>OY728121.1:1418689832-1419012037 GCA_963277665.1 Viscum album | reverse complement strand
GTCCTAATACCGTGGTTCGTGACTGTAAATCAATTATTATCAATGGGTACAAATTTATTGTCACTGAACGAGCAAAGAACATGAGAACACAATATGATGGTGTTATGGTTACTACCACAACAGATTATTATGCCAGTGCATCAGATAGTAGACCGTGATTTGAAAATGTGGGTTATTATGGAGTCATTGAGAAAATAATAATATTGGATTATTACTCTCATGGACGAGTCACAATGATGAAATGCAATTGGTTTGATTTGATGATGAGACATGGCACATTTACTGATGATTATGGATTTCGAGTAATTAATATGACATGCACTCTTACTACCGAATAACCCTATGTGTTGGCATCAATGGCTAAACAAGTTTTTTATGTCAAAGACCAGCTTCGACCTGAATTTGGTTTCATAGTTGAGGTAATTCCAAGATATATTTTTGATGATGGTGATGATGGAATTGACACTGTCCCTATTGCCATTAGAACCAATCCATTTATTTTTTTTGATGACTCCAATAGCTCAATTGTCAGAGTTGATTGTGAACCTGAAGTTGTGGTTGAAAATATATAGAATCATTCATCCATGTTATGAATTATTTTGGTTTACCTCGAGTTGGGTTGTTAAGGTTGGTAATATTCAAATTGATTTAGTATTGATCACAAACATGTTTTAGTTGACTTGACCATTATGTGAATTTTAAATGTTTATTGGTTGCTGTTTTGTTTGAATTGCATTTTCTAATTTGGAATTGCACTGTATTCAAACCTAGTCAACAATATTTCTCACTTGGTGAATATTACAACTTGTATGATTTATTAAATTCATTCAATCTCTTATAAAACAAGTGATAGCTAAATTAATAATGAATCCCCCTATTCCCTCATATATTTAGTTTTTTTGTTTACACATTAGTTTCCTTTTTCTAATTAATTACATATTTGTTTTCAAAAGCAGGAAATGTAGCCAATTGAAGAGAGATGAAGGAAAAAAATGATGGAGAAAAATCGTCGGATGGCGGAGATGGGCGTTCCACAATTAGTGCCTACAGTGAGTACTTTATTTCAAATATATATATATATATTTAAAGAGCATATAATTTCATGTGATTAATTTATTTGTAAACATTTTTGTAGGATCCACCTATGCGTCGACAATTATTCGACGAGGAGCCTAGTACTGGTCCTATTACTCAGGCTGGTGGTATGAGGAGGGTTCGTACCAGAGGTGGATGATCAGATGTGCATGCCCGACTAGACCCTGCCCCTCCCACTGACATGTCATTTTTCCCACATTCTGATCTCGTTGTGTCATTAGGGACACATGGGATATTTAGGCCTCCCATGTTTTCACTACCTTCTACATCTTCTGGCCCATCATTTTCACATCCCATGATGATTCCCACTCCCCGGTTAGCATCCGGTCATACTATTGTCCCAACTTCTTTTCCCTCTACTTCTATCTCTCCGAGCTTCTATATTCCATCGTCTTCAACTCCAATTCCACCACAGGGTGTTACATCAGTTTCTGTGGATCCGGCGGCGCTCAGTGATCAGATCGGCACAGGTATATTTATAGAACCCTAACAAATTTTTATAGTAATATTTATTTTCATTATTACATGTTTTGATAAAATATGTGTTTTTATCTCATGAAAGATACATCTACTGACAAGAGGCATGGGCGGGGGCGTACAAGCATGAGTTTGGTGTGGAACCGCCGCACACAGGTTATGGTGGATTATAATGAAGACAACCAAATGGTTGAGAAAATAGGGAAGAAATGTCAGAGTTTTTCTGGAGACGCTTTCCAAATACTCTGACATCATTCCCGTCAACTCACTGTCGTGGAGACATTTTCCACATCAGGTTAAGGATAGAGTTTGGGCAGAGATATGGGTAAAAAAATCTGTTCTATTTAATTCCATGAATTATTTTTGTATTTATATGATTTAATATTTTGATTTCACCTTCGATTTAATTTTCCCGGTGTTGAGGGTGCACGAACAGAACGTATAAAGGATTTAGGCAAGATTTGGAAAGAATACAAGCATGAGTTGTATATTGGCTAGGTTTCTAGAGTTGGCACTGAGTTAGAGGCGGTACTAGTGGTGGATGATTGTCCTATAGAGCAGTATCGTCAGATGATTACTAATTGGATGAGTACCCAATTTATGGTATGAATAACATTTGAGGTATTTAAATAATAAATTTCATGTTTTTCATTAATACTATCTGTTTCATTTTCTAATTTTATTTAGGAATCATCTGGAAAAAATAAAAAGAACCTTGATGCAAAAAAATACCTCCACACACTAGGACACACTACGATGCATAATCATGAGAGGAAGCAGGTATGAAAATTGTTTATAAGTTTTCTTTATGACTTACACATTCTGTTGTTTCCTCAATTATTTAATAATTTTATAAATTTTTCATATAACTTTAGTTTTAAATGTCATTGTAGAGGCAAATACAAAATATTGAAGGACGTGTGCCTCGAGCAAAACTGTTTTGCTCAAGTAGATGGAAAAAGGATGGAAGTGTCGTCAACGAAGCGACTCAGCGGCAGATTGTAAGTTTTAATCTATTGATTTTATATTTTAAAATCTATTTTGTAAATTAATGATATATTTATATTTTTAACGGGCTGCTTTAGAGTCCCTCGATGCCCAAGAACCAGACAATTTGGGGCCAACAGATCACTTACATCAGGTGTTGGGAGAGGACCATCCTGGAAGAGTATGCTGCCGACCTAGGATAGCCCCGACGAGGTATTGGCCCTCCTCAGGTATGAGTTGTAGTGCCACCGAGCAACAACAAGTTAGATCATAGGAAGAACAGGCTGAGAAAAGGGCCATAGAGATGGAAGAACAGTCCGCTAGGGCAAACTGTGTGTTTATGAAATTTATTTAAGTTCTACGTCCAACACTTCCAGCAGAGGCCAGACCAGCTTTTGATGAGTATATATAATCGATATGTTCTATATATGGTGCACCAGGTGGTAGTTCTAGTGGTGGTCAGGACAATGTTCAGCTAGACGATGATGATGGCGATGAGTCTGATTCGGAAGAAGAGGGAGAGGAGGAGGGAGAGGCGGGTGGCGAGGGCGAGGAGAAGGGCGAGGGAGAGGAGGAGGGCGAGGGCGAGGAGGGAGAGGATGATGATGGGGATGAGGACGAGGGTGATGATGATGGTGATGATGATGTGGGACAAGTTGATCCATTACATTTTTGACTGATATTACTGAGATTTGATATTTAATCTATTCTATTTGTTGGTTTTATCTAGACTCGTAGTATAGTATTGGAGTTGAGTTATTTTTATATATTAGCTATTTTTATGGATGTTTTTGTCTTTTAGTGGTTGTGTGTTTGGGAACCCCCCTCCTTCCTGGACCCTGGACAACCCCCCACCCTCCTCCCTGGACCCCAGACAGCCCCGCCGGACAGCACCCCAGACAGCCCCCCGGACAGCCCCCCCACCCTCGTCCTTGGATCCCGGACAACCCCCCCCCCCCCCCCCCCCGAACACCCCCTGAACAGCCCCCAAAACAGCCCCCCGGACAGCCCCCCCCCCCCCCCCCCCTCCTCCCTGGACTCCATACTGCCCCCAGACAGCCCCCGGACATCCCCCCACACTCTTCCTTGGACCCCGAACAACCCCCCGAACACCCCCGGACATCCCCCAGATAGCCCCCGAACAGCCCCCGGACAGCCCCCCACCCTCCTCCCTGGACCCCGGACAACCCCCTGGACAGCCCCCAGACAGCCCCCCGGACACCCCCCCCCAACCCTCTTCCTTGGACCCCGGACAAACCCCCAAACACCCCCGGACAGCCCCTAGACAGCTCCCCGAACAGCCCCCTAGACAGCCCCCCCCCCCCCCCCACCCTCCTCTCTGGACCCCGGACAGCCCCCCATACATCCCCCCACCGTCCTCCTTGGACCCCAGACAACCCCCCGAACACCCCCCCAGACAGCCCCCCGCACAGCCCCCCCACCGTCCTCCTTGGTCCCCAGACAGCCCCTCGGACACCCACCGGACAGCCCCCCGGACAGCCCCGTCAGACAGCCCCCACCCTCCTTGATTTCATTTAATACTAGAAAATTTATAATATATATTTTATTTATTTTATTTATTTTCATCATGATAATCAGTGTAAATCACATTTACACATCTAATCAATATCATAGATTCTTGGTATGTTATAAAAGAGATGTATTCATTGGGCATTACATTGTTAGCTCTGAAATGTTTCATAGAATGATAAACTAAAACCTATTCCATACTAAAAATGATATAAAAATATTTTATATAAATTTCCAAAAGATTTTAATTAAATACCATTCCACTAATAGACACATGAGGATTCTCATAAAATGGACAACATTTTAAGTACATAAGGAAAACTGACCAAACACATTCGGTTTCCATTGAAAATTTAAGAGAACGATCCATGGGTCATATGTGACGTGTACGAATCAACCCCGCCTCAATCTGAGGCGCGGTGTGGCCGGAAGTACTCAAAGTTCCTGCCTTTTGTTTCAAAAGGACATCATTTTATTTGATAAATATCAACTGGAATACGGAAATCAGACTAAATACATTCGGATTATGTCGACACTTTAGCACAACATTCCATGGGTCATATGTGACGTGTAAGAGTCAACCCCGCCTTAATCCGAGGCGCGGTGTGGCTGCCACCACTCAAAGTGTATGTCTTTTGTTTCAAACGGATGCCATTTTAAGTGAAAAACATCAACTAGCATACAAAAATCTGACCAAATGCATTCATATTGTGTCGATACTTTATCACAATGATCCATGGGTCATATGTGATGTGTACGAGTCAACCTCGTCTTACTCTGAGGCATGGTGTGGCCAAAATCACTCTAAGTGTCTCTCTTTTGCTTAAAATGGACAACATTTTAAGTACATACGGAAAAATGACCAAACACATTCATTTTCCATTGAAACTTTAGGAGAACGATTCAGGGGACATATGTGACGTGTACGAGTCAACCCCGCCCCAATACGAGGCATGGTGTGGCCGCCACAACTCAAAGTGCCTGTCTTTTGTTTCAAAAGGACATCATTTTAAGTGAAAAACATCAACTAGTATACGGAAAACCAACCAAACACATTCATATTGTGTCTATACTTTATCACAATGATCCATCCGTCATATGGGACGTGTACGAGTCAACCCCTCCTTAATCAGAGGCAGGGTGTGGCCAAAATCACTCTAAGTGGCTCTCTTTTGTTTAAAATGGACAAAATTTTAAGTACATACGGAAAACCGACCAAACGCATTCGGTTTCCATTGAAACTTTAGGAGAGCGATTCATGGGTCATATGTGACGTGTACAAGTCAGCCCCGCCTCAATTTGAGACGCAGTGTGGACGACACCACTCAAAGTGTCTACCTTTTGTTTCAAAAGGACGTCATTTTAAGTGAAAAACATCAACTGGCATATGAAAAACCGACCAAAAACATTCGGATTGTGTCGATACTTTAGCACAATGATCCATGGGTCATATGTGAAGTGTAAGAGTCAAACCCGCATTAATCTGAGGTACGGTGTGGCCATAATCACTCCAAGTGGATTTCTTTTTCTTAAAATGGACAACATTTTAAGTACATACAGAAAGCCGACCAAACGCATTCAGTTTCCGTTGAAACTTTAGGAGAACGATTCATGGGTCATATGTGACATGTACAAATCAACCCCGCCTCAATCTGAGACGCGGTGTGTCCAGCACCCCTCAAAGTGTCTGCCTTTTGTTTCAAAAGGACGTCATTTTAATTGAAAAACATCAACTGGCATACGGAAAACTGACCAAACGAATTTGGATTGTTTAGATATTTTAGAACAATGATCCACGGGTCATATGTGACGTGTACGAGTAAACCCCGCCTCAATCCGAGGTGCGTTGTGGCCACCACCACTCAAATTGATTGTCTTTTGTTTCAAAAGGACGTCATTTTAAGTGATAAACAACAACTGGCATATGTAAAACCGACCAAACGCATTCGTATTGTGTCTATACTTTAGCACAACGATCCATGGGTCATATTTGATGTGTACGAGTCAACCTCACCTTAATCGGAGGCATGGTGTTGCCAGAATCACTCTAAGTGGCTCTCTTTTGTTTAAAATGGACAACATTTTAAGTACATACGGAAAACCGACCAAACGCATTCGGTTTCTATTGAAACATTAGGAGAACGATTCATGGGTCATATGTGATGTGTACGAATCAACCCTTCCTCAATATGAGATGCGGTGTGGTCGGAACCACTCAAAGTGTCTACCTTTTGTTTCAAAAGGACGTCATTTTAAGTGAAAAACATCAACTGGCATACGAAAAACCGACCAAATGCATTATTATTGTGTCGATACTTTAGCACAATGATCCATGGGTCATAGGAAACGTGTACGAGTCAACCCCGCCTTAATCTGAGGCAAGTTGTGGCCGAAATCACTCTAAGTGGCTCTCTTTTACTTAAAATGCACAACATTTTAAGTACATACGAAAAATAGAACAAACACATTCGGTTTCTATTGAAACATTAGGAGAAGGATTCATGGGTCATATATGACATGTAAAAATCAACCCCACCTCAATCTGAGACGCGGTGTGGCCGGAACCACTCAAAGTGTCTGCCTTTTGTTTCAAAAGGACGTCATTTTAATTGAATAACATCAACTGGCATACGGAAAACCGACCAAACGCATTCGGATTGTGTCGATACTTTTGAACAACGATCCATGGGTCATATGTGACATGTATGAGTCAACCTCGTCTTAATCTGAGGTGCGGTGTGGCCTCCACCACTCGAAGTGTCAGCCTTTTGTTTAAAATGGACAACATTTTAAGTACATACGGAAAACTGCCCAAACACATTCGGTTTTTTTGAAACTTTAGGGGAATGATTCATGGGTCATATGTGACGTGTATGAATCAACCCCGGATCAATATGAGACGTGGTGTGGCTAGCACTACTCAATGTGTCAGTCTTCTGTTCCAAAAGGACGTCATTTTAATTGAAAAACATCAACTAGAATACGCAAAACTGACCAAATGTATTCAGATTGTGTCGATACATTAGCACAATGATCCTTGGGTCATACGTGACGTGTATGAGTCAACCCCACCTCAATCTGGGGCGCGTTGTGGACTCCACCACTCAAAGTGTCTGCCTTTTGTTTCAAAAGGACATCATTTTAATTGAAAAACATCAACTGGCATACATAAAACTGACCAAACGCATTCGGATTGTGTTGATACATTAGCACAACGATCCATGGGTCATATGTGATGTGTACGAGTCAACCCTGCCTCAATCTGAGGCATGGTATAGCCGCCACCACTCAAAGTGTCTGTCTTTTGTTTTAAAAGGACGTCATTTTAAGTGAAAAATATCAACTGGCGCACGGAAAAGTGACCAAATGCATTCGTATAGTGTCAATACTTTAGCACAACAATCCATGGGTCATATGTGACGTGTACGAGTCAACCTTACCTTAATCTGAGGCATAGTATGGCCGGAATCACTCTAAATGGATCTCTTTTGTTAAAAATGGACAACATTTTAAGTACAAAGAGAAAATAGACAAAACGCATTTGGTTTCCATTGAAACAATAGGAGAACGATTCATGGGTCATATGTGACATGTACGAATCAACCCCGCCTCAATCTGAGATGCGGTGTGGCCGAAACCACTCAAAGTGTCTGCCTTTTGTTTCAAAAGGACGTCATTTTAATTGAAAAATATCAAATGGAATATGGAAAACCAACCAAACACATTCGGATTGTGTCGATACTTTAGAAAAACGATCCATGGGTCATATGTGACGTGTACATGTCAACCCCTCCTCAATCTGAGGCGTGGTGTGGCCGCCACCACTCAATTTGTCTGTCTTTTGTTTCAAAAGGACGTCATTTTAAGTGAAAACATCAACTGGCATACAAAAGACCGACCAAAAGCATTCGTATTGTGTCGATACTTTATAACAACGATCCATGGGTCATATGTGACGTGTACAAGTCAACCACGCCTTAATTGGAGGCACGGTGTGACCGGACTCACTCTAAGTGGCTCTCGTTTTCTTAAAATGGACAACATTTTAAGTACATACGGAAAACCGACCAAACACATTCGGTTTCCGTTGAAACTTTAGGAGAACGATTCATGTGTCATATGTGACGTTTACGAATCAACCCCGCCTCAATCTGAGATGCGGTGTGGCTGGCACCACTCAAAGTGTCTACCTTTTGTTTCAAAAGGACGTCATTTTAAGTGAAAGACATCAATTGGCATACAGAAAAGTGACCAAACGCATTAGGATTGTATAGATACTTTAGAACAACGATCCATGGGTCATATGTGACGTGTACGAGTCAAACCCACCTTAATTTGAGGTGCGGTGTGGCCGGAATCACTCTAAGTGGCTCTCTTTTGTTTAAAATGGACAACATTTTAAGTACATACAGAAAACCGACCAAACGCATTCGGTTTCCGTTGAAACTTTAGGATAACGATTCATGGGTCATATGTGACGTGTAAGAATCAACTCCACCTCAATATGAGATGCAGTGTGGCCAGCACCAGTCAAAGTGTCTGCCTTTTGTTTCAAAAGGACATCATTTTAATTGAAAAACATCAACTGGCGTACAGAAAACTGACCAAACGCATTCGGATTGTGTCGATAATTTAGCACAACGATCCATGGATCATATGTGACATGTATGAGTCAACCTCGCCTCAATCCGAGGCGTGGTGTGGCCTCCACAACTCAAATTTTCTATCTTTTGTTTCAAAAGGACGTCATTTTAAGTGAAAAACGTCAACTAGCATACGGAAAACCGACCAAACGCATTCTGATTGCGTCGATACTTTAGAACAATGATCAATGGGTCATATGTGATGTGTAAAAGTCAACCCCGCCTTAATCGGAGGCATGGTGTGGCCATAATCACTCTACATGTCTCTCCTTTGTTTAAAATGGACAACAGTTTAAGTACATACGGAAAACCGACCAAATGCATTCGGTTTCCATTAAAACTTTAGGATAACGATTCATGGGTCATATGTGACGTGTAAGAATCAACCCCGCCTCAATCTGAGACGCGGTGTGGCTAGAACCACTCAAAGTGTCTGCCTTTTGTTTCACAATGACATCATTTTAATTGAAAAACATCAACTGGCATACGGAAAACTGACCAAACGCATTCGGATTGTGTCGATACTTTAGCACAATGATTCATGGGTCATATGTGACATGTACGAGTCAACCCCGCCTCAATCCAAGGCACGGTGTGGCCGCCACCACTCAAAGTGTCTTTCTTTTGTTCCAAAAGGACGTCATTTTAAGTTAAAAACATCAATTGGCATACGAAAAAGAGACCAAACGCATTCGGATTTTGTCGATACATTAGCACAACGATCCATGGGTCATATGTGACATGTACGAGTCAACCCCTCCTTAATCTGAGACATGGTGTGGTCGGAATCACTCTAAGTGGTTCTCTTTTGTTTAAAATGGAAAACATTTTAAGTACATACGGAAAACCAACCAAACGCATTTAGTTTCCATTGAAACTTTAGGAGAACGATCCATGGGTCATATGTGACGTGTACGAATCAACCCCGCCTCAATCTGATACGCAGTGTGGCCGAAACCACTCAAATTTTCTGCCTTTTCTTTCAAAAGGACGTCATTTTAATTGAAAAACATCAACTGGAATACAGAAAACTGACCAAACGCATTCGGATTGTGTCGATACTTTAGCACAACGATCCATGGGTCATATGTGACATGTACGAGTAAACACCGCCTCAATCTGAGGTGTAGTGTGGCCAGTAGCACTCTAGGTGTATGTATTTTGTTTAAAATGGACATCATTTCAGGTAAAAATACATTGTATACAAAAAACCGATCAAATTATGAATTGACTTCTGGATTCCACATATAATTGTCATCTAAATTTTAAATTGAATTCATAATGAATTATGTATGTTTATAATTACGTTATAAATTCTAATTTAATTACGGATGTGTATAGTTCCTACATTATATGTTAAATGTATATGAATTTTTTCTCTATATGTAAGTGTTAGTTGGTTATTACTGGTACAATAATTGTATATGTATGTGTTAGTTTATTTCAGGTACAATAATTGGATTGAAAATGAGATGGAACCCACAAAATGAGACGTGCTGGGCAAATTGTAGAGCTTTTGGGAAAATTGTAGAGCTGCTAGGCAATTTTCCCCAGCATAGGTTATGCCAATGGTTTGAAACCGTTGGAAAAGCATGTCTGGGTTTTGTTTTACCAACGGTTCTATGAACCGTTGGGAAAGAGAAGACCTTGGGTTTTTTCCAACAGTTTGGCCAAACCGTTGGGAAAAACTTGGTAATTTTCTCTACTCTATCCTAATGGTTGTAAAACGTTGGGAAAAAGCTTTCCCAACGGTTTTCCATAACCGTTGGGATAGGTTAATTTTTCTCCACCCTATCCCAATGGTTCACTGTAAACCGTTGGGAAAATCTTTCCCAATGGATTACTTACCTACGGTTTGCAGAACCATTGGTATAACATATACCAACGGTTCTACAGCCTTTCCCAACAGTTCTAAACTGTTGGGAAATCCTGTATTTCCAGTAATGTACATACCTATATGGATTATACAAGTGTATTTGGATCTATCACAGTGGTACCTTGGAGTAGTAGCTCTGACAAGGATTCATTTATATAGACTCAAACATCACCTGGTTCTTGAAAAATGTCCTTATGTGGAACATTTTTTGACAATCCTTGAGCATATGATTTGGAAATAATGAAAATTCTATATAAACCATTATGATGGATTTAAATAATGACCATGAATGAATAAGAATAAATAAAAGGTTTCATAGATTAAAAAATAGGTGTCATGATGTATTAATCCTATAAATTATGTTAATTGATTACATGGTTCCTCACTATGATTATTGTTTCTCACACTATGATTTTTTAGTCAGTTGTGGGAACCGGAAATAACTGGATCAACATTGAATGTTATTGAAAATTAGTTGATGTGGAAAACAATGGATGGAAATTAGTGTGATGGATATTTTTATTATTTATAATCAATTAAAATATTAGATTATTAAAAACATACACCTTATCCAACTGAAAAAGTAAAGAAATATTAGAATGTTATAGTTTTTTTACAGTTTGATTGGTACATAAACTAGTGGAATGAAAATTTTGACACCTATATGTCGAAAATATGGGAAGAAGATCTCTAGTGGATGACTTAGAGGAAAATAACTATGTTTTCTGTGTTGAAAATGAAACAATGAATATAATTGTAGAGGAAAAATTAAAAGAACAATTATTGAAATAGATGAGAATAATGGTCTCCCTAAGATATCATTTACGATTGAATGATTTATATATGTGAAGTTTGGTAATTCTGAAAATCGGTGTCCTAAAGGGAATAATCATGTGGAGAATCAGCAAGGAGGTGTGATTAATGGTTATAATAATGATGATACGGAGACTACTAATGAATTATGAGAGGTTTAATCTATTCCAACAGTATTGTTTATATTGACCAGGATAATCCTGATTAAATTGAGGATGATGAATGTTATGTAATGATTCAAATTACATATTATAGGGATTTATTATGAGTGAATAAGATAATGAATCCTATTTATAGTTTTTATAAGGAAGTGCGATGATTAATTATTTTATGTGTTATAATTCAAAAATTATGTTATGTGAATCATGAAATATATAATGATTTTTTCATATTTGATTTTTATTAAAGATTTGTAAAAATATCTTGAATGGATCTCAGGAACGAGAAATGTAATTTTAGGGCATGGAGATATTTAGATTAAAGGAATGTAACCCTAAAAATATTCATGATGAAGAGAAAATATGTTTTATTTTATATAAAGAGATGATTGATACGTGTAATGTAAATTTTATATTATTGATATCCTTTGAAAAAATTATTGATTTTTGGAAAATGTGGTTTATTATTTCATTATTAGAGTTTACAAGATTATTGTTTTTATTGAATATATTCAATAATGTTTTGTTTTATTCATGGAATGAGAGAGTAATTATGTTTTCATTATGGTTTTATATTAATGTTGGTTATTATAATGTTTCAAAAAAATATATGACATTAGTATTAACATATTTTTTATGTGAATGTATTGATCTACTTTATGATATTTGGGGTGATAAATGAAAATTTTATTTTTCTAAATATAGTAACCATGGTAATTATTTTTGAATTTATAAAGGTTTATATTCTTAACCATTTATGGAATGGTTCATGTTTAATTTTGTAACATGTTTTAGATATTAATGTCCAATTTTCCCATATGACGATTTGTTCATAAGTAGTGATAACCATTTTATTTTGGATAATAATTTTATTTAAAATGAATGAATTATCAATATATTATGGAAATTACTTAGTTATTTAATCAGATAAAATTAATCTCATAGAGTAGGGGATGATGAGGATATTAATTAAGGAACAACCAAAGAATGAAATTTACCATATGAAATGTAATAAAATCCAAAATGTATCACTTTTAAAAAATAAAAAACACTAGGAAAATAATCTTGAAATATAATTCCATCATAGAATCATCATATTTAGGATTTTAATTATAACACCCCAATATATTGTGGTATGTTTCTTTTTAAATTTATCATCTTTGATGGTTTATGATTCAAAAACCACCAAGTTTAAAACCATAAGATAATATTAAATATTACAGTAAGAATAGTATTGTAACCAACAAAAATTTTATATTAGAAATAGAATAGTTACATCACATATGAAATTATACATTAAATTTATGTATATTATGAATGAAATTCTAATATATTTATATCATGGAATATGTAAATAAAGGTATTGAACATGATAAATTAAGTGTTGATATTTGTGTGAAACAAACATATTTATTTACAATTTTATAATTAATATAAATATTTAAAATAAAATTTAATTTCGTGTAATATATTCACAAATTAATATTTTTTATAATCATAATATAATTTAAATAGACATTAATTAATTTTTAAAAGTGTTATAATCCGTTAAAATATTAAATTTGGTATTTTTCAATTAAATGATGATTTTATTTTAAAGTTAAATTTCTTATATTTTGAAAATTATTTTCATAAAATGGATTAAAATTTTTAATTATTCACATAAAAAAATGGTTTGGGTGTTTTTTGGAGTTTTTTTTTAAAATAGATGATTTTTTATGAAATGTGAAATACTCTAATTTATAGTATTATCTAAATAAATGAATTATTTAGTTATGGTGGATTTATGGATAATGTGTGAAAATTTTTTTAGAAATTACATTACATATTTAATATATTTATTCAAAATAATAAATACTATTTCTTTTATCAAGACAAAATTATAAAAAAAATTAATAAAATAGAAAAAAACACCCATCTCTTCCACTATAAATACCACCCCTTCTCCTCACACTTCCAAAATCAAAAACACATTCTTATATTCTACCCATTTCATCTCCCATTAATCTCCCCTACGTTATGGTTGCATTGGTCTTATGAAAATACCATTTCCAATTCCCTTAAGGAGGTTCTCAAAGAGGCGACACTCGAGAGGTGTAACTCTCTCTCTCTCTCTCTCTCTCATTTTTTATCATCCCTGCACATCCCCTATCAAAACTAACATAATTAATCTAGTATCTCTTATATACTATAATTTTATAGTTTTAATTTTATATCAACCATAAATTATCTTCTCTTCCACTTATTAGTCCAAAACATTGAACATCGTCTGTTAGCGGTCAAAATTATCACCTTCTATGATGATTAGTTTTTGTTAATCAATTACACCTTCAATGATTGTAATAAAACCATTTAGATGGTTAATAAAGATTATAATTTGTATATTTCAACTTATTTTGTGTTCTAAAACTAGTATATAAACATAATATTAATTAATAATACTAATCTATTGCGTGATGATCGAAAAAACGGCAAGAATAAATCAAATTGTTATCGTTGTCATTTTTATAATTAGACATCCTAATCAACAAAAATTGATATATAAGGCAATTTAATCTTATCGATGTTATTATATTAAATATTATTTAATCTCTGGATAAATACACCCATTTCACATGATCTTTTATACATTTATACAAGTGAACCCATCATAAGAAACATGGAAACAATCACTTTTGAATGATGAAATTGAATCTTATAACTAAATAAAAAGACCAAAAATGAACCTAATAAAATTATTCAAAATAAAATACATATTAAATAGGTTGGTAATTAAATTACTAATGAATCTGATTTCACTATCTACGATTATAAGTACAAGGGAATAATTATTTAAGATATAAGGTATGGGATTCTCCCCAAACTACAATTTTTCATTCAGGTTATGCTTTCCATCTATTTTCACAATATAATTTTTATTTATTTTTTTATTATTATTATAAATTAAGTTGATATGATCAAAATCATGTATCTATATCACTTCACCTTTATTTTATGGGGATTTACATGTGTTATAAGGTTATATTTAAAATTCTTCTCGATTAGTAAGCCCGATTAAAGTGATCTTCCAAATTTATTACCCATTTTAAGGTACACTCCATAATATATTTAAATAACCCAATATATTTTAAAACCTCTATTTTTATCATTAAATAGTATCGTAGTTTATTTATGGTTTTATTAAACCTTGTTCCACTTTAAATACTCTTTCATATATTCCCTTCAATCACACTAAAGAGGATTATTTCTAAGGTTTCTTAAACACTCCTTTTACAAGTTTTCACTTTAGTTTAAAATTTTTAGTATGAAGTTTATTTTAATATTCCTAAAATATAATTTCATTACATCATATTTTTTGTAATATACATGTTTACAATCTTATTTTTATGACAAAAACACATAATTTTCCAAACGAACTATTATTTTCAATGTTAAACGACATTTATCTAAAGAATTCCTCAATGATTTTATTAGAGTATTTTCATATAGATTTTTACCCTATATTGACTATTATTATTAATTGAGATTTATTTATTATGATACTATCTACCAAAAATTATTTAATGGTCTATGATTACTGTCTTGATACCATTCTCCATATTACTCTAGATAGTTTATGACCATGATTACTGATTAGGGATATTACAGGAAAGTACAATAGTTCTCTAATAAAAGTCATCCACAGGAGAACCCCACCTGAAGGCAAGGCAGGGAGTGGTAGAAGGAAGCTATAGAAGTACACCCATTTGTCATGCCTCACTGAACAACACCTGGTCCCAGACTACCATGGTCTCCGTCAAATCATCGATCACTTGCACAAGACACAACATGTGTCAAAGAAGCCCGTGTAGGGGTGAGTAAAAAAATACTCAGAAGGGACCCCAAACCACTAAGGAAATATCACAAAGCAAGGACCACCAAGGGAAACCATAAAACAAAGACATATCCTACCAAGTATAACACAAATTATAAAATGTAAGATTTATCAGTCGTAGAGTTGAATCATCTTTTACTGTAAAGAGACTCATCCATGATGAGACACTGAGGTCTATTGGTCTTCTAGACCACTGAGCTAAACTCGTATGTTAAACCACATAGGTATGCTAGTATTTTGAACCACTAAGGTACCCACATATGTAGAACCACAGAAGATGGTATGTACAACGTACTTTCATATCAAGAAGGTATAATATAAATTATAGAAATCAATACTATCAATCATAACACTGAACACCTTGGACTATATAGGTACTCTTACCTAAATAGTAATGTGGGTATGCTGGGTAACACATAGCTTCTTCCCACTTTGGGTATGCCAGGTCACACAGAGATGCTTCCTACTTTGGACATCATACTGAGGTACTCCTCCTTAATGAGTATTATGAGTCTTCTAGGTCACATAGAGATGCACCCTGCCGTTGGCATGCATTGTCACATAGAGCCTCTTCCCACTTATTCCATCATAGTTGATCCATAGAACATCACTTATAGATGATCCAAACAGGGTCACTTGTAGCTGATCTACACAGGGTCTCTTGTAAGCAATCTTCTGGTCTTAGCCAGTCACAGAATTCACACATGTAGTGCACTTGATTCTGAGAGAATCTACTTCTCAATCCATTCATCTCATTTCAACTTTCATGAATGCCTCCTTAGAGAATGCCAAAAAATTGCTTCATTAAGAGGGTTCCAATACCACAAATAGTTCGCCAGTAGGATGCATGATCTGAAGGATATTAGTGTTTTACTAAAAAGGGGATGGTTGTGTCCGGACCCAGGATGACCTAGTCGGACCGAACCAACCAACCATTTAGGGGGTCCCATAAGACATGGTGTACTTCGACTGAACCAACCTGACCCATTTCGGGTTTGTGCTGGCCTGTTCTAGCTTAGCCACCAGTTTATGCCCATTGGTCCTTGCTGACCACGGCCTGGTTCGGTCGTGGGTCCAGCCCGCCGGGTCGCCCAGTGACCTGGTTCCATTTGGCCCGACTGGTAACTGGTGGACCTATTCATTCCCATCCCATACCAGGCCGTAAGAGGGGGTCGGTTTGTTCCTAGCTTGGCCTGCCCAGATGCCCGATTTTATCCATCCGGCTAGGCCCGCAAAAATGGTCTTTCTTGAGTTCCAACTCAGGCTACTCGATGACCCATTTTGTGTCCCCTTAGACCAAACCACAACAGGCAGGTCAGTCTACTCCAGTTTCGATGCCACCTGGTGTCCGGTTCGGCACCTTACAGACGGATAATCCGGCCACCCCTTGATTCTGCATGCGGTTCCCATTAGACTGCATGTCAGCACACCGATCCACGACCTCAGCCATGGCCCGCTCTACCGATGCGGCCAAGTGGACTCATCCTTTCCCACCAACTTTCATTTGTTTCCCACATTGTCACCCCATCATGGTGTACAGATACCCACCCACGGTCACTGCTACCGACACCGGAAGGATTTTCTGCGGACAACCGAGTCTACTTTGGGAATCTTTTCATCGGACCATCATGCCTCCAGCCTCAATAGGGTTTTGGTATCCCTTCAACGGCCTCAAAAATTATTCTCCATCAACTCATAGGTTCATCCATGAATAACGTACAAGAACACCCATAGAGGAAGGGAATGGGCACTTTTTGTGTCGGCCCGTACCCTCCACGTTCGAGTTTAAAACATTGGGGAAGAAGATTTAGGTTCTATCAACAATTTAACCACAATGAAAAACACTGAGAATAATTACCCTCCAACAAGAACAAGCAGTCTGCAGATCAACCTGTTAAGTGGTTGATCCATGTTCGTTTTTTTAGAAAGAATACTAGGGGATTCCAATTAGAAAAAGTAACCACTACATGGATGAGGATCGATCGGAGGGAAGGCTCGTCGCTGATGGAGATCTTTCCGCAGGGATTCATAATTCAATCAAAGTTGATGGAATTCATCATTAGTTACTCTAATATCTATTCTCCATGGTGTCATTTCCATTTTTTCAATTTTCTAACATTCCTCATTAGAGATAATTCTCCCTTCATCCGTCAAAATAATTATTTATCTAAATTTGTTTCTCCAACCCCATCATCTCTTTATTAGAGAAACGGATAGCAGTATTTATCATACAATTATACATCATTTAATTATGTTGTTTCATGTATGAATGAACATTTATGTTATGCTTCCATTAATGTGTCATTGCATGGATTCATTTATGGAATAAAATAGTCATCTCATCGATGTGTTGCATTGAAACAATTTTTGAATAAAATAAACATTTTAGGTTTATTTTATTTTTCTTAAAATGGTCGAAAATTAACTTCTTCCCTCAACCCAAGTTTTCCAAGCGTAGGTCCATTCATAGGTAATGACATTGTTTGGGATGCAATGATTCCCTTGTATTTTCAATCCAAGATCCCATTTAGATGTTTCCAAAACCACACCCACCTACTATTTTAATTCTCTTAAAATATCTCAAAAAATATCTTTCACCCTCGACTACACTGGTCGAGGTTAAGCTTCATCTAAGGGAAACACAACCTCACGAGCTCAACCATACCCTCTTATTTCAAATCTATGTTACCATTTATTAGATATATGGATTTAAAAATAAAATAATTGTTACTTAATTGTTTTTTTTATGGAAAAAAACTATCTTATATTGTTGACCCACACCGGCCAATGTTAGGCCCTTTCTAGGTGAACCTCGATGTTCTGAGTTCAATGGTGCCCTCATATTTCTGATATGGGCATTTATTTACAAGTTAAAAATCCCGATCACATGATTATTTAATAAACCACAAAAAAAAGTTAAAAAAATACATTTAGGAAACTTTGGGCCTCAAAATTAAGTGTTGTATCAGTTCCTTGTATCAAAATAGTCCCATTTAATTTTAAAAAAAAAGTTTATGGAATTTTGTGGTATTACATTACTCCCCCATTTTGGTGATTTACATCCATGTAATCAAGAACAAGGGCTAATCAAATAGAAATTTGTATTGAGCATGAATCTGAGCCTCCTGATCCCATGTTCTCTCCTAGATATTCTTGTGCTTACAATGAATATAAACTGGAGGAATTGACCACCTGCGAAGGATCCACTCATTTCAATCATATATCTCCACCAAGAACTCCACAAATGTCACCCCGTCGTCAATATCTATCTCCCACAGATGATGAATTGTGATGTGTCATAAATTTACCTCTTCAAATTTGACATGTGGGAAACATCGTGTATCCAGTGTATCTGTGGGGAAAGATCTAAGCGGCAAACTACCTCACCAACTCTGATCAGAATATGGAAAGGAATGAAGAATATCATAGAAAACTTTCCACCCAATCCAAGTCATTGTATCCTTCATCGAGGAGCGGCCTATAGGAATACATGGTCCCCCTCTTCAAACACAGAGGGTCTCCATCTTCTATCAGCATAGGAAAAATGTTGGCTCTTTTTAGTCTCCATCTACTCCCATATAATATGCACCTTCTTAGTGGTACCCTATATCATCTCTGTATCCATAAGTACTAACACCCATGGGTCTATCCAGCAAAACGGTGACCTGCATGGCCGTTGGAATAGTACCTCGAATAGTGTCATGCTGATGGTGGAGTGGTAGCTATTATTGTAAACAAACTCCACCAATGGTATGTGGTCCTCCAAACAGTGACCAAAATCAAGAAATCAATCACGAAGCATGTCGTCCTAGGTATATATGGTCTACTCCATCTGTCCATCCATCTGTGTGTGGAAGGTTGTGCTCTATCACAACTGAGTCCCAAATGCCTCCTGTAATCCCTTCCACAACCAGTATGTGAAGCGTGCATCGCAATCTGAGACTACCGTCAATGGGAGTCCATGGATTTGAACTATTTCTGACACGTAGAGGTGTCCCAATCTCTCTACTAAACTCTGTTCTCGAATTTTTAGGAAGTGGGATGACTTAGTGGGTCAGTCTACGATCATCCAGATGGTATTGTGTCTCAGGGATGTACATGGTAATACCATCATGAATTCCATCGGTATCCTATCCCACATCCGCTCCGATACCTCAAGGGGGTATGTCAAACCTTCTAGAACCTAGTGTTCATCCTTCACTTGATAACCTGTGATGAATTTCAAGACAAACGTTGTCGTTTCCTTCTTTATCCCTATCCACCATTACTAATGTCAGAGGTCATGGTACATCTTTTCAACACCTGGATGTACAATAAATGGAGATGTATGAAACTACCTCAACACTTCCTCCCACAAATCCATTGGTACTATGGTGTGTCCTCTAAAAAGGAAGACCTCCTCCCCACCTTTCAAATATCCATTATGGGAACACCTTCTTGAAATATGGACACATGTAGTCTAATAATTGACATATCAGAGTTCCACCCCCTAACATGTTGTAAGAGTGGAGGGTAAACTACTATTGACTACAAAAAATTTGTCTCCTCTCTATTCATGATGGATATCAGAAGTGAGTCCAACTGCTCTTTTTCCTCATTCAGCAACTACAAATAGGACCTCCAACAGAGATCATTTGCTACCACGTTCTCCTTACAAGGAGTATAGACTATTTTAAAGTCATAATCCTAAAGTAACACCAGCCATAAACTTTTTCTCAAATTTTGTTCCTTTTGAGAAAAGATAATCTTAAGACTATTGTTGTTAGAGTAGATGATGAATCGTTATCCGATAAGGTAGTGTCTCCACATCTTCAGAGAAAATACTACCACTGACAAGTCAAGGTCATCAGTCACATAGTTCTACTCATGCTATCTCAAATATTTTGTGTCATAATAAATCAGTATTTCACCTACATTTGGAAACAACCATTCCAGGTTCTTGATTAATAAAATAACACTACATAGTCATCTCCCTCTTATGGAAATCTCAAGATATGAGCACTCGTCAAGATCTTCCTTAGCTTTTAAAAGATCTACTGGAATCATTCTTCCCACATAAAGAATTTTCTATTATTTTTCCATTCCATCATGGGTGATTCCACTCTAGAGAAGTCAGGTACCAAACTCCAATATTACACAGCCAGTCCAAAGATACGCCTCACCTTAGTGGCTCTCTTGGGTGTTCCCAAAGCAAGCACCTCATCAGTCTTCACTAGATCCGCCATATCTCTAGCCTTTGGGATGACATGTACTAGGAAGTGGACCTTTTGTTTCCATAACTCACACTTCATGTTCTTACCATAATGCTGGTTCTCTTGGAGTATGTACAGAACCATCATCAGGTTTATCGTGTGCTCCTCCTCTGATTCTGGATACACTAAGATGTCATCAATGAAGACCAATACAAACCTATATAAGTATGGCTAGAAAATCCTATTCATGAGTCCCATGAAAATAGTTGGGTCTTTCATCATACCAAAAGATATCACTATGTACTTTTCATGGTTAGAGTGAAATTTGAAATCCAACTTCTACATGTCCTCATCTCACACTCGAAGATGGTGATAGCCTGATCTAAGGTCTATCTTTGAAAACTGTCTCACTACCATCCGTTGATCGAAGACATCATCAATCGTTGGTAGATGATACTTTTTCTTCACATTGACCTGGTTAATGCATGGAAAGTACACACATAATCTCATGCTTTTGTCTGCCTTCTTGGAAAAACAACACTGGGGCTACCCATGATGAAACAATGGGCCCTATGAACCCCTTCTTCTACAAGTCCTTCAACTGTACCCTCACCTCCAATACCTCTGTGGAAGTCATCCAATATTCAGTTCTAGATATCGGTTTCATCCTATGGTAGAGATAAATTCATGAATCTACCTCTCTACTAGTAGGTAGTCTTGGGAAATCCTCTTGAATTAAGTCCTCATAATCATCCACATCTTTTATAATGACTTTAGTTTCTTGATTTCCCACTACTGATATCCATTACCTTCATCTTCTCAGCCAATGAACATTCAACCCCAAAGGTTATCTCTTGAACCCAATCATAAGTTATAATGTATAGATCAATATTTATAGCTCTGATGTCCCTAAACACATCTCACATGGAGGTATGATCCATGAATCATTGGTCACATCATATTCATCGAGTACCCGAGAGGGTGAGTACACCTTGATGAATACTCACCTATCGACATGTCATCCCATAGAAGCTATTGAAGCTCTCGGGCATGCATAGCCCATAGATTTTATGAAAATATCCCATTCTTGGAGAGAGGTTATCTAGCTCTGTCTACAAAAAAAGTCACCTCATCGTATGATTGCGTAATCTAAACCCAATAATCACTCTACTAAGCCTTGTTGAAGGATCAGTTCTAAGACTACCATTTGATCTAATGGTTCCCTAACTAGACTGAAAACTCAGTCCTGACCTCAAGCCAGTCCTTAGAATCTAGTGAGATGGGATCTCCTTAGAACATGCGGGGTCACTATTGTTGAAACATGTATAAGGCACAAATAATACATGTGTCCATCACCCTTAGCACTGGTAGTAACTGCTGACAACAGGCATTGGTAATGCTGGGGAACCACCTAAAGGTTCCATCTCAGGAAACAGTCCCTATACTGAAGCCTTGTCACTCTATGGACCATCCTTGTGGTCATGTACTAGAATCCTGGCTATTTGTCTGCATGGATGCATCATTAAGGGTATCAAGATGAAATATAACTAATATATTATACCTGGTGAGCTAACTCTGACTCAAAATGAATAAGGGAAAAGAACACAAATATGTGTGCATCCAATGTTTTCATGTACCGAGTCAAAAAGCATAATTTAGGGTCTGGGTGTATGGATACCTCAACCACCACACCAACCCTAGACTCCATGATTGTAAATTCGAACTCAAGACTCTTAAAACTGTTGCCATGTAAAAAATTTACAAACTTTTATATCCTCTGGTATAACTAACTACCTATGATGCCACTTTTGTATGACCCCTCCCCTAGGGCCCGTGTCGTGACTACCCCAAGCCTACATCCCATATGTCTGGGGCTAGTGAATAGCTGCAAAGCCATTTTCCCATGAGTTGGAGGAATTTTCATGAATAGATGTATGCACACATGCACGCAACCACATCCCAAAAATATATAAAGGAAAACATGGATTCCACTAAAACAAACAATGAGTAAAGGTACAAGTTGTAAATCAAATTGGGAAGAATAAAAAATCATCAAAAGGAAAACTAAAAACAAGAAAGTAAAAATATCTATGATAAAAGTCATCCATAGGAGAACCCCACCTAAAGGGTACACAAGGTGTGGATGTGGGAAGCTATAGAAGTACACCCATCCATCCCGTCTCACTGAACACCGCCTATTTTCAGACCAGCAAGGCCTTTATCGATGCGTCGATCACCTGCATGGGACACGACATGTTCAGGAAAATCCCATGTAGGGGAGTGTAACACAATAATCAGTAGGGAAACCAAACCACAAAGTAAATCCCACAAATCAATGACCACCCAAAAAACCATAGAGAAAAGATAGGTCACACTATGTATAAATCAAAATATAGAAATTATGATTTATCAGTCATAGAGATGAATCATCTTGTACTTCTAAGGGACTCATCCCTAATGAGCAACTGAGGTTATCTTGTATGTTGAACCATATAGGTCCACTTTCTTGCTAAACCAATGAGGTATGCTCATATGCTGAACCAATTAGGTACACTCACATGATGAACCACTAAGCTATGCTCTTATGAAGAACCAAAAAATAAGGTATTCACAAGGTACAGTTATCTCAGGAAGGTATAATATAATGTATAGATAGAAAAACTATCAGTTGTAACACTAAGCACCTCGGACGGTTGAGGTATTAATTTCTTATATGTATCGTGGGTATGCTGGGTCACACAGAGACTCTCCCCACCATGGCTCTTTTAGGTCACACGGAGATTCTCCCACTTAGGCCATTATACTAACATACTCATTCCTGATGAGTACAGTGCGTCTTTCAGGTCACATAGAGCCACTCCCCACCGTGGTTCTATCGAGTCACATAGATCTTTCTCCCACTTAGGACATCATAGCTGATTCACATGGGGTCTCTTATAGATGATCCACATAGGGTAACTTTTAGCCGATCCACATAGGGTCTCTTCTTAGTAGTCTTTGTGTCTTAGCTAGTCGTAGGATTCCCACACATAGTGTTCTTAACTTCAGAAGAATCCACACCTCAAGAAATTTTCCATCTTTCAACTTCAAGGAAATCCTTTTTATAGCATTAAAAAATAACTGCCTCATCACGATGGTTCTTAATCCATTAACGTCTCATAAATTAGATGCTCAGTCTGAAAGATATTGGTGTTTTAGTAAACATGGGATGGTTGTGTCTTATCCCGGTCTGACCTGGTCGGATCGACCCGACCAAGCCAGAACAGGGTCATGCATGACCTGGCATACTTTCACCAGCCCAAACCTACTCAGTTTGGTTCTGGGCTAACCCGGTACGACCTGGATAGTGGACAAGGCCGACTGGGCCCTGCGGGGCCCGACCCGGTTCAGTCGTGGGTCTAGCCCACCGAGTTCACCCAATGAACTGGTTCCATCTGGCCTAAACCGCAACAGGTCAGCCGATTCGTTCCTAGCCCGGGCCCCCTAGCGGTCTGGTTTTACCCCCAGCCTAGCCTAGAAATGTGATCTGGGTTGAGTTCCAGTCGACGCTGCTTGGAGGCCCAGTTCACATCCCCTAGCCCGACCCACAACAGGCAGGACAGTCTCCTCCATCTCGGAAGCCACCTGAAGTCTGGTTCGGTGCCCCATTGTCAGGTAAGCCGGCCGCCCCTTGATTCTGCATGGGGTCCCTACTAGACCGCATGTCGGTGCATCACACCATGGCCCACCCCACCGATAGTAAGGTGGTCATGTCCCTATCTGACAGCCTTCCGCCCACTATCAGTGGCTCTGGCCATACCATCACGGCCCGGGTGGTCGTAGCCCACCTCGGTGCACCGGAAGTATTTTCCATGAACCACTGTGTTCGTTACGGTGGTCCATTCTTCAGAATGTATGCATCTCTGGCATCCATGGGGTGTTTTATTCACTGTTATAGCCTCAAAAATTATTCGTTGTCACCTCATAGGTTCAACCACAAAGAACACAAATGAATGCCCACAATGGAGGGGCACATGCCTTGTCTGTGTTGGCCTGTATCCTCAAGATTATAGTTTAAAACATCAGGGAATAAGATTTAGGTTTTATCAACAATTTAACCCTCATGAAAAATCCCGATAAAAAGTACTCTCCTGTATGAACAAGTGATACATCGATCAAACTATTCATCGGTTGATCCATGTTCGTTGTTTTAGAAAGAAGAATGGGGAATTAAAATTATAAAATGTAACCCCTACATGGAGAAGCTTCAATCAAATTGAAGTCACATCACTGATAGAGATCTGTCCACGGGGATTTGTGATTCGTTTGAAGTTACTGGCGTTCATCGTTCGTCGGTCCCGGATCTATTCTCCAATTTGTTGTCGCCACATTTCCAATTCACAGGCATTTTTTGTTGGAGAGAATTCCCTCATTGTTCTTAGGGAGAATTACAGATCTAAATCTATTTCTCCAACCCCTTTATCTCAATAAAATAGAAATGTGTCATAGTATTTTTGTTATAATTATTCATTATGTTATTACACTGATTCATTTATGAAACATCGATTCCTATACGCTTCTGTTAAAGATTTATTGTGTTGTTTCATTTATTGAAAAAAAAAATTGGTGCATCCTTATATTGGAGCGAAATTTTTTTTGAATAAAACAATCATTTTAAGTTTATATTATTTTTAAAAAAACAATCGAATATTATCTTTTCTCCTTGACATGTGTCGGTCAGGGTTAGGTCCATTCTTATGTAAATTTGTTATTATAGATGCAAAAATGACCAATTATTTTCAATTTTATCACCCGTTTAGAAGATTCCAAAACTGTACATGCCCTCCATTTTAATTCACCAGAAAGGTATCAAAAAGTATCTTTCACCCTCGACCAATGTCGGTCAAGGTTAAGCTCCAGCTAAAGGAAACACGCCCTCATGAGCTCAACGGTAATCTTGGATTTCCATTCCAAGGTACCATTTAGAAGTTATAAGGATTTGGAAACAAAATAATTGTTAATTATTTTAATTACTTCCAAAAAATAACTTCCACTATTGGCCCATACCGGCCAACATTAAGACCTTTCTAGGAGAATTGTAACGTTCTGAGTTCAAAAACGACCTCAAATTTCTGATCCAAACACCGGTTTAAATGTTAGAAAAACCAACACACATAATTATTTAATGAACCTCAAAAAAATCAAATATAAATTCCGAACACTCCCAGCCTCAGAATTACATGTCGTCTCATATCCTAGTCTCGAAATAATCACATTTAATTTTAAAAAAATCCTTAAATTCTAGGTTATTAAAATTTTCTCAATTCTAATTACCTTTTACATATTTATTATATAATATAAAGATGATTTATTTACAATAGTTTATTAAATATTTTAAATAAATTAATAATAAAATAATTCATTAACCTTGCTTGTATGTGTTATGAATTATTCAGTTTATATTGGATAATTTTTATGATCGAAACAAGTTTATAATCAACCCATACGTAATCAATTTAGGGGAATTTAAGTTTTCATTTGATATGTTTTTGAAAAATGGAATATAACTTTTTTATAGTTGTAGAGACATGGATATGTAATAGTGATATGGAAGATGTGTTATTGTGACATGATGAATGAGTAGAATTTTCATTTTTATATATTAGCAGTCTACTGTTGGTTTTTTTAAAAAAACAAAAAACCTTTTTGGAAAAATTTATTTATCTATTTATTTATTATAATAATGTTTTACATTTTAAAATTTTATAGTTTTTAATATTCAATGAATATTCATTCCCCATTTGCTTATTTTTATTTTTCATCACTTTTTCGATCCACTAGCAATTTTTGAGTTTTATTTAAACATTTTGGTGTTTTGATTTACAGTAATGATTTAGCTACCAGGGTGGGGTCATTAGAATATGGTTATATATAATATTTAGGTCATAGTAGTTCTATCATGTATAGGTAATATGATTAGATTAAAACTAAATGTACCTATATATATACATCTCTAAATCATTAAAGGTGAAAATTGAGTTACTATGAAGTATATTTAAAATAAATCATGTTAAGAACCATGTTTCTAGTTTTTATTAGAGTCCTAACACTATGGGTTAAAATAATAAGGTTTTCAAGAATCGTTATAAACATTATATCACTGAATAACATTAATTTTTTTAATAAATATTTATTTTTAATGAATTTAAATTGACCCAATGATTATTTATTTTTCAAAAGTAGTTTGAAAATGCATTCAAAAATGTGATTGTTTTGACTGGTTTGGATATTATTTGATAGGCATGAAAAATTAAGAGCCAACTATATGTGTCCATGAATAGTTATATTGCTATTTTTTATTAATAGAATTATTTGGGTTTCAAAAAATGGCATATTTATGATTTCATATCGAGATGGGATGCATACTATTTGAAATAACCCATATAGATCGTCAACTCACTAAAATGATTCTATTTGTTATATTTTAATTGTATTGATAATTTATCCAAGTTAGGATAAGAAAAATTAACTGGCCATCAATTTTTAAAAGGAAAAAATCACCATAATTCATTAGATAAAATTTACCATAACCATATGATGATGTTTTTGAGAAAATAAATAATTTTTTCTCATTTTTTTGTTTGAAAGAAATTTTGAAATTAGAATTCAATGCTTCTACAGTTGATGGTACATCATGTAATTAGTGGGATATAATGATAGAAGTAAAAAGTAATAAGGATCCTAAAATGTAGTTTTTTTCTAAAATAAAACAATGGATAATGTTTTATAGAAGAATTTATGATGTAAAATTCTATTGAATTTCACGATATTGAGGATTATAAAAATATTTATGATGAAATTTGAAACTATTTTCACTGGCTATTTTATTTCTATGGTAAATTTTTAAAATAAAATAAAATCATATGTAATGAAAAATTGAAACATGTCATAGAAAATATATTTAATAAATAATCATTTTACTAAAACTATTCTCTTATGTTGAATTCGAATTTACAAATACTATTGAAAATTTTGAAATAAAGAAAATTATTCTAGTACTAAATTCCATCAATGGTCACTAAAATAAAAGGATTAAATATAGCTATAAAATGAAGTAGAATAATTTTTTGAAAAACATCTTTAAAGATTTCCTCACTCAATTCTCAATTTGGGAAATTATTTATTTTTTATTATATGGGGAGAATGTTTATTTATTAATCCATTGATTTTTAGAGTGAAGAATATTAGAATATCTCATATCAAAGAGGGGGAATGTTAATATTTAAATTTTTATTATAATTAAACATTGTTTGTGATTTCAAGGATATTTTGGAATATTTTTAGAATGATGTAGGTATCATGGTTAAAGGGAGCCATACCTCATAGAAATTAGTGTGATCACACTGTAAATGCTCGATAGGATTATAAGAAAATTTATGGATGAGTAGGTGAAGACGGTGTTAGGGAAAAAAATGTCCATTCATCATATAAGTGGTTTCTATATTGTGATTATGAACCCTTCATAATATAGAGTTTCTATATGTTTATTTTTATAGGGTTTTACACTATCAATTTAGAGATAACATAGTAATGGGTTTTTATAAGAATAATCTAATTCCAAATATATGTTAAATTTTATAGATACAGGAATCATAATGAAAGGAATGAAAAATGTGGAAAATATGAGAAATATATGATGAATAATATAAGGGTATAGTATTAAATATTTTTCAAATAATTATATATATATAAATTTGGTAATTTAAATGGGTATAGAATCCAAGATATTCTTTGGTATATATATTAATTAGATATACAAATATAATCAACATTAATATTATTTTATATATATATATGATTTATTTCCAATAACGAATTGAATAATTCAATATAAATAAAACATCTCACATACTAAATTAAACAGTTTATATCCATCGAATATTTAAATTTTTATAAGAAATTAAAATATTTTATATCTTTAGTAAGTTATTTATTTTTAATACAATGAGTGATTCTATATATATATTATTTCTTTGATAAATGATAAATTTATCATTCGTATTATCTAAAAATATAAATAAAATTCCATTTTTTTAATCATTACACCACAATTATGTAAAATGGTAAATTTCACTTTTTCTAAAAAAATATTTGAATGTGATTAATAGTGGAAATCAAATAGGAAATTTGGAAAATATGAAATATAATATTGAAAATATTAACAAGATAATAAAAAATATACCATGAGAAAATTAAATATGAAAAATTAATTACTCACCATCATTTTTCTATTTTTTGATAAATTTTCCACAAATTATTTCATGTATTAACCATTATTGAATTTGAATTTAAAATTTCAAAATAAAAATTATTTCTATAAAAGGTTAATTACTCCTCTCATTTAAATTAGAATTTGTTTGAGTTATAGAAAAAATATCTAATGAATCTCCACCGCCATTAACCCATCATCATATTTAGAAGGCTCATTTTATAAGAAGGAATATCAATTCATTCATTATAATTAATTTCTGTAAGTAATGATCCAACATATTCAAAAAGGTGAAATAATTAATCATTGAACATTTATTTTATCATTTAATTCTAATTTTTTTTGAAATCCCATTGTTCATTTTAATTATGAAATAAAAAAATTAACAAAATACTCAAACAAATTTATAATGATGTGTAATAACCCTCTTATTATCATTGGATTATGAATGTGATGAATCATTACATGGTCATACGAGACATCCCCAAATTTCCCAATGCAAGTAATGAATATTTAAGGGTGTCATGTGAAAGTGGGGGAAGATTTACAATTGATGAACAAAAATGATTAACCTAGAAAACTATAACCAAACAACTCATTATAACATGCATGAATAAATAAAAGACAATTAAACCAATTAATTTATATCAAAACCACACCAATGTGTACCACCATGCAAGAAAATGAAACTATCAGAGTAAATAGTAGCGAGACAACTAATGAACTCAAATTTGACAATAAGATTCCACTCTCCACCAACTCCATGATCCAATCACCAAATTCCCATGTATCACGAGGTATTGTTAAATACATATGATACATTACCATTTCCAATGTATCAAAAGATAGAATCTAATGAAGCACCAAATTTCGAAAGTAAGGGTGAGTATAATTCTATGTAGGCTTTCCCCAATTACTTCCCTATTCATGATACTAGGATTTAACGGTTAGTAACATTAATATAAATCATTTTACAAAAAACAATTTTCCCAAAAAATATTCAACTAAATATAAACCAGCTTCAAAACCATTTAACACCAAAAGTGAATAAGTTCTATTTAAAAAAAATCTAGCAAGTTATAATTCCATAAAAAACCAAATAATTCTTTATAAGCCTTTTCTCATTATCATTTTTCATACCCATTCCATTGTTCATGACTTAAACACCCATGCAATCCCCATTTGACAGTTCCATACTCATGGGTTGTCTTACATCCAATTATTATGTGTCCCAATGACACATTCCCTCAATCAAGGGTCATTCACCTTGTACCCCAATGGAACATTTCCCTTCATTGGGGGAACGTCAAACATGAACTCAAATAACCCATATATGTCAAACCATTAAAATAACTCAATTCAAACCATTTCAAAAAAAATAATTTATTTATTAAAAACCGTTAGAAAATCCAATATCCAAACTACCATTTCATTCCAATAAAACATTTCCTTTTATTTAAAATATTTAATCACATCCATTTTCCAAAATTCTAGAAAATTCACATTTTAAAATCCATATTTTAAAACAAAGAACAAAACAACATTAAACAAAATACCCAATTTTCCAAATTTCAAAAATTTACCAAACCATCAAAGAAAAAGGTTTCCAACAATTAATAAGAATCCAATTCATGATCAATTCATCTCAAGGAAATAAATTTGGAAGTGTTCCAAATTGGTTTATCTATAAGTGTCAAGAATTAAACCACCAACCTCGAAGTTTTGACGAAAAAAGATGACAGTTGAAGAAAAATCACACAACAAGGTTGATTCTCCATGAAATTTCATTAGATATATTCTCCTAAATACAAAAAATCCTAATGTAATAATATTTGGCTTCCAAAATATTATATATTTCTATAACTATAATATATTATAGAAACCAAGAGGAGAGGAGAAGTAGATCTACGTAGATATAAGAAGACGTGACAAGAATGATGAAGAATTCCCCATACCATAAGCATCGACATTGAAAATGTTTTGGAGGGCTCAATATTGATTAAAAAATGCATGGGAGAGGATATCCTACATTCAATGGATAATAATCTCAAATTAGAGGTTCATAAGAGCTAAAACGGGCAGGTTGTGTTAAAAAACGAGTGGGATCCTATTTTTAAGGATCTAGAATTGACTTTACGCATAGTTAGATCACGCGGTTATAAAAACCATGCACTAACCTCGAATTAGATACTTCTTTTAATATCCCCCTGCAAAGCCTCCTCAGATAGTATCCCTAACCATTTTCACACCATGCAGAATCTTCTATCCAAAAACTATAACTTCGCATGGTTTCTACTAGAATTCCCACACGGGTTGGACAAATCATGTGTAGCCCGTGAACCACTCCTTTGGCCCCTACAAATTTATTGAAAGTTCTACCAACACTCCCATAATTCACCCTTAATCTTTATAATCATAAATATCATAAAATATGGATTACATACTAGTAACCGAGGGTATGAAATTGTCCCAACTATTTTTATTTCCATCCTCGAAAAGTAGAAAAACCTAACTACCCCTGAAAGAGTTCTGTCCATTTCTCTTTCATTTCCTTCACTTATTACCATGTCACTTCTAGAATATTACCATGTATGAATACAATATGCACTAGATATATTATTTTTTAATGAAATATGTTCTCTTTCCTATCCATAATCTGCACTGGGATATTTACCAATGAATCATCTGACTCTAGGTCAACATGATCTCTTCTAATCACAAGGTCAGGATTATGGTGATACATTTTCAAATGAGATGCATGAAACACATTTTTTATTAAACTGAACTATTTGGATAATTTTATCCAATATCCCACCTCTCAAACCCATTCCAGTATCTTAAAAGGAAAAATATATTGATGGGATAACATTACCTACATCCAAAAATGATGATTTCTAATCCTTGGAGAGATCCTTAGGAACACCTAATCACACACCGTGAACGATAGTGGTATTTGGGTATGAACTGCATAATATTTATGATGAAACTGAGCTTTGTCAATCCTATATATAATAAACCTAATCTTATCAATTTTTTCTTAGACAAGGTTGGGAATAACTAGTGATGTCTCACCAGTTTCAAACCAACATAGTAGAGACAGACCAGGATTCCAACTCAATGCCTCAAATAGAGCCATTTATATTGAGGACTGATAGTTGTTATTATACAATAAATCCACTAAGGGTACTTTATCTTCCCATGATCTACCAAAATCCATTAAACTATCCTGAAACAAGTCTTCCAGTGTCTGTATACCCCATTCAAATTTCCCATCCATCTGAGGAAGATACATTGTACTCATAGTCAGCTGAGTGCCAAGGGCTTTCAGTAAGGATTTATATAAACAAGACATGAACCTTGGATCTGTGTCTGAGACAATTATAACTGGTATTCCATGTCTCTTTACAACTTCTTAGATATATATTTTTAACAGATCCACCACCATATGTGTTTCATGAATAGGGATTAAATGGGCCCACATTGTGAGATGAACCACTATCACCCATATGTAATCTTGTTTCCAAAACATTCTTGGTATACCTATTATAAAATACATCACCTAATATTCCCATTTCCACAATGGAATCAGTAAATACTACATCATACCTTATGTTTGTTGATGCTCTTCCTTAACTTTCTGAAAAGATAAGAACTTTGAATGCAACTAAACCACATTCTTTTTCATGCCACTTCACCAAAATTGTGCCTCCAACTCCTTATGCATCATCTATTTTCTCAGATGTACAACCCTTATCAAATTGTGGTAAGCATGAAGAAGATGATCCTGGAAAGCCATAGGTAGAACCATCTGATCATCGATCCAAAAAACCAAACTCCCATAAACATTCCATCCCTCAATGGTCTCCCCACCATTGAGTTTTGAACTCATAACCAGGCATTCAACATTAGATTTTTGTTCCTCTTTTCCATATTTACCAAAATCTGGAATAAGTGTTGCAGAAATGATGACTACAACCTCACCTTTGTATTCACATTCCACATGCAGGTCAGTGAGGACCAAAAACATCTACCACTCATTTAAAGCTTCATTCTCCATCTATGCATTTGAATTTATGGTAAAAGCATCAGCCACCGAATTACCCTTTCCTGGTGTATAAATCAAGTCAATGTCAAACATCTAGAAATACTCCATTCATATATTTTGCCTCTGATTATAATCTCATAATGAGAAAATATGTTTCAAGATTTTGTGGTCAATGAATATAGTAAATTTCTCACCAAATAGATAATAACACCAAGTCCTCAAGGCATGGACTGCCGAAGCTAACTCCAAATTGTGTTTTGTTTTGTTATTCCCTTGCACTCTTAACTGACCTGAACCTTAAGAAACCACATCGCCTCCTTACATGAGATCAAATAACATCCCAGATCCCAAATCATCATAGTACACCACATAACCCTTTCCTAATTCTAGGAAAATCAAGATCGGTGATAATATAAGATGGACCTTCTTCTCATGAAAAGTGTCTTCGTATTCCTCAATCCATTGGAATGGATCATTAATCTTTTTCGAAGTTATCATTGGTGAATCTAGTTGTGACAAGTCACATACTAAGTGTCTATAATAACTATCTAGACCAAGAAAACATCATATCTTGAAGATATTATTTGACGGTTTCCAAGAGATAATATCTTCTATCTTTTCTAGATCCACTAAAACAACTTTTTCTGAATTCACTTGGTCAAGAAAGCATACCTATTGTATCCAAAAATCACACTTTGATAGTTTGAAATACAAACGATGGTCTATCAAGATTTCCAACATTGCCTCCAGCCATTGCTCAGGATGAGCCGTTGTCCACGAGTACACCAATATGTCATCTAAAAAAAGCACAGAAAAAGAATCTAGATATTTATAAAATATCTAATTTATCAATTCCATAAAGACTACTGGAGAATTCATAAGACCAAAGGACATTACTACATATACGTAGTGGACATATATAATTCTCAAAAGCCATTTTTGGAATATCATCCTTACAAACTCCCAATTGATGATATCCTAATCACAATTTAATTTTAGAGAAACAATAATATCCCCTCAATTGATCAAATAGATACTAAATTCATAAATATGGATACTAATTATTTATCATAACATGGTTAATCTTATGATAATCCACACACAACTTTAGAGTTCCATCAGCATTATTTGCAAACACGATCAATGTTACACAAGAAGATATAATTGGATGAATGAAACATTTTCTTTATAGATCTTCCAATGGATATTTTAGTTCCCTTAACTATATTGGTTCCATCCTATAAGATATAATAGAAATTGGACTGGTCCCCATAAACAGATCAATCATAAACACCACTTCCCTTATAGGTGGTAGCCCAGAGATGTTCTTGGGAAAGACATTTGGAAATTAATAAAAAAATGTTAGAAAATTAATATCCTCAATCTCTTCCATCGATTCCAAAGTCAACACAACCAACTAGTAGGAGATCATTCCCACCACTGCTTCCAATAATCCCTTTACACCTACCTTCAAAACTCTTTCTCCTCTGAAGAGATATTCAATTCCATCCTTAGTTGGAAACTCAATGTCTGCCTATAATAGTCTATGTGATATTTAAAAGTTTTCAACCAATCTATATCTAGGATTATATCACAGACATTCATTTAAAACATATATAAGTCCTACGTTAACTCTACTCTATCAATGGTTATAGGACATGCTCTACACACAATGGCTCGACATTCTCTTTCACTAAGAGGGGTTTGATGTTTTATCATTGAAGGAATAATCTCAAGTTCTAAACATAAAAAATCTATAACATGATAAGAAATTATGGAATTTGATTTACCAGTGCCAAAAAATAGTTACATAAGGGTAGAAATCTAAGTATTTATACCACTCATCATAGATGGTCCAGCCTGATCATCTTCCATTAACTGCTCAACTCTATACAATGGATTCATTACTTCCCTATGCTCCTTATTGCCTTAGTAATATTTACCTTTCTAGGGAGTCATGGTATTACTAGAAGTACCATGGCTATATCTATTCTACTAACTAGTCTGATTATTTTTTCCTCGTTTGGTTGAAGAATAAGATTCTTGTGATATATGAGAAGTGTCTTAAGCACCTAACCTCGGAGCACAACGATAGTAGTACTGAAGATGCCCCATTTTCTTGTAGTTATGTAATGCTATATGTTTTTCCATTAACTCTCACTTCATGTAGTCAAATGAACATCATTTTAAATAGTCCTCTTTGTTATTGGGTCATGCAAGAAGGTTCAATGATCCATTCGTCTGATTCTGCATCCTACTTCGACCTTTGAAATAGCTTTCCCTCTTATTCTTTCTCTAAGAAATAGAGTTACCATAATTTCTAGTATATTCTATCATAAATCCTCCTCCCATAGATCCTAATATATCATGTCCATCCATGATCTCTCTATTCACCATTTCTGTGTAATCTGTAATACATAGCACTGCGGTATTTGATTGAATCTCTTGCCTTATCCCGTATTCGAAGATGTGTGACTTCAAGGATGCACTAGCCCAAACCTTTGGTGAAAAGGACACTAAATTCATGAATTTAGCCACATATTATATGATATAAGGATCTTCATAATTCATGCTAAATTAATATATCATTTTCTTGATCTTGAACATGTGGGGATATAATTGTTTGTGGAACAATTCTTCAAAATCCTCCCAACTCAAGACTTGATCGATTTTAGCATGCAATAGTTTATCCCACCAATATCATGAATGATCTTTTAGAATATACTGGGCTATATTATCTAGGATGTTTTTAGGTGTGACAATGTAATAGAATATATGATTCATCCTTCTTAACCACACCTATGCTTTTTCAGGTTCTGAATCACCTCAAAAGATGTGTGGATTCTACTTTATAAACCATATGGAATGATCCACTTGCATTTTCTCATTCCATCGGTTCCCAATGTCCACATCATAGAATTCCTAAACTATACTCATAATCAATTCTTGTTTCACATGTGGCTTAAGTGAAACCACATTCTCTATAGCTTTTTCTAGTTTGTTTCTACGGTTCCTACCAAGTGTCATTATCTAAACAAACAACAAACTCAATAAGTCTAAAACAATATCAACAGATGAATTATCATTTCAAATTATATCATATAAAATATAATATAATTTCATTTAAAAATAACCTCTTCTAGGTTTATCCATTTTTTAAAAAAAAATCTACTCTTATTATTGGAAATTAAACTATTTTCAAAATGCATCAACCATGTTCTTTTCAAAATAATTCATTTGAAAAAAACATTATTTTTTTCAAAAAAAATCATCTTTTCCCACAATCATAAATAATAACCCAAAATTAAATATTAAATCCTAGTGGAAATGTTATCCACTACAATGCATGGCATGCTTGTCTCATTGTCTAAACCCATGACAACGAGATTTCCTTAATCCTATAAGTTCCCACGAAACACTTATGTACCGAACACCCTAGTAACATGAAGTTTTTCATAAAAAGGATAGATACATATTATTATGCACTACATTTCATGTCCTGTAAATCTTACTCCTTTATAATATCATTACCCAAGGAATAAAAAAATAATGAAATCAACTCCTAGACAATGAAAACTAATGACTACTTCTTCTAAATGGATCGAAAAAGCTGATACCATTTGTAATGACCTACTTTTTCTCATTGGATTGAGAATACAACAAGTCATTAATAGGTCTTAAGTAACATCTCAAAGATGTCAAAGGCTAGAAATAAATTTTGAAGGGCTACATTTGCATGTGGTGGTTGATTTACCCTCGAAGAACAAAAATGTTTAACCAGAAAACAAAAATCAAACAACTCATTATAAGATGCATGAATTAATGAAGAAAAACTCAACCATTTAATTTATATCAAAACTACTCCAATGTGTACCACAAAATAAGACAAATCAACTATCATCGTAAAAAACAGAAAGACAACTAATCAAGTCAATGACAACCATAAGATTCCATGCTCCACCAACTCCATGCTCCAATCACAAAATAGTCCATGAATCATGAGGTGGTTATAAATAAATGTGATACATTACCTTTTCCCATGTCCTAGAAGATAGAATCTAAAAATGCACCAATGTGAAAAATTAGGGGTGAGTATAAAATTCAATAGGATTTTCCCAATGACATCCCTACTCATGCAACATGGATTTAAAGGCTAGGAACATTTATATAAAATAGTTTATATAATAAAATTTCTCAATGTAATTTATTACTAAATATAAGTAGCATCAAAAAAATTAAAACCAAAAGTCCAAAAGTTTTATTTCAATAATTTTATAGTAATTCATGCTTCCAAAAAAACCAAACAAATCATTATAATCCATTTCTCATTGTTATTTTGGTATACCCATTCCATGGTTCACAATACACACCCCCATGCTTGATCCATTTGACAGTTTCATACTCATGAGTGGTCTATTTTCAAAATAACTTGTGCCCCAATGACACAGGCCCATGATCTAAGGTCAAACACCTTGTATCCCAACGGTAAAAGCCCCTTATTTAGGGGCATGTCAAACATGAACTCACCAAATCGACATATTCCAAACCATTCAAATTACCCAACTCAAAACATTTCAATAAAATTGTTCTTTTATTGAAAACCATTTGAAAAACACATTTCAAAACAAACATTTAATTAAAATAAAAAATCCCCTTTTATTGAAAAAATATAATCAAATCCATGTTCCATAATTCTAGAAAATCCCCATTTTAAAATCCATATTTTAAAATTAAGAACAAAAGAACATTATTCAAAACATCTAATTTTCCAGATTTCCACAATGTGTCAAACCATCTCAAAAGATGGATTCCAAAAATACCTAAATATTCAATTCATGATCAATTAATCATAAAGAAATAAATTTGAGAGCATTACAAATAGTTCTATTAAGAGGAGTTGAGAGGGAATAAACCTACATTGATGGTTTTGATGAAAACCCACAACGAATGAAGAACACTCACACAACCAGGTCGATTCTCCATGAATCCGCCTTAGATCTCTTCTCCTACTAACAACAAGGAAAAATATCATCATATATGGCATCAAAAATCTTAGATCTACCCATAATGATAATATACCTAAGATAAAAATTATAGAGGATAAGTATATCTAAGTAGATATAATAATACCTGATAAGAACATTAAATGACATCACTTACCGCAAGAATCAGGCTTGAAAACACCAAGGGATGGATCTGGATTGGTTCCAAAATGCTATAGAGTGGTTCTCCTACTATCAGTAGAGAAGAATCAAGAATTAGGGTCACAATGGAGAAAAATGTGAATGTTATGTTAAAAATGGGTGAGATCATATTTTTAAGGATATAGATTTGACACTGCGCATGGTTAGACTGCACGGTTAGACAAATCGTGCACTAATCGTGTGTTATATATAGCCTTCTAGATCACCCTATATTACCTCCTTGCATGGTCTCTATAATTGATTGCACACCATTCCAATCCTACCATCCATAATCTACAACTTTCAATGGTTTCTCCTAGGATTTTTGCATGGTCTGTACAAGCAGTGTGCAACCTCTACACCTCTTCTTTGGCCACAAAAACATGTCTAATGTTCTCTGAACTCTACCATACTTCACACATGAACATTATAAACATGAAAAAGATATATGATGGTTACATTTAAGAAAATGGGGGTAATATATGATGAAATAAATATTTATTGATAATAATCCATTACATTTAGAATATTGTTGATTTGGTTGGATAAAGAACCTACAAGAATGATACATTTCTAATTTCTTAATTTTAATCCTACAGAGTTTGAAAAGATAAACTATAAATATTTTATTTTTTTGAATAAACATTTTTCTCATATTTTTGAAATGGGAATATAGAAATACGAGATTTATGAGTTATTTCAATGATTATAAGACCTTTACAATTATTAAAATAAACATGGAAATTAATAAATTATTATCCCATTATGATTCTTAATCATGACTATTATATATATAATGAACTTATGATAATGAAAAAATTATCATGTTTGATTTAATGAAATATATGGGGAATAAATGTAAGTGATAACATTGAAAAACAGATACAATTTAAGTTAAACTATTAAATAATTAATTTAAGAATAAAAATGATAGAAATTGATTTTAATAAATATAATTATAGATCTGAAATATATTATTAAACTGTTCTATTTGATTATATTTAAAATAAGAGTCAAATCAAATAGGTTTAAAACTTTATTATAAGGATCTATTCAATATCATTATCCTAAATAGTTTTTTTCATATTGATATTCTATTAATAATTACATATTATATTATATTACAATATAATGTACTAATTCCCTCATCTCTATATATTTACATGACTATTTTCTTTTTATTTATCCTTAATTAAAACATTATAATCTTTGTAAGGGGACTCTTATCTAAATCTCACTTATTTGTGTTATAGTCCATCTAATTTATTAATATTATTTTACATTCTATATATATTGTGGTATTAAAATATATATTTTCATAATTTTGAAAAAAAATTATGTATTTACATTCCCTTATATTCTCTCATTGATTTTTGAATATTTAAATTCAATAAATTTAAACCTTTAATAGTGGTTGTATTTTACGATAGTTCTTTATGGGATTAAAAATCATTCATCACTATTTATATACATATATGAAATTTATATTTTATAGATTATATATATATTATTCCATTTTAGTATTGCTTTTGGGGATATTTATTCATTTAAATATTTTATATTTGATTGAGAATGATGTATTAATAGACATATATTTTTATTATTTATCTATACTTTTGGATTACTCGCATTTAGAGCTATATTTCATCTTAAATTTAATATAAATTATTACAAAAACAACATACATGATATAAAATCAGAATTAAAAAACTCATTATTTAATATTATTATTTAAATTAAATAAGATCTCATAATTAACATCATTATATCCTGAAGTCATGGAGCCATAGGGTGTCCTCTCATAATAAACCATTATTATTTTGGGGGGAAAATACAATTCAAGAAGATACTATAAGAGTTTCATTATATGCTAACTTTTATGAATGTATTCCACTAACCCTATTACCCTCTCACTCTATGTGTGAAATCTAGTTTTTTTTTAATTCATATCCATATTAAATTCCTAAATATGATAATAAATGGGCCATTAGGATAATGAAAACCCACAATGATAATTAATGAAAATATTTGAGTCTATTTTATCTTCAGAATGCATGATTTTATAAATCATACATTAGATTATCATGCTATATATCTCCATAGTTTGTGTTATAATATAGTTACTATTTCTATATAATTCACTATATACCATTAAAACCGACCCTTGAGATACATGAATAATTACTTCTAACTTCATAATTATTTGGTTATATGAACCATTAATGTAATTACATAGATCTTGCATGTGGTCTTTCTAAAAATCCCTTTTAACCATGAGAGTTTCTTTTATCTCACTTGGGTTACTAATTGGGAATAATCTAATAAATTTAGAGTAATTCCTCCACACATTTTATTAGATAAACTATTTATAATATTATGGATCCATATTTTATATTTAATTCATTGATTATTTAGCACCTGATATCATGAGTTGAACCACATATCTCTTTAGTGACCCATTTATATTGACGTTTTATCACACAACTATATTTTATATTAGGTCTTTTTAACTTTTAATCATATATATAGGAAATTTTATTATTTTTATTTCCAATTTTGTTATTCCTATTGATGACTCGTGTTATTTTTTATATATTCACATATTAAATGTCTTTCAAAAAATGTGTATATCTATTATGGTAATTATCAATTATTTTATTTTTTATTTTTAGGTTCTTCAACGTTCAATACTTTTTTGGTTTCTTACTTAAAAACATGAAATATTATAATGGATCTCTATTCGTAATTTAATATTTTATATTTCAAATATTTCTATTAAATTTTTATATATAATTTATATTCAAACACTATTATTATAATTCATTAGGTAGTTTTATTATTCATCTATAAGTCTCTTTGTTGTTTTGATATGATTGTTTCATACTAACCCCATTAAAATGTTTCATAGGAAACCCACTATAGGATCATCCTTTTAATTGAAATTTTTTCGTCAATACTAATTAATTTTCTATTAAATTTTTTTTAGTATGAATATATATATTATAAATTTATCAGCATAACATATTTAAGATTCATAACATTACCATGTCCTTTCAATATGTTAATTTTTTAAATGTATTTCTTGTAGTGACCCCAACACCAGTATCGCTCAACTAATGTGTTCATGATAACAAAGACATAAGATACAAAGAATATTACTTGAAAAGACTAAATACATTTGTAGTCTTGGTAAAATAGATAGATACGTGATTCTCAATTTTCTATTGAAAAATAAACTACCATAACTATTTTTGTCAACAATAACTTTATTTAATCTTGAATTTCCATCCATATCAATTATAGTAATCATCATGGATTTATGTGAAATGAATCAAAATATTTGTTCCCTAAAATTATCAGTAAGGGTTATGTATAGTGTAATCTATCATTTATAAAAAAAAATCAACATGGCATGGTAAATAACGAAACACAAATATGATTTATTTCATAAAATTACCATCCTGGTAAGATAAGGAGTAATCAATGTGTCAAGTAAAATAATTGACCACATTCTCTTAAATCTATTAACTATAAATTAACTTCATCAAATTATCATTGTAAATATGATAAACCATAATCAATACGGAATGGTAAATTAATAAAAATTCATGAAATTTAATCAATATAATGAGAATGAAATGAATCTAGATATAATATCATTTTAAAAATATCATGGAAATAATAATAGATTTTTTTATGAAGATAATGCTTAATTATTGGATTCCATGATATTATGTATCATCAACCCTCAACTATCATCACCTATTATAGGAATGTTTAAGCTACGTGTAGAAAGACATTTAATGTTTTCATTCTTATTTTCACTTGAGACATACCAATAAATCAATGTACTATATAATTTTATTGCCAACATTCACTGTAGTTCCAAATCAATCAGCATATATCGAATAATTTATTTCATTCATGAAAAATGTTACTTGTCTTAAAATATCTATATGGAATAATTAATATAGATTTCTTAATATTTCTCTTGATATACATCGAAAATTCATCATGTAACACCAAATGTAGAAATGATATACTATTTAACAAATAAATAGATCAACGAAAAAATGTATAGAAATTTAGGGGAAACATAATTTCCACAAGAAATTGATTAATTCAAGGGAATGTTAATGACTAAAAAATTTAATCATGTAAGTGAATTTATATATTTTCATTCATTAAAATGATCATAAAAAATCCATAGGGTGAATAAGGATGGTATCAATAAGACATATAATTATTGGATTAATAATAAATATTTTTTTTCATTGATTCGAAAAAATGCATAAAAATATCATTTAAAATATTATTTAAGAATATGTCCTTTTAATTTTGAAAATATCATTTTAAAACATAAATTATTTGAAAATTATTTTATTTGAAAATAAATTTTCAAAAATTAATAATTTATAGAATTTTAGGGAAAACATTATCCTCAAAAGATTTCTTTATAAACAATTAATTGTTGCTTCAATGATTTTATTGTCATGATGGTGGGTAATTCCATACATGACATACTAGTTAAAAAGGTAAAAAAATTCCCTGTTTAATGGATTAAAAGGTACCTTGTTCGAAAAACAACAAGATCATTAATTTCAATTTTAAAAAAAATTATATAATGGGTAAAATTTATTTAAAAAATAAATTTTAAATAGTTATAAATATTTTTTGAAATGAAGAGGGATTTTTCTAAAAACATTTTCACTACTATATATGTAGGACAGAGTTTAAAAATGGTAAAATTACATGAACACAAAAAAAATAAAAATAGGATGAAAAAAATATATGGTTTTATTATATAATGACAAACATAATTTCCATCCTATTAAATTCATGAGTAAATAATCTCGATGAGAGGGATATTATCAAAAAACCCTTATAATGGTCCTAACATTGATGTGAGATTTATTCTATAAATTTATTATGTTTATAAAATATAAATACATATAAAATCTATAAAAAAAATAATATATAGTAAAAATAATTACCCATTTAATTTTATAATATCAAAGAAAACAATGTAGTAATATAACCCATTGAAAAGAAACTGAGTTATGAAATTATTTACCTCTTGGTAACTATTAATCCAAATACCCTAAGATGAAATTAATAAAATAAAACAAATACCATAAATTATGTATTATTAAGTATATTAGATGTTATATTTCCATTATATAATCCATATATGATTAATATTATGCATAATATTACAATGAGACTCAATGAAATGAAATTTATTCAAAACCCATTGCATAACTATCAATTTTGGTTGAATGTGGTTTTGAATCGTATATGGTGTTTTTAATCACGTTATTAACATATAATAGAACCATATTAATATTTATAAAATCTTATATGATACATTTATAAAATCTTTTAAGTCATTCATTAATAATCATCCATAGTTTCCACTGTTTCGGGTGTTAATTTCCTTATTTTCTAATGTGTTTATTTAGGAATGTTCTAGTTCTTGAGCATAGTTACATAATATATAGAATCATAATCATTAAATAATTATCATATTTTAAATAATAATTTTTTTAAAATCCATCTTGAATTATTTTTATGAAGAATTATGTGCATTACAATCGTTGAGACGATAGGTCGTGTGTAAGCATGAGTAACATTTCCATTTTCCAATTATCAATATGGAAAGAATGTAAGTAGTATATTTTATTTCTTGAATGATCATGATATAATTTATAATATATTATTTATTTAAATATTATTACATATATTTTCCATGTGGTGTGGTGAGGAAAAGAGAGTCTCATGGCTTCTTAAATGATGTAGTCCACATGTACACGAATGACGTTAGCGTCATTCATTGAGTGAAATGGTAAGAAAATAAATTATATATATTTAATTTTAATAATGATTTATATTTAATTAAATTAAAATTTATTTTATTTTTATAACATTTAATTTTTAATTTTAACCTTATAATTATCCATGTATTGAATTAGTGAATGAAAAATCACATCATTTCGGGAGGTGGAAGTTTGTCGCACACATGAGCGTCATTATAGTATCTCCAATGGAATATAAAGTAAAATGTATATGTTATATAATTACTCCATATGTATTATATTGTTATAATTATCATATATATACTATATATCAATCATTATACCCTACCATGAGATGTAGTAATTGAAAAAACATAGGGCATCAGTTTGCGAGGCGGTAGTTCACCATACACACAAATGATGATTTCATAACACATTTGATAAAAGTGGATAATATTGTAATTCATGACCATATTATAAAAAAAACTACAATAATAAGGAATATAATTATTATATTATATCATCTTGGTTTATAAATAATTAAGGTGCTTGTAGAAGGAAATAAAATAAAGACTCTCATTGAAAAACATTTTATATCCTTCAAGTATCCTCCTTATTATTATAGGAATACCATCCTAAGATGGATTTTTTTAAACAATATATGACATAAAATATGATAGTAGTGAGTTTGGGAAGTTATTTTGGTGTGTTATTTCTGAAATAATGTTGGCTGAAGGAGAAAAGAGGTGAGGAGAGTGTGTTGGCCTTTTATAAGTGGGGTGAGTGGAAAACTTGTAATCTGTAAAAGGAATGAATTATAACCACATTATTTTCAAGTAAAACTATTCCATTAAATGTAAATTATTGTCAAGTGAAAGTATAAGGCCAAAAAATGTCAAAAATATATATTATATATAATTTAATACCTAAAATTAACCATTTTAATTCTAATTTAACCCGCAGTAAATTAATTTTTACCTTAACCATGGTATATATTTTTTTGGGTTTTCACAATTCATTTTGGTTAATAATTAAGTTTAACCTTTTATAAATTATAAATTATCTAGATTAACAATATGGAATTCATTTTTCCTACTTCAATTCAATTTATTGGTAAAAATAATTTTAAATTAATCCCACTGAAGTGATTCAAAAGAGGGGGTTCAAGGAGAAAATGATAAAAAAAATTACAATGTTCTTGTTATCAAAATTTATTATAAAAATGAAAAAAAATACTTAATTTAATTAATTGAGATATAATTTAACTAATTTTAATATTTTTAAGAATAAAAAATATATATTTTCGTTATTAATTATTTAATCAAAAAGTTAGTAATGAATTAAAAAGTTAGTATTGTTCACTATTCAACAAAAAATAACCCATTTCAGAAAAATCCCAAAATATAACCCTAAGATAATTTCGATATATTTATTTAAAAAATGATATTTTTTTCCTATATTTTTTATAAAATTTCTAATAATTTATTCAAATTTTTGTGTGCAATGTGCACCTAAACATTATTTTTTAAAATATGGTTTTTTAGAAAATTATTCTTTGTCTTTAAAATTATTCATATTTATTACTATTAAATAGATATCTAATATAAGTTTTTAAAAAATATATTTTAATAAGTTAATTAATCCTATTTATACCCTTAATTCCAATGGATATGAGATAAGTTTAATATTAAATAATAATAGTATATTTTTTTCATTAGAACACATTCTTACAAGTAATACAAGATGATGAATAAACTCATTATTTCTAGTAACAAAATTTAAACTCATCGGTTGATGTAATGAAAGCTATATAAGATGATTCATTTTGTTTAAAAAATACCTTGTTTAAAATAATTGGTTTTATATTTACCATTATGATTGGTGTTTCATTCCATGTACTCTATCAAATACAGCATTCAAATTTTATAATTTTGTGGTGTTACATTCTAACCACATTCAATAAAATTTTTCATAGAAATTTAAACCTCAACTTAGTAGTAAATTGTAATTAACCATCCTTTCAAGATATAATTCGTATAAATTTTTAAGCTTTATTTTACGCAAGTATTGATCATTCCCTGGTTGGGTATTTCTGTGGGGTAGTGTTAGGTGATATTGCAGAAAATTAAACTCATGGGAATATTTTCATTGTTGGTGCATGGTCATAAAAGATCATTTTGTATCCCATGTAAATATTGTACCACTTTTAGAGACCTTATATGTGGAACATGGTTTGACCAAATCATGTAGCCAACATCTCTGAACCATGTAACCTCAGATTTAGTGGATTTTCACATCTACAACATGATTTGAATAATTTTGTTCCCTCCTAGGACTAGCTATGAATCCCATGAGTAGTGGAAGATGGATAGTGCAAATGGTTTGGAAAACTATGTTCCCTGCTTAGGAAATATTTCATGTGGGAAATTAAATCTTTTAATATTATTTTAAAATTCCATATTCCCCAATGATTAACTATAATCACAAAATTTATTTCGAATATAATTTCTAATGATTTTGGAGGCTCATTAGAGGGTGAAAATTCCATTGGAACCCCTTTCTTATAGAATCAATTATCTTTATGAATGGTAGAATCCACTTTGTTAAGAAATTTCATTTGTGTTTAACATTCCTCTATATCCCTTATTTATCCACTTTATATAGGTTTTTTCACTATTATAATCGTTTAGATCTATTTGTTTATGGATATTTGGATTGAACGATCTTTTTTTTATTGTTCTTAAAGCATGGTTTTGATCCACAATCATCCATTCTATTGTGATTTTCATAATTCTACATCTAATTGAGGAATATTTATTTGTTATCATCCATTAGTGATCTTGAAATAGGTGTTCTAATAGTTAAATTCTATAGTATTGATCATAAATGTGTTATATAGTTTTAATTCTTCATTTCTGTGTCTGTAAATTTCACATTAAATTGAATTTAACAATTGGTTCACATATATATTTTTGGGACCCTTCATGAATCATATTGAAATTAATGGAGTTGGGAGACTAGACTTGACGTAAATCCATTTGGTGTGCCAATCAATTTGAAATGTTTATTTGAGATTTATAAAGTGGATAATATTTTGTTAATGGAATTTAAATAAAACATTATTTTGTGGTTGATATGTGGATTTAACGATATTATTTTCATAACATGATGAGTTAATAAGATATGAATAATTTATTATATATTGATTAATTATAAATTCATATGGTTAATACATTTTAATCATGTAAAGAATCATAATTGCAATTGAAAATTCAAATAGTGATTCATGATGAGAATGATTGAATATACGGTTAATGATGATGATACTTGAAATGAATGTGATATATATTATTCTTGTAATTTTTTCATCAATGAGGTTCGGTTAGGGACTAATTAACCAATTACCCATGGGGTTCCATATTTATTCGCTATGATCTCGATGTATACATGTAAAAAATGTATTTTGGGAAAGTGGATGATGCTCCAAATACACTTGAGTTTTGGGATGTGGACAGATTCTCCAAATACAATTCGGGTGAACTTTTGATTCTCCATGCCCCAAATATATAATCATGGGAATGATTTTTCACATTCTGGAGATACTTTTAATTTTATTGATTCTTTAAGAAACTATATTTAAATTTAGAATTTAATAATTAATGAAATTCAATGAATGAAAGAGACTATGATATTCTTATGGTATTTGGTTTAGACATAGGCATGGTCTGAAGAAGGTTTGATGTGATTGATTATAGAATAATAAATTTTAAACCTATATTCATTTTTTATTTATAATTATTATTTATATAATTTCATACATTATTAATAATGCGATATTTCTTTACACTCCTTTGGTGGTGGCCCCCTGATTTTTACTCAATACCAACTCAGGATTCATGATCCTTATCAAATAGAGTTCTTGTTTTCTGGTCCAAATAAGGGAAATAGAAAAATGATAGATGGATGAGTTAGGATTTGGGAATGATCATTGAATAGTAAAACATACATGTTTTTGGGACCCTCTAAGAGTTTTCATTTTTTACTTATTATAGGTTTTAATATGTTACTTTCCATTTATATGGAATGAAAAAACTATTGCATTGGTTTATGGACACATTCCCATTTTTGGATTTATTCATCATGAAATGTTATTATTTATTGATTATTGATTAATTATTTGAACTATTTTTCTATTTTGATAAAGTTTTTATAGTCTCCCCACATTAAATAGGTGTCCCTTGCTGCTTATAAATATCCTCAAGTGTAAGGGGAGGCATTACTAAGGTCATGTAGCATACTAGCTTGGGGAAACATAATGTGGCACCTGGTTCGGGACATTACAAAGTGTTGTCATTGGAGGTATTCATTTATTTTTAGTTGTATTATTATTTGGGAAATTTAAATAAGAGATTAGGTGGAGTAGAACCTTGTCCATGATCACATGCATGGTAGTATCTAACAGCTATACAAGGTAATAACCATGTATATAAAGTGGGATTATTGTTCTTGATTTTTGTGGTTACTGTTGGGTGTTATTTCACATTGTGGGATTCACTTATTGTGTGATGTTTTTTATTTTATGCGATTTTACTCATGGGACAATATGGAATGGTAATTGAGTGTACATGCATTATTCTAGGAACTCATTATTTCATGTGACATAGATCATATGTGCAATGAACAAAACGAATGTAATGAGTGGGTTACTGTAAAAAATGAAAAATCATTTATTTATTTGAGGATTTTATAATGAAATCATTACTCGTATTGAATTGATAATTTTAAAAAATGACAAATTGTGAAATTTGAAATGAATATGATGGGTTTAGAATTATAGAAATTGAAATTTTAATGAACTTCAGAATATGTTTGTCATAACCAGTGTGAGGGATAGTGGAGGGATGTGATAGTTCCTTGGCTTTGACTGTATGGAGGTTTATGAATAGTGACTCATGATGGATATATGTGTATCACTCTAGAAATTTTTTAATGATATGTTATGTGACCTAATCATTTTCTTTCCACTGTAGATATATTCCTTGAAAATGATGATTGTTTATAGTACAACAAGAGGACATGGATGGAAACATACATCAAGATTTAGCCAATGGCCATGATAGTTCCAGGTGAAGAACTGAGAGAGAAGTACCCTGATAAATATTCTCAAATTCTACAGTTCATGGAACATGACCCCAGGAAGACTATACAGAATATGTATACTCTGACCAAGGAGTTTTAGTTGAACCACCATCCTATATTCACTAGAGAGAGTGGACCGGATGTATCTGAGTTCTTCATTGATTCCATCTCGAAAATAAACGACCATTTAGAAATTCATACTGATTATAAAGACATGTTTGATGTTTATTTGATTAATAGATTAGCAAAGAACATATGGGATACTCTGGTTTCCTTTTGAGAAGTGGGAGGACATGGTATGGAAGGAATTCCATGATATTTTCCCAGAACACATTTTACTATGGACCCTCAGAAAGGAGAGAGAAGTATACTTTGAATTATTGACCATGGAATCATTTTAGTGGTGGATTATGAAATTCACTTCACTGATTTGTAGTAATTTTCTCCAGCATAGGTTGGGGATGAAAAAAATATAGGAGAACTATTTCTAAATTGAAATAAATGATAAATAATGTCCCATGATAATATCATGTGGCTACATATGTTTTTAGATGTGGTGAACCTGGATCTCAGTTCTAAGGGGAACCAAAATGATGATTGCAGGGGAGTATATGTTGATTCTTATTAAAAATATTATTGACATCGTTTGAGTGTACGAAACACACATCAAGAAATTTAATTGTTGTGGTGGAAAGAAGAGGGGCCAAGGGGGGAGGATCAATTACATAGGGAAATACTCAATATAATTTCTATCAGTGCAGTAGGTTGAGTCACTATCTTAACCAGTGTCATATACCATCAGTAGAGTCCTAATCTTTCAACATGAAGGGAAAGTTGCAGTGGTTCTTTAATAACCCATATAAGATTGGTAGTGATGGAGAAGATAAACAAAAACAAGGTACATGAATGGTTTCTTCTACACCATACCATTTTGGATTTTAGATTACTAATAGCTATGATAGTCGAGGTATTGAGCATGGTAGTTTATGTAATTAACTCATATATCAATAGAGTAGTGTGACATAAGGGACTCATACTGTTTCTCAAGGAAGAGAGGTAGTAAAATTTCATTCATTTCATCCAGCACTTGTGGATATAAAGATAGGTCCATCGATGGATAGGGGATATATTCATGTATATTTTACACTTTAAATGAAAATATTTTATACAATAATCTTACATTCTCTTGAATCTTCTAAATATGTTAACAATTTTATTTTTCCAGTGTAGTTCATGAGTAGGATTATGAAAATTGAAAACTGTTTGGAGTATAGTGGTAGAAAATCAATTTTTGTAAGGTTTTTTCTCTCAAGGATGGTCAGAATCATTTCCTTTGAATATGTATATACTTATATGTTAGGTTTTGACATTATTTTGGGTTTAGAATGGAGGTTATTATACAAATATTATATAGATTGTTACCATAGTTTGGTGACCATCATGTATTGGTATGGTAACTTTTATGTTCATCGTGGAGAATGGGATATCCAAGAAATAAATGTATGGAATATACAATATAAACTGTTGGAGATCACTACCAAGTTTTATAAAGTAATTTGTAAGATTATGGGGGTGAAAATATTGATGAAATTTGGCCCATATTTGTCCATTTTTAGGATGTATTTCCAGAGGAGTTATTTGGGCATCCATAAGAGATATATGTTGATAAAATAATTGAGATCATATTGGTGGTTTAAATGATTCCATTAATCTTTAAATAATTAAAAGGTAGTTTCATATAACAAAGTTTATAAAAGTTATATTTCTATGATAACTCGATAAATAGTAAAAGGATAAAAACATAGAATCTTGATTTTGGTTTTTCCTCCAATGTGATATGTGACATAAATAACTTGAAATATATTAAATAATGTGAAGGAGGATAAATTAATTTTAAAAAATATTGTTCATTGAAAATAAATGGAATATGAAGATTTAATATTAAATCTAAAAAACTAATATCAAAATAATTTTTTAATAAAAAAGGGATCAAACACAAATTAATATATGTTTTACAAATTTGTCACAATGTTAAGGATGTAATCTTCAAGAAATATTCTTATATCAACAGAACCAAGAAGGTTGGAAAAAATGTTACCCTAGGTGAATGAACCAGTGGAAATATATTTCAAATTCAAGATCCTTGCAACCCATGCTACTTATGTAATGAGGATTAAAATAAAATTTGGAATCATCTTGGACAAAAAATTATTAAAAAACATTCCAAAGTACATGTTGTAAGAATAATACCACTTCTGAAAAAGAAAGAAGATGATTTTTGTAAAACATGTCAAAAAGGGAATATAGTTAGTGAAAGGCTTATGAAATTTGAAATCCAATCCACCAGACCCCTTGAGATTATACACTCTGATCTTTGTGGATGGATGGGACATTAATAAACATAATAGGATTTTTACTTTATCACTTTTATTGAAAAATTCACTCAGAAGACCAGAATAATATTTATGAAGCATAAATTTTTGGTTGTAGATATGATTAGACTTTTTTATAAGGGAAGTTGAAAGAGATACGGGTGCTCATATACTGAATCTAAGTACTGACAATAGGAAGGAGTACACAATCAATTATTTTGAACTATACTTGAAGAATCATTAAATGAAACACTAAGACCGTTCTCCATACACTATTCAACAATATGGTGTAGAGGAAATGAAAAATAAATGTTTAGTAGAAATGGGAAAAAGTATGACGGATAAATATAAAATTTCAAAAAAATTAGAGAGAATATGTTAGTATTGTTGCTCATGTAAAAAAAATTGTTTTTTACAATTGGAATCTATAATGAATTCTTTCAAAATATGGTATAATAAAAAATATTCAGTGAAATATTTCAATGATTTGGTAGTCATTTCTTAATAAATATCAAAAATATTTATCATGCAATGTTTTATGAAAAATATGATGAAGACATTTTCATGTAATATTCATCCAATAGAAGAAGATATATTAGTAGGAATAAATTTTTAAAAAAGTTAACTTATTCCTATAATGTAAAGGTTATTTAAAATATATCTACCTTAACAAAAGTTTTTGAAAATGTTACAAAATATAAATTGAATACTTCTAAAAAGAATAAAAAAAGTGCAGATGAATGGGAGCCAAAGAAAATATAATAAAATTTGAATTAATTGCGTGATGAAGGAAATGAGATAGGTATAAATCTCTCAAAATTTATACCCTACATAAACAGATTGAATCTAATAAAAACAATAGAAATAAAAAAGTTATAGTTCAAACTAGAAGGAAACTGAGAATATAAAATCAAACATCACTTATCTCACAAGCCGAACCAGGATCATTTTCTAACGCAGATGAACATAATGAGTGGGTAAAATATATGAATAAATAGTTAGATCAGATTGTGAAAAATGAAACCTATGAAATTTTCTGTGACCAACAATAATTAATATTATAGTAACAAAGTGGGTTTTCAAAAACAAACACAATGAACATAGAGAAACTTCATGAAATAAAGCATGACTTGTTTGCAAAGGTAATTCATAGGTGGAAGGCATTGATTTTGAAGAATCTTTTACCCTTATTATGAGATCAGAAACTATAAGAATGTTCTTGGAAGTTACCGCACGTCATTGTTACAAATATTATCAAATGGACTTCAAGTATGATTTATTAATTGGATAAATTTAAGAATAATTTTACATTGACCAACACAGTGGGTTCTTACTTGAAAAAGATGGAACTATGGTGGGTAAGTTGAAGAAATCTATGTATGGGATGAAATATAATCCCCATTCCTAGTACTAAAAATATGACGGTTTCTTTCGAAAATGAAATTTTACAATGTAAAAGTTTATAGAAACATTTATGTTATGTAATTTATCATAAAAACTCTTATTTTCAATGTTTTTATCATATATATAATTTTATCATGCGATTGGGATAATACTATAAAATAGTTTTAAAAAATAAACTTTGAAATTTCAATGTTCGGATAATTAAATTTCATTCGAGGATTATAAATTCAACATAATGAAAGATATATTTTTATATTATTATAAAAGTATTTCAAGGAGTACTTATAAAAGTTTTTCTTGAAGGATGAAAATGAATTTTCAACTCCCAGTTCTGTTGGAATGAAGATGAGTAATATTGAAGCTATGAAAGGTGTGAATCAAAAATAATTCTGGAAGTTTATAGGGATATTTCTCTATCTTATAGCTTCAAGGACATACATTTTTTTTGTTAAAATATTTTAAAGTTATTAGAGTTATCCAAATGAATCATGTATATTGGCAGAAAAATAATTCTTAAATATGTTAAAGGTAAATCGTATTATGGGTTGTTGTATAAAAAAATTGTGACATGAATTTTCTTAGATATACATATGCTAATTGAGATGTTGATTGTAATTATTATGATTCAACATTTGGAGGAACTTTTTTCTTGAGATAATATTGTCTCATCATGAAAAGTAAAAAATAATTTTCAGTTACTTTTAGTATATTGTGACCAAGTTTGTGGGAGATGGTTTTGGATGTAATAAAATGTTTTTTTCAAGAGTGTTCTCTTTTGTTGTCAAGGGGATAAGAAAATTCACTTTGTAAAAGAATTTTGAAAATATGTTGATTCTTTGATGATTTGTTTTTCACAAATATCATAAGTAATATGAAGAACTTGTGATAGAATAATTGTGAAGGAATTGAGGAGAAAATGTGTTCCCAATCAAATTCATTTTTTATTAGAAATTAAGATTTTGTTGGAAGATGGGGAAGTTAAATTACTTTCCTTGTAGAATCGGATGATAATAATGGAAATCGATCAAAGATAATATATCATGATAGATATGGTTTATTATGGAAGAATATGTTTATTGAATAATAATTATTAAAGAGACGTAGTATGGGTGTTCTTGTCAAAGCATATTTTTAAGGTGGTGTAACTCCCCAGTGTTTTACAAGTTTCTGGACTTCAAAATCAAGAGTTTTTTACTTTAGAAAAGGAAAAGTTTTTACAAAGGATTTCACAGAGTGTAGTACGTGTGTCTTGAAAGAAATTTTGTAGAATTCATAAGAGGTACATAGATCGGTGATGGAAAATCGTCAAATGATGGATTCTTCCTAGGAGAACAATGCGGACCGCGAAGTGTGGTATGCAGATGGTATGTGGACCACATAAAATAAATGGTTCGCGGGTGGAGTAATGTTCATGGGAGTTCAATAGTTCATGGTGAAGGGTGTCATTCATGGAATGGAGGCAGTAATTTTGGATACTATAAAGGAAAAATGGTGGTACGTGGACCATGTATAGAAATAGTTTGTGGATGAAAATGGTTCTCGGGACAATTATTGATTGTTTGTGAATATTCATATGTAGTGAAGGTTATACCGCATCGAATATTTGAGAGATTAGGATTAGAAATATTTTTGGATCTATTTTCCTATATAAGTAATACAAATACCATCATTATGTAAGTGATATTTTCATAAAATAAAATCTTCACTCTGAGGAAGAATTTGGATAAGTTCGTAATAATTCGCGATATAGAATTCCATGAATGGAATCCATTAGCAAGGGAGATATTCTACATAGGATGAAGTTATCCACATAAAAATAAATGGTTTAAAAAATCGGAAGAAGTAGTTTGAAAAAGAAGGAATTCCAAAGATTCATAGGTTGTACGCAGAGGCGGTACATAGAGGTGGTACACTGAGGTAGTACATAGCGGTGCTATGCGGAAGTGGTTCGCAAAAGTTGTTTGCAAAGACAGTATATAGAGAATCAGTTGTAGATAAATCAAAGATAGTCCAAGAGATAATAGGTTGTTTTCTAAGAAATCATGGTACAAGGTGCAACTCATTTCATGGAGGATAGAGGCAGTTCATGGAGTAAGTAGGAAAGTTTTTGATGGACTCATTAAAGGTACTACCAGCTTCAAGTTAGGAAATAGAAGAATCTATTTGTAAGATCAAATTTTTTAAATCTGATCAAGAAGCACCAAAATATTTATTTTCATTATTTTGTGAAATAATAGGCACATGCACTATTGGATTGTTTTCAAAGTGTTATAAGAGTTTAAGGGAACATTATACTCATTGTATTACACATAAAAGTATTTTTTTCTAGTGGAATGTTTGGTATTTGATTGCTTGCAAGATATATCAAGGACGTAGTTACTCTTGTTGAGTAGTGACATTGTAAATTCTTGTGTTCCTCTAGTTGTTTGGTTAATTGTGTTCAGTAGGGAAAGAAATATTTCACAAGAGATAAAGGTTTTTTCACATGTAAGGAAACATAAAAGAAAAAGATATCTTAGATTCACCCCTCCCCCTCCCAGTGATACTTAGAACCTATCTAGGAATCATCAATTGGTATTAGAGCTAGGTTCCCTTTTTTGTTATTTGTTGATGTTTTAAATAGAATTTGTTATGGAGACTCTAAATTGATCGAATGGTAAGGGTATTCTGATATTTTATAGAAAGAATTATCATATCTGGAAAGATATAATGATGCATTATCTTATGTCTCTTGACTATTAATTTCTTGAAGCTATAACAGATGGATTTCTTCTTGTTGAAGACAAGGTTCCTATTACACTTATCGATAAAAGGAATCTTGAAAATGATGTAAGAGATAAAAATGCATTACTCTCATCACTTTCTAAAAGTGTGTTTTTAGAGTAAAAGGTATTTCCATGGTAAAAGGTTTCTAGGATAAGCTGAAAAAAATCTATAAAGGAAATAAAAATGTGAAGAAGGAAAAACTACAAATTTGGAGGATGAAGTAATAATATTTTAAAATGGTAGAGTTTGAATCTTTCAGGGACTTCTTTACCAGGGTAAATGAAATTGTTAGTGCTATTAGATGTTTTGGGGATAATTTAGATGATTTTATAGTTATTAAAATCATATTAATAATCCCTTTGGACAAGTTTGATTCTAATGTTTCTTTATTGGAAGATAAAGACCTGGAAATATTATATATGGATGATTTCTAAAGAACTCTCACCACTTATGAGATGATAAGGGATAATATTATAAAGAGAATAAAAAATATTAATAGAGAAATTTCTTTCAAAGATACTAAGAAATAAAATTCTATGAAGGATCTTGGGAATGATTATATTGTTTACTCGGACTTTGAAAATGAGATATGGAAGAAATTTTTTGTCATTTTATCCTTGTTTTCTAAAAATATCAAAAATGTGTCACAATTAAATATAAAAGTAAACTTATATTAAAGTGTTTTGAATGTGGATTTTTTGGTAACTTTGTGTCTAATTACCCTCAAATAATGAAATAAGAAGATCGTGATGATGAATAAAGAAGGTAATGTAAGAAATAGTGTGATAAAAAATATCTTTTTCTATAGGGAAGGATAAAAATTTCTTCAAATACAAAATAATAAGGTTTATGTCTAATGATGAATAAGTAGAAGATAGTGAAGTTTAATATGAAAAATATTTTGTTCAAAATGATAGAGAGAATAATTTTATTAAAATAGTGAATAATGAATATTTTGAAAGCAGAAGTTCTGAAGAAGATGAAACTCAACATGAATCTCATCTGAATGTAGAGTTGAAACAATGTTTGAGAAATATTAGAATACTTTAAAAGGAAAATAGTAAATTGATAAATGAAAATTCCTCATCAAACAAAAAATAATTTTTTCCTAATGAGAAATGAAATCTAATAAATGATATTGATGATTTGAAAAAAATATCTTGATAGTGAGAAGAGTTATAATGAACATATAGATGTAAAGATGAATGTGAAAGAAGAAGAGTGGGAACATATCCAACAAAAAATATCTACTATTGAAAAAAATAATATGAGTTCCAAAATATTTAATTCGGAAATTTGAAAAGTTTCTAGTAAGAGTGATCCTAAGAAGGATCATCAAATGTAAAATTCAAAGTTTGAGAAGAAAGATGGAACTAGTTCAGAGAATAATAATGTTGGGAAATTAATGTATGTGGCCAAAGTTATCAATGCTAAAAAGTACCAAAAAATATTGAGTTTAGAAAATTTTATATTACTTCTAGTCCTGATATTAATGGTAAGAAATACGATATAAATAAGATGGTTTCATATAAATACATAAAATTTTATTTTCATCAAATTTTTATTAAGAAGGATATAGATAAACATACTCATTGTAATATCCAATTAAAAATTTCCAGTGGAAAATACTCTATCTATGGATACTACTAGTATTGTGGTGGATTTTGACACATGGAAAATATTTGTTGCTTCAATTAAGAAGATTACTAAAATTATACAAGTAATGGGAGGCATGTTTTGAGTGGGATTTAATCCTCTCAAAATAAGAAGTCTAAGAGTGATGTTTAGTAGAAATTTGATAAGAGTAGTGTGAAAGTTGAGAATAGGTTCCAAACACTAGAAAAATTTTGGGAAATATGTGAAAAACCTAGAAATATTGATAAGTGTTTTCTTGTTTTGTTATTGGAACAAAAAAAAATTCTCAACAATTCTCCAAAGCAAGAGGTGAAGAAAAAAAATAAAGTAGAAAAACATCTTGTTGTTGAAACTTCTTTGAAAGCTATAAAAGTAGAATGGCCATGGATTCTTGATAGTTGGTGTTCTTCTCATATTATAGGAAACATAAAGCTATTTAAGAATGTGAAATAATTAAAATAAGTAATTTTTTCATTTGAAAATTATTAATCTCTAAGAATCAAAGGTATTGGATCAACCATCATTAGAAAAGAAAAGATGAAATCCAAGAATACTTTAAATGGTTATGGGATGAAACACAACCATCTAAGTGTTTCACAACATTGTGATGATGGTGGAAAAGTTATCTTTAGGAAATATTGGCTTGTTTTGAAGATTTAAGAAGATTTAAATATTGTTACAAGAGGTCTGCGTACAAAAGGAATCTTGTTTCAAGTAGGTGAAATACAAAACTGTTGTTATATGGGTATGGTGGAAGATAATAAATTGTGGCATAAAAGGTTGGGACACATGTTTCAATGAAATATGATAATGTTATCAAAGTGATGCAGTGTCCGAGATATTCTAGCTATATCAATAAGATGATATTGGTGTTGCACTCTTTTTCAAAAAGGAAAAATTACAAACTCAGTGCATAAGAAAGTTGAAATTTGTTCAAAAATACCCCCCATAACTTATTCATTTTGATATATGTGGTCCAATGATAAAATAATAAACCAACGGACATAATTAAATCATAAAATTTATTGATGACTTTACTCCCGTTACTTTTTTTGTATATGAGGCATATGTCAGATGCTCTGAAAATGTTTACATGTTTTAGGAGGAAAACTTGGAAGGAATGTGAGTTTTCTGTAAAGAATTTGAGAACTGATAGTGGTCTTGAATAAAAGAATGAATAATTTAAAAATTATCTTGAGAATCATGGAATTCATCAAGAGTTTCGTTCACCAAAAACACCTCAACAAAATGGGGTTCTTGAAAGAAAGAATTGAAGTTTTGTGGAAATGGACCGAACTATGTTACTTGATCATGGTCTCCCTCATTACTTTAAATGAAATCCATGAGTACTTTTGTGTATACACAAAAACGATGTTTCTATAATCCAATCTCATAGATGACTCTACATGAAATTATTTATTGAAAACTCTAAATTTGAAAAACTTAAGAGTTTTTTGAATTCCATGCATCACAATGAATAAAGGTGGAAAACTAGGAATTTTTGAAAAAATAGGTGAAGATGGAATTTTTCATGGATATGGTCGAGAAAGAATAGGACATAGTTGTTTCAAGAAAGAAACTGGAATAATTTTTTTTTCTACTAATGTGATATTTTTTGAAAATATTGAAAAAGAAAAGAATAATGATGATGATGTGTAAGTTGGAAGGGATAAGGAATGTTTTGTTAACCATTTTGATAATGATGCTGATAGTGGTAATCCTACTCAACAAGAAGAATCAGACTCGTTCATTTCAAGTGATGGGGATGAAAATCAAATATCTCATCCTGGTATAAGGAAGAAATTGGAGGCTTAGAACATTATTGGTGATCAACATCATAAGGTTCAAATAATAAGAATTTAAAAGGTTATTACACACACTTCTTTATATTCAAAATTCTAGCCGAATAATGTGAATGAATCTTTTGAGAATATAGCATGGGATTAGACTATGAATTTAGAGGTTGATCAGATATAAATTAATGATACTTGGGAACTCATACCCAATCCAGATAACAAAAAATTTATTGGTATAAATGGGTTTTTTAAAATATACTTAATGAAGAAGGTGAAGTGATAAGAAACAAAGAAAGATTGGATTGAAAATGGTATTAAAAAATTGGAGCTATATATTTTGATGAAACCTTTTCACTAATGTAAAGGTTAGAAACAATCAAATTCTTTCTTTCCATTTTGGAACAATGAGGTTAAAAGATCTTTCAAATGGATGTTAAATCTGTATTCTTGAATGGTGATCTTAACGAGGCATTTTACAATGAATAACCTAGTAGATTTTTGTTGGGAATAATTATTGTTATGTGTGCAATTAAAGAAGGATTTTAATCGAATGAAACAAGATCTAAGGGCATGGTATTAAAAATTATATACTTTCTTATGGAACATGAGTTTCAAGAAAGGAAGAGTTGAGAGAAATATTTATATCAAGGAAATTGAAGATTTTTCTCTCATTGAAATTGTTTATATTGATCAAATTATCTTTACTATAAATGATGAATGATATTTTCAATGATTTGATGAAGTGATGAAAAAGTTTTTTGAGATTTCCATGTAGGTATAAATGAAATAATTTCTTGGGTTACAAATCTTAAAAAATAAGAAACACATTTTTTCCTCTCCAAAAAAGTATGATAAAGGACTTATTAATATGTTTGGCATGGAAACTTTTTAAACTAGTTTCCATGCCAATTTTAGTGGTAACCAAGTTGTCTAAATATGGTGAAGGAAAATAAGATGATAAAAAAGATTTTATAAATCTAATTGGAAGTTTTTTATATCTAATTTCCTCGAGACATGAAATTGTTTATGTTGTTAGCTTATTTGATGGGTTTTAGTGTACTCCTAAGATATTGATTTTTTGGGTATTTAGATGCTGATTGGGTAGGAAATATTGATGATAGAAGATCCAAATCTAGTGGAGTTTTCTTTTTGGGGAAAATTTGTGTTAGATGGAATACAAAAAAATGATTTTAGAGAGTCTTAGTATAGAAGAATCTGATTATGTTTCTTCCACTGAAGAAACTACCCAACTTATGTGGATGAAAATTTAGTTGGAAGACTTACTTATTGAAGTAAAGTTACCCTTGCTCTGGGGATGTGATAATGAATGTACAATCAATTTTACAAGAAATATAGAACAAAATTCTCATTCAAAACATATTAACATAAAGTACCAATTCATCAAAGAGCATGTATAAATGAATTAATTGCCACTGTAGTATGTTCCTACGTCAAAAAAATTTGCTGACATATTCACAAAACCTTTACAAAGGGAACTATTTTCAAAATTGAGGTTGAACATGGGCATACATCCTCCTCATCAAGGTTAAGGTATGTGTATTTGTCCCCTCTCTCATATTACCTTTGGATACTATTGTCAAATGGGATAATTGTTTCATAAATCTATCCTTGTGGATGCATGCATGAATGGAGTGTAAAGCCCCAACCCCAGAATCCCAGAGCCGGTACATTATTTTAATATATTAGCATGATTACAAGGAATAAAGTCTCAAAGGACCGATCAATTTCGCAGTCTTGGAAAATAGATTATGTACAAGAACATACCATTACCATTTATAACATAAAATACAGCATAAATAACTTTTGAGGATGAAATTATTCCACTATTATAACCCTTCATATCAATGACAATTCACTTATTGGCATCTTGGGAAAATAAAACATAATAAAGGGGTGAGATCGTATGCTCATTAAGGATAAACAAATAGCTGAAGCTATCATAAATAATTATAAACATTTATGGTAATGTATAAAATTGAAACACAGGACCTTTAAACATAAACTTTAGCATCATATGGAAAAGATAAATCAAATAATTACACTTACTTATTCACAAGGATATTCTACTAGTGAAATAATCACATGTAACATCAATAACTAATCTTATAATGATGGAATTCATAATTCTTGACATATTAACCACAAATTCAAGGACACATGCCTAGACCCTAAATATAAATTTTGTCAAGGCCTTGTTCTAAGACACTAGTTTTTCTCATGAGAGCTACCGATGCATCGATGGGATATAACGGGCCCCTCCCATCACATACTAAGTCCAATCAATTCCTTATATGAAAAGGGTGAAACATTACATAAGAATTTATATTGAAACTACCATATTAAATGTCTATACCTTAACCATAAATAATGAATGGTATAGAAATATCACATCCATAGTCAAACATATCATAACAAATTCAATAACATATGAAATATTTTATTATAATTAATCAACCTCAATCAAAAATAATATATAGTAACGTATGTTGACATAATTGAAAATGATCAGTAAAACTCTTTAAGAGAAATATCCATTTTCATGAAATCATTTAAAAGCCACAAAATATATAAAGGAAGTCAGTTAAAATATATTTTTGAATCAAAGTTTCCCATACCAATTTGAAACTTTTAAAAGGAATTTACATTTTAAAATAATCATCTCCATATAAATAAATCCTTAAAATCATTTGCAATGTATGGACATTAATTAAATAGATTTTTAAGAAAATCATTAAAACATTAAAAATGATGGTCTGGTTAAAGTTACCATTCTATAAAACCTTAAAATATTCCTTTTGAAATAATTTTTATGAAATATGGACATGGATGATCAATGTGCCCCAATAAATACTTACACATAAACAATCTCTAATAATAATGAGATTGAGGAATTAACACTTACCTTGTACATTCCGTTAGTAAAGGGTAAGTTTGCCCTCTTGTATAATGACCATTGTATGTAATTAAATTATACTAGAACCATATTCATATGTATGGTATCATGCATGATTAATTTATGACTTTATATTATCCATTTAAAAATAATTTTCATGTTAAAATAACATTTTGAGTAATAATCGCTTTCTTTATCATATGTATTTTAACTTGTTATTCTTGATCATATCATGTAGATCATGATTTACATACTTCTATAATATAAAACATTTTTTATATATCATATATATAGAGAATATAAATATTTATAATAGGTAGATATATGAAATGGAAACAGAGTTCATTGAGACGGTAGTCCGTACGTACATATGAACGTTATTTCCATTTTATTATAGTATATTTTGAAAGTAAGTAAACAAAATATTTTTAACAACAAAGATATATATTATTCTAATATAATTATTATTTATTATATTTCATACTTAATCAACATATATATTTTTATAAATATTCTTGAATGGTGATCATTGAAGATGAATCTCATCACGTCATTGAGACGGAAATCCATACATACACACGAGTGAAAATATCATTCTATTTAAGTTAAAAGGTATTTAATAGGGTGTTAAATTATATAAAAATAATCATTAACTTGTTATATTCATTATTTACATTAATTATACTCATTATTATACCCATCCAAATAATGTAGTCTTGAATAAGAAACTACACCATGATGTGGGGACTATGACTTTTTCATTCATATGATGGATAGAATAGTGAATTTGGTTGTACCATATTTATAATAACATCTCATAATTTATAAGGTTCTAGGGTTATTATTTTATTATGGTAACAACATGAAAGGGGAAGTTTAAGAAGAAAAAAACATTGAAAGAGGTGATAAAATAATTTCCTCTTCTTCGGGTGTTTTATTTTGATTTGCACAAAAGGGCTCCATAGGTTGTCTTTATGCTCAAGTTAAGGCCTCTAGGTTGATGTGATGGAAGTTGGGAGGATATTTGTGCAGGTTTTGGATGATAAAAAGGATTTTGAGATGTGAATTTAAGACAATGGGAAGTACCCTTTAATAAGAGAGGTGAGGGGTACATTAGGAAAATCTTGAAATATTAATTTATTATAAAATTATTTTAGTTTTCTAATAGTTATAAATATATTTATTTTAAGGATAAGATTAATATGGGTATAAATACTCTCAAAAAATAGTTTTTAGACATGTTTAGGTCACCATATTGACCTTATCCTTTTGATTTAACCCATAGTTAAATAGTTGAACTTTTACCATGTCTTCTTGTATTTTTATACTGCATGGTTAATATAGTTAATATAAAATTCCATGATAACCTAAAGTGTTTAATTAATTAAATATATAACATTATCTAAGTCATTTGGATGAATCATATATTTTTAGGAAAATTATATAATTTAATAAAATAGTATTTGTTTTAAAATCTCCTTTATGTCAATTTTGATTCTATTTAGTATTTGGTTTTTGTTAAAGTCATCACAACTTTATTACTTCTAAAAAATACATTTAATTGACCCTAAAATTTCATATTCACCTATAAAATTCGTTTTTGGCATAAAAAGTTTCAATTTACATTAATTATAAAAAATCTAATATCATTTATTTTAATCTTTTACTAATAAGATAATAAATTGCATCATCATAGTGTCATAAATAAAATTTATTATTTAATGTATAAAAATTATAAATAAAATATCCTAATATAGAAAATCTTTTTATATTTCTAATGAATATTTATAATTGAATTTATCTTATGTATAACCCTATAATAATAATGGTTTAGTTATTAAAATTTGAATTTAACATTTTTAACTCGTCTTTAAAGAAAATATAATAAAGTCCTAATCTTACCCCAATGGATCAAAAAGATATTATTTTTTTCTAAGGTTTATTTTGGTCTAAAAACACTTATCCAATAGAATTAGAACATATTTTGGGGTAATTTTTTATTATTATTTAATTATTTTTACCTTTAATTGCCATATTTAATTTTAACCGTGGTAAATAATATTCAAAAGATAATATTCACCAAAAAAATCATTTTCATCCTATTGAACCATATTTTAATTAACGATGATATCTTTTTCTTTTAGATTTTTTAAATTGAATTCACATAATCGGTAAAATTACGTTTTATGCAAATTTGCAAATGTTCCAGAAAGATGGGTCAAATACATTAAAAAATTCAATAAAATTTTCTATATCTAATATTATTATAAAATTCATAAAATGACTTACATTGGACTAATATATGTATTATGTATATAATTTGACTTTAAGATAAATTTTAATTAAAAATAATTATTCAAATCAAAAGTCAGTTTTTATGTATTATACAATATTTTTCATTATTCATCAAAAAATTGAATGTTTTTAAAAAAATACCAAAGATTCTCCCTAAGAAAATTTTGATATTATGAATTCAAAAATGAAGTCTATTTTACCAAATTCAATTTTTATGAGTGTCTTAAAATTAATTTTTTTATTGTTCACAAAAGGACATAAAAAAGTCGTTCTTTTAAGAAAATAGTTTTTCTAAATATATTACCATTTTAACAAAAATTATACATTTATTTATAAATATGTTTTACTAATGTGAAAACATTATAAATAACATTTAAATTTTATTTTTTCCTATTCATATTACAATATTTAATTGATAAATTAATATATCATTTAAATAATTATAATACTAATGTGTTGTTTCGCAGAAACTCGATCTTGTGTATAACACAAGACAAGTCAGTGTTTCATGAAATATGAGCTATTAAATTAATATAAATATATGACATACTATGAAATCATGGTTTGTTACATTCTCCCTGAATTCAATAAATTGTGTCCCCATAATTTGAAATTTTTCTTCAAAAAAAAAAGGTTAAAAATAGAAAATACCTTTATGGAAAACCCACATTGGAAATAGGGTTAATAAAATTTAGTCTTAATAAGAGAGAAAGGGAAATGAAAAAGTCATCACCAAATTATAATTTCGAATAGGAGAACATTGGTGGAAATTAGAGACACATAATTGTAGGAAAAACATAAATATCTATAGGGAGTGATTGAGGTCATCAATCAAGAACAGGAGAAAAATAAATGGAAAATTGAGGGCCTCAGAGCCATAAATCAATGATTATTTAAAATATAATAATTTCAAAAAAAAATAAGGTATTAGGATAAAACATTTTTTGTTTTTAGATATTTTCCATAAATTTTAAGAATAAATTTCTTCATAGAATAAGAAAAAAAAATACTTGACAAGTAGAGTTCAATCCTTTAACTAATTTCTATCACAAACTAATCTTTCACTCCAAAAGATAATAGAACTCAAAAATATTCTATTTATCCTAATCATATAGGGTTGCAAAAAAATTAATTTATAATTTATCTATCATACCATTTAAAAAACTAAATTATACAAACTAGGACATAATGTAGGCCAGTGGTTGGTGGTGCACCCATGTCGCCCTTCGATTGTGGGTTTAACTCTCACAGTCTTGCTAGACGCGACGGGTTGTCACCTGACCTCCAAGTTGTCCTTTTTATAAAAATCCAAATAGTTTAACCTTAAACAATAGTATCCAATTTCCATATTAATCCATTCCAACCTTTATACTTATCCAAAATACTTCTGTCCAAACTCACAGTCCTAAATTTATAATGGAGGAAAACATAATGATGAACTCTTTTTTCCACATAATAACATGTGAATACCTTCATCGTGTATTCTATTAAAACGTGGAAACACCCTGAATTACTATAAAACCTTCTTGATTACATTAATGCTACCTTATACCTTATATAATATAGGATATACTCCTTATATCCAAAAATGTTCTTAAATCTAGCAATGATGGAATAAACAAACAATTAATCAGTTTCAAGGTAGTGAAGAATATCCAATATAATTTATCGAAATCAATAATCTATTATTCCAAAAATCACTACCTCGGTATCAATACCATATTAAGGTTTATCTTTCCATCATCCATGTATTTTAAAAAAAGAATAACTTGTTATTGAGTCACTTTTCATAGTACCATAAAATCTCAAATCCTCGGTGAAATAGTACCATAGTATAGTCCTTATTTATTTCCATAATTCATATAACTAGTACATCATTGATAAAACACTCAAATGACATAATTATTAATTCTAGAAACACAATACACTAGTTATTCCATGTCGACTATAGTAACTTATTATGCTTCACCTTGTTCCCTTTGATTCTTATGAGTTATATTTCCTTGATGCTTAAGAAATTTATTTGTGTAATGCACCATTTCTATACAGTTGAAACACTGAATATTATGATTTTCTTTGTACCCTTTTAATTCCTTTTCTTGATGACCCTTTTCTATAAACACATAAAAAACACCCAGTTCTTTCAATCAATTCCCAGGGAGATTATTTCCACAGTTATCACAAATGGAAAAATCCTCCTTTCCCTTCTTACCTTTATCCATCTTTCTCTCTTTCATCCTCTTCTTATATGGCTTTCCTTCAAAGCCATAGGACTCAGAGAATTATTTACTTATCTCATTAACACATGATAATATTTCCTCATTTGATAAGAATACATGGGATGCTATTTCCCTTCAAAATTTTGGCTTAAGACCATGAAAGATAGGATCCTTCTTTCTATTTGGAATATGTGTATTTTGGGGTAGTCATTATTTCTACTAGACACCATTTCTAAACAATGTAATACACCATATTTGGTTAGGAATCATAATTCATGTTTCTAAACAAGTGAAATAATTATTATAAATTATGCATTTCTAATCTCATAATCATAAATTTTTCTCCTTTGAGGAAATATTTACATATAAATCCTTCATAATGATTTTTAAAGAATATAGGAATTTTCAAAAGCATATCACCCAAGAGTGTCAAAACAGGTGTATAGTAAGGCCCATTTTCATGTACTAGGTTACTCTGAATCTAGCTCGGAACCCCTTGTCAGAGTTTTCACCCCAAGGTACATCTTTTCCAGAACCAAGTCTACATGTGGTATCAAGACAAGTATTTACTGCTTAGAGTATCCTCGTAATCAATATTTTACCAAATTTCTCGGGGTTTCTTCTATACTTATCATCAAAGTCCATCATAGGGTTATGATCACTAATATATGTTTTCTAAATCTATTTTCAAGGTTGTTTCTAAAATTCCTCTCATACCAACTGTAATGCCTCGACCCCAGAAGCCCAGAGGTAGTGCATTATTTTAATAAATTTTTATGATTATAAGGAATCAAGTCCTGAAGGACCGGTCAGTTTAGCTATCTTGGAAAATATATTAAATACAATAACATAACATTGCAATTTATAACATAAAAAACATCATATATAATCATTTGAGGATGACTTTATTCCCCTATCTTAACACTACATATCAATCATAATTAACTTCATGGAATCCCTGTAAATTAAAACATAAGAAAGGGTTGAGCTCAGATTCTTGGTAAGGATAAACAATATAGTATAAGCTATAATAAATAATCCTAAACTTTTTTGGAAAGGTATAAAATTGAAACACAAGCCCTTTAAAAATAAACTTCATCATAATATGGAAAATATAAATCAAATAATTTCATTTACTTATTCACATGGATATTCTACTAGTAGAATAATCACATGTAACATCCATAATTAATCTCATAATGATGGAATGCATAATCCTGGACATCTTAACCACAAAGTCAAGGCCACATGAAAAGAACCTAAATATAATTTTTGCAATGGCCTTTTGCCAAGACACTAGTTTTTCTCATGAGACCTACTGATGCATATAGAGGCTATAGTGGGCCCCATCTAGCACTTACTAAGTCCAATGCATTCCTCGTATGAAAATGGTGAAACATTACAAAATCATTCGTATTAAAAATAGCATATGAAATGTCTATACCTTAACTGTAAACCATGAATGGTATAAAAATAGAACATTCACGATCAAAAATATTCTAACTCATTCAATACAATATGGAATATTGTATTATAATAGATCATCCTCAATCCAAAATAATATCCACTAAAGGATATTGACATAGTTGAAAATGATTAGTAAAACTCTTTGAGAGAAATATCCCATTTCATGAAATCATTTAAAAGTAAAAAAATATATATAAGAATTCATTTAAAAGATATTTTTGAATCAAATTGTCCCATTCCACTTTTAAAATTTTGAAAATAATTAACATTTTAAAACAATCATGGTCCTATAAATAAATCCTTAAAATCATTTTCAATGTATGGACATTAATTTAATAGTTTTATAAAAATAAATCATTAAAACATTTAAAATTATGGTATAGTTAAAGATACCCTCCCATAAAACCTTAAAATATTCCTTTTGAAAACATTTTAATGAAACATAGACAGGGATGATAAATATTTCCCAACAAATACTTACACCTAAACAATATCTAATGATAATGAGATTCAAGAATTAACCCTTACCTTGTACTTTCTTTTAGTCGAGGGTACATTTCACCTCTTATATAATGACCATAGTATCTTATTAAATTATACCAGAATTATATTAATATTTATGGTATTATACATGATTAATTTAGGACTTTATACAACCCATTTAATAAAAATTTCCATGTTAAAGTAACATTTCGAGTAATAATCTCTTTCTTTATCATTTGTATTTTAACTTGTTATTCTTGATCGTATCACTTTGATAATAATTTACATACTTAAAGAATATAAAAAATGATATATATATATATATATATCATATATATACATAATATAAATATGTATAATAGATAGATATATGAAATGGAAACACCATTCATGGAGACGGTAGTATGTAAGTATGCATGAACGTTGTTTCCGTTTTCTTATTGTATTGTATAAAAGTATGTAAATGAAATATATTTTACTACATAAATATATATTATTCTAATAGAATTATTATTTCATATATCTCATACTTAATCAATATATATATATATATTTATAAATATTCCTGAATGGTTATCTTTGAAGATGAATCTTATCGCGTCGTGGAGACGGTATTCCATACGTACAAACGAGGGACAATATCATTCTATTGATGGTGAAATGGTATTTAATTGGATGTTATATTATATATAATTAATCATTAACATGTTATATTCATTATTTAAATTAATTATACTCATTATTATACCCATCTAAATAATGTAGTGTCAAATAAAAACTACACCATGACGTGGAGACAGTGACTTTTTCATTCATAGGATGGATAGAATAATGAATATAGTTGTAAAATATTTATAATAAGATGTAAGATTATATAAGGTGATGGATTTATTATTTGAGTATGGTAACAAAAAATAAATAGGAAGTATAATATGAAAAGAACATTGAAAGAGGTGATAAAATAATTTCCTCTTCTTGGGGTGTTTCCCTTTGATTTGAACAAAAGGGATCCATAGGATAGATTTTTACTCAATTTAACTCCTCTATATTGAAGTGCATGAAGTTGGGAGGTTATTTGGGTAGGTTTTGGCCAATAAAAATCTCTTTGGAGGTGTTAATTGAAGATAAGGTGATGTACCCTTTTATAAGAGAGGTGTGGGCACTTTAGGAAAAGTATGAAATATTAATTTATTATAAAATTATTTTCGGTTTCTAATAGATCCAAATGGATTTATTTCGATGGTAATATGAGTATTGGTCTAAATATTCTCAACAAATAGGTTTTATACATGTTTAGGTGACCATATTAACCTTAACTTTTAGATTTAACCTTTAGTTAAATGCTTTAACTTTTACCATGTCTTCTTGTATTTTTATACTATATGGTTAATATAGTTACTATAAAATTCCAATAGAACCTCAAGTGGTTCATTAATGACATATGTAACATTATATAAGTCACTTGGATAAATCATATATTTTTATGAATATTATATAATTTAATAATATAGTATATGTTTTAAAAACTCATTTATGTCAATTTTGACACTATTTAGTATTTGGTTTTTGTTAAAGTCATCACTACTTTATTCCTTGAAACATAATATATTTAACCAACCCCAACATGTCATATTCACTTATCAAATTAATTTATGGAATGAAAATTTTCAATTTACAATTATTTTAATTTTTATAATATCATTTATTTTAATCTCTCATTAATAAGGTAATTACGGCATCATCTTTGTGTCAAAAATAAATTTAATTATTTAATTCATAAAAAATATAAATAAAATACCATGATATAGGAAATCATCTTAAATTTATAATTAATATTTATAGTCAATTTTATCTTCTGTATATCCCTATATTAAAAATGGTTTAGTTACTAAACTTTTAATTTAACACTTTTAACTCTTCTTTAAATAAAATATAACAAATGTCCTAATCAAACCAAAATAGATAAAAAAGAATCTTATTTTTGTCCTAGGGTTTATTTTGTTCTAACAACACATATCCAATAGAATTAAGACATGTTTTGTGGTAATTTTAATTTATTATAGTATTAATTTTACCTTTAATTACCTTATTTACTTTTAACTGTGGTAAATAAAATTCAAAAGTTAAAATTCACTAAAAAATTATTTTCATCATATTAAACAATATTTTACTTTCTGATGACAACCATTTCTTTAGGATTTTTGAAATTCAATTCACAGAAGCTGTAAAATTATGTTTTATGCAAATTTCCAATTGTGCATAGAAGGTGGGTAAAAGATGTTAAAAAGATCAATAAAAATTTATATATCTATTCTTATTATATAGTGACTAAAATGAATTTAATTGTACTAATATGTGTATTATGTATCTATATTAACATTAGGATAAATTTAAATTAAAAATAATTTTTTAAATGAAAAAGTCTGTTTTTATGTGCTATGCATTATTTTTCACTATTCATCAAAACTTGAATGCTTTCAAAAAAATACCAAAAAATCCCCCTAAGCTAATTTTGACATTCAAAATTTAGAAATGAAGTCTATTTTACCAAATTTAATTTTTAGAAGTCTAAAATTAATTTTATTATTGTTCAAGAAAAGAGATAAAAAGTGGTTCTTTTACGAAAATAGTTTTTCTAAATATAAAACGATATTAAAAAAATGTATACATTCATTATAAATATATTTTATTTATGTCAAAATATTATAAATAACTTTTAGAAGTTATGTTTTACTATTCATATTACAATATTTAATCGATAAATAAATATATCATATAAATAATTATAATATTAATGTGTTGTTTCGCAGAAACACAATCATACGTATAATGAAAGACAAGTAGGTGTTATGTGAAATATAAGCTATTAAATTACATTAAAAATATAGCATACTATGAAATCATGGGGTGTTAAATAGAGAGTTGTGGGAAATATGGGAATCCAGCAGTTAAGTTTGTGAACTATTCTAACAGTTTGTTGGAGTGTTTATAGGGAAACAAAATCTTCTTTTATTCCAGGAATATTGAAGAAGTGGAAAACGCCGAAGAAGAATTATGAGGAAGAAGACATGAAATAAATATGAGTATTTTTGTATATGACTAAGGAGGATAGCTGAAGAGGTTTCATAGTCACTACTCTTGGACTGCACGTTTTTTCTGCCATTAATTGTTATTCTACAATGAGTTATCTCACATAGTAATATAGTTGTTGATAAGTAATACATAGCTTGAGGCTAAAATGTTTAGTTATTTATGAATCTTGGTTTACAAAGAAATAAAAAGGGTGAGATTTTGGGAACCAAGTTGGCGGGATATGGTTTTGGAAGTAAGAAAATGTTGTTTTCAAGATTGTTGTCACTTGTTGTCAAGAGGATAAATCAATTCAATTTGTAAAGTGATTTTGAAAATATGAAGATGATTTTATTATTTTTATTTCAAAAATATCATAAGATATTTTAAGAACTTTTGATGGAATAATTATAAATTAAAGGGGGAAAAATGTTTTCTCAATCATATTCAGTTTTCATTGGAAAAAAATATTGATGGATAACAGGGAAGTTAAATTAATTTCCTTAAAAAATAAGATGATGCTAAAGGAAATTTATCAATGAATATATATCATGATAAATAAGGTTCTTTGTGAAAGGAAATATTTTTTGAATAATCCATATGACAGTGAAGCAATATGGGTGTTCTTTTTGAAATATATTTTTAAGGTGGCGTTATTTCCTAGTGTTTGCCAAATTTTTGGGCCCCTAAATCAAGAGTATTTTTTTGAAAGGGAAGAGTTTTTTCAAAAGAGTTAATAGGGTGAAGTACATGGGTTGTGAAGGATAGTTTGTGGAATTCATAAGAGGTATGCACAGTGGTGATGTAAAATTTGAAAGGATGGATTCTGCATAGCAGCACTATGCAGACCACGAAGCATGGTATGAAAATGGTACGAGGAATTCATAACAAAAATGGTTCATGGATTGATCACGGTTCATAGGAGTTCAATAGTTCATGGATAAGGTTGTCATTCATGGAATGGAGGTTGTGATTTAGGCTTTTGTGAATGAGGAATAATGGTACTTGAACCATATACAGAAATGGTTCACAGATTAAACTAGATCACGAGACAATTACGGTTCATGGGAGAAACTTGGTATGCGGTGAAGGTTTTACCACGTCGAAGATTTGGGAGATTTGTATTAGTGATATTTTTTGATATATTTTCCTATATATAGAATGTTTATACCATCATTATGTAATTTTGTATTACATAAAACAACATCTTTGCTCTGAGAAATAATTTGGTTAATTCCAGAAGAGTTCACTAGGGAGAATTCTACGAAGGGAAGAAGTTAGTGGAGGAGACATTATGCATAGGATGAAGTTGGCTACAGAAGAAGAAACGAGTCACAGAATAGGAATAATTAGTCGGTGAAAGAGGGGATTTTTTAGAAGAAGAGGTGGTATGTATATGTGGCACACATATACAATATGTGGAAGTGGTTCGCAAAAGCGGTTTGCAGAGACAGTATGTGGACCATTAGCTATATGCGAAACAAAGATATTATAAGGAAGAAGATGTGGTTCATGAAGCACTCACAGTACGCGATGAAACTCATTTCTTGGAGGATAGTTGTAGTTCTCAATGGAAGAAGGATAGTTTTTTAAGGAGTCAAAAAATTTCATACTAGCATCTGGTTTTGAAAGAGAATAATCGTTTTGAAAGATGAAATTTATTAAAAATGATCATGAAGCACCAAAATATTTAATTGCATCATTTTGTGTCAGAATAAGCACATGCACTATTGGATTATTTTCAAAGTGCTACACGGGTGTAATGGAACATCTTACTCATTGTATTCCACATCAAAGGACTATTTTCTTGTGTATTATGTTGTATTTTATTGTTTCCAATCTATACAAAGGATGTAGCTACTCTTGTTGAGTAGTGAGACTTGTAAATTCTTGTGTTCCTATAGTTGTGTGGCTGATTGTGTTCAGCAGGAAAATAAATCATTAATAGGATATGAAGTTTGTTTTATAATTTAGGAAACATAAAATAAATAGATATCACTGATTCACCCCTTCCCCCTCTCAGTGATACTTGGATCCTGATGGGGAAAATTCATAGTACAGTGAAAGAATAATATTCTTTCACTTCCCGTTTCTGTATGAATATGATTTGGATGAAAGTTCATCTTGAATATTTGACAGTAAATTTTCATAAACCAATGAATATTTTTTTTCATAATCAAAGTGACATTGATCTTTCCATTAACCATGTATAAATATTCAATATCAAATCACATTGATATAAAGTATCACTTCATAAAATAAAAAGTCACTATTGAATATTTTATGAATGAGTACATTTCAAAAAAGTATAAAATTACTGATTTTTTTACCAAATCTATTCCAAGGAAAATATTTGAGGAACTTAAGTTGTACCTACAAGTTCTACCTCCACCAATGACTTCTTAAATTTTCTTAAGGAAAACCCCCACCAATCATTCAACTATGTTTTTAATGGGGGGATTAAGTAAAAATTTGTAATATATTTTACAACTATTTCTTTTATGAATATGAATCTATGATTATCATATAAAGGATTAGAGAGAGAGTAATAGAGAAGAAAAAATTGAGGGTGAGTTTATATTTACATGGCCACAAAACTAATTTTCATTTTGGGATTGAATTCATTAAAAAATTGACTTATCTAGCAATGTTATATCAATAAATTGTTTATAAGAAAGGATATAGTGTTGTAAAAATTGAGAAAAAATAGAGTTGTTAAAAAATTACTTGTGAAAAATGTTGATTTGTTAAAATTTGTTCATGAATTTTGCCAAAACAAATCCAAAGGGGAGATTGAAAATCCTTTTTTATGTATTTATAACAAAAATTAATTTTATGCCAACACAATTTTTTAATAATTTTTTGTTAAAACATTTGAGAAAGAATTTTTAGAAGAAGAAAGTATGATTCCTTAACAATTTCATAAAAATTTTCCTTACGTTGTATGATGTTAAGCCATTCATAAATGTTTCCAATATCATAAAAAATACCATGATACAAGATTTTGGTAAGGGGGGATCATGGAAACTAGACACATATCCCTAGAATGAAGGTGATTAGACAAAGATTCAGGATAAAATCAAAACAATGATACCAGTCACATATCACCAGATGCATGTCACTGGATGTATTCCATCGAACAAAGATGACCAGAATTAGATTTCAAAAAATAATTATCTCGATGGACTAGGCACATAGTGACCAGATGAAGATCTAGTAGAATTATAATGAATATATTAAAAAAAAATTCCAAATTTAATAATATTATATATCCAGATATAATAGATATGATGTTATTAGATATAGATTTATTAGAATTAAAAGTTAGACAAGTTGTAAAAATGATGTGTAGAGGTATCACTTTTGTTGAGTAAGGGTACATGCTGATTTATTAAGAATTCATAATGATAGAGGAATATTCTGTAATGGTAAATCCCATAATACATTATATATGATTATTATTCCCATTCAATGAAGGTAACTAAAGTCATGAAGAAACATAAACTGGTCAAATATACTGGATGGAACATAGTAATGATTTAGGATGACAATTTCTAAAAACTGAAAAAGGGTATATAAGTACAAATATATGGAGAAATTTGTATATGATTGAATAATTTAGATGTTTCAACAATATTATAACACATCAGCGGATTGAGAGAAATGGACATCGGAATGTGAAGTCTCTATATAAAAATTTTGTATGAAGTTCAAAAGAAAAAAGTTTTTTACATGTTATATGAATTTTGATGTCATTAACATTGGGATATAAAGTAATTGGTTTGATTTCATCAGATGATGAACCATCAGATAGAGAAATCCATGAGATATATAATATCTAAACATATTCAAGTAATTGAAATGAATGAAGAATTCTATATCACATGGAAATTATCGATGTCAGATGATTGACAGTTTATAGAATTTGTACTAGAATAAGTTTTGACAATCCATGAAATTTATAATGGTTTAACTAAGGTAGGATGAATTGACAGAATCTGTTGAATGAACAAAAGTGGTGAAAGTAAATATTTTTCATCAAGCTATGGATTTCCTAAATAATACACCAGTGAACATTCTACGAGTTAGAGTTCAGATAAGCTTTACAAAAATGTATAAAGACTGTTAAAATTATAATTCAATGTTATTATATCAAAGGTCGATATCTAGATTAGATAAAGAGAATTTAATATATTGCATGACATATAGGTTAAGGATGATTGAAGAGTTTGAGATGGTACAAAGTTTGTAAGTGTGTTCATGAATAGTCTATAATACTTGAGAATCATCCAGTGAGTTTCAGCTAAGTGTGAGTGTTAATTGAGTTTCCAATAATTGGGAAAAAAAATTGTTCTCAAATTTTCTATTTCAAGAATACCTATATAAATTGGTGAAAGTATAATTGTACTAACACTATTCATCTATGTGAAAAAACAAAACACACTAATGTTTTTAGGATTATGAATTTCCATATTAATTTGCTGAAGATGTAAGGAATTGATCAGAGTAATTATACAAATATTCAAAGTTGAGTTACTATATTGTGATCTAGTTCATACATCAAGCAGAAGAGTCAGTTAGAGCTATAGGATATAGTATATTGGAAAGCGTTTCTGAGTAGGGCTTGTAGAGAAGTAGTTTTTTTCTTCATAAATAATATAGGTTATAAAAATAGATGATTTTTTAGTGAGGCACACTAGAAATAGAATATCTGATAAAGGTAAGGAGTACCGGACAGAGAATACTAGACAAAGATGGGGTGCACGGAACAAACACATATCAAAAATAGAAAATTGGATAGAGATTTTTTGGGATGAAATTTCAGAGAGAAACTGAAAGGATTATTATTTTGGTTGTGACTCAATTTTAATAAGAAAAAAATTGTAACATATGGGAGTCAATATAATCACACCTATCTGAATATAGAAGGAGTATGACAAGAGTTGACTCAAGTTGTATTCACTTATTATTAATAGTGAATTTTCATGGACTGAAGAGAGTATTCCTGGAAATGATGTTGGTTATCACATTGAAGATGAACTTTGTAAATATTCTTTACCATATTTACTATCTTATCATTTTATTATTGTGATTTTTTTTCACAAATTAGATAATGATAATACCTCAAACAATTTTTAGGGGTTAAATATATAAATAATTGAAATTATAAATGGTCAACACCAATTCAACCCACCCACCCCCCCCCTTCTTAGTTATTCTCATGATACTACGTAACTTTATGTTGTTTTAAATAAAATATTATTCATTATGGTGGGGGAATCCATTCATGGTATGTATATTAAAATAAAATACCCTTTTATATTTTCATTAAAAATTTAAATGTACCATGTTTGGGGAATGATAATAAGGTTATTTTTAAAGCATGGTATGTAGAGTAAAATATACGAAATAATTACATTAAATAATATTTTTATAAAATTAAAAACATTCTTGAAAAAATTTCAAAGAAAAATATGGACATTGAAGAAAATATATCCAAATGATTGGAAAAAAATAAGGTCAGTTTCCCATAAAATCATTCTTTCGATCTATTGAGTACATAAATGGAAGAAAATGAATGGAAAAGATGAAATATATAGAAATAAATAGATGATAATAAAAGACCAAATATTTTGGATATATATCAAAAAATATATTCATTAAATGATTTAATCTCAATCAATACTAGTAAAAATTATATTGTAACATAAAACAATTACCTCAAGTCTATATTCCTTCATTAGTTATCGATGCTCCTGTATAATTAATATAAATTTATTATAATTCCCAGCTAGAACCATAATAATAACTATAAAACAATACACAGTTTACTTATAACATCTTATCTTCCATTCAATAACAATCTTCGATTATTATAATCATTTGGGATTTTAACTGCATTGTTTTTCATATATGTTTAGGTTTTTATATTAGGATTCATGAAATTTTATCATGGTTAAATAATATACATAATTATAATTATTTCAAAAAAAATAAAATGCATACATTATATATATATATATTTATTGATTTATATAAATCAGTGATGAAAAATGAATTACATCACTATGTGCATATGGTAGTCCTTAAGTACACATGAGTGATGTTTCGAATTTCAATGGATGGATTGAAATAAAGGTAAATATTAATTCACCATTAAAAATTAATTATTATAACACAAATATATTATATAAATATTAAATATATCATAATAAGAAACCATGAAATATGGTGGTTGAAAATGAGTTGTATTGTTACTTGGAGGAGGTAGTCCACACGTATGCCCGAGCGATGATTTCATCACCCATTCGATTGAGAAGATGTGATAAATGGTTGTCAAATATTTATAATAACATATCAATATATTTATTATATTTTATTAATCATGTCTTTATGGATAAAAAATGTTTACAATAAGCATAATAATAATTAAAATTGAAATATCTTGGTTAAAATCAATACATCTTATTCAAGAGACTTCCTTTAGCTTAATCCTTAACCCTTCATGGATAAGTATTTGGAGAAGACCATAATAATGTGATCAAGATAAGGATTATAGGATGGTTTTAGATTGTTTTTTTTCTGATATATAAGGCCCAAATGGTGTGAATAATGGAGGAGAATAGGTTCACTTTTATAAGAGAGGGGTTGGACACACATGTAATTTGTAATAAAGATTTCAATGATTTAAGGTCACTTTCTTGGTAAAGTGGATCAAAATAGTCAAAAAAAATTAGGGAAATAAAATGATGAATTATCTTTAACTAATAATAATTCGATTAATTTTTTAGTAAATCCAAACATTATCTCATGGTTTAAACCATCAGTATACCCGTTTTATCCTTAACTATGGTCTCAAAATTTTATTGTTTTTACTATTCACCACGGACAAAAATTAAGTTGGCCCTATTAAAATATATTATCTACAATAATAATAAAAATATGTAATACATTTACTTGATTCAATTTCTATAAGTGTGATAATTTAATTTTAATCAATCGCATAAACTGTAATGAATACCCGTTTTCAAAAAATGAATATTTTAGTGTCAAAATTAACTTACTTCCATTACGTATCTTATGAAAACATTAAAATAATTTAAAAATATTGTATTGAATTTATAATATGTATATTTAATTATAAATAAATCAATATATATTTAATTAGTTTATTAAGAGAAAAACACATTGCATGAAATAAACAGTTTTTATAAAATTGTGTTTTATAGCCAAAAAATTAACTTATACAAAAATAAATTATAATATATATTAATTGGTAATTAATTATATTATATATAATTAAATAATAATTAATTTCAATAAATATCAAATTCAAAACATTATGGGACATTTACAAGAAAATATATTAAAATTTTTACAAAAATGAGTATTTTCCTTATTCAAGGAAAAATCTATTTAGAAAAATCATAAATATTTACCCAAAGATAATATTGAAATTTTTATTTCAAAAATGATTTTAATTTCCCCAAAAAAATTATATAAATTCTATACAATAATTATAATTTTTTTAAAAAAAAATTTGTTTAAAACTGTATTTCAAGGAAACACATTTTTGAAGCATAAAATGACTACTTAAAATTAAGTAATTATTAATTTTGAATTAATCAATATATTTACATTAATAAAAAAAATTATAAATATTTTTCTATAAATTTTTTATTACTATTCATACCTTCCAATTTAACGGGTAGGCTATAACATTTTACTATGTCATGATTCATATAGACTCGTTGTTGCGTGTAAGGAAAGATATCGAATACTTCATGTTTGATTTCAAAGGAAATACATATAAAATCTTAGGGTGTTACATTAAACCCACCCCCCCCCAATGAATATAGAACTCAAAATATCATTACGCTAATAAAAAAAGAGTATATCTATGATTTATCACATCCTTAGGTTTTCATATAGCTTCCTTGAATTTCAAAATCCTCTAAATAAATTTATCTATGTGAGTAGTCTTCTTCCATAGAACATTATCTCTATGATCCAATATTTCTACAAGTTGTTCTTAAAAAGAAAGATTATTCTTTTCTGGTATAATCATTGATTTAAATACACATGAAGGATCATTTATGTACTTAACTATTATATATGAATAGAGAATATCATGAATGTCATTGAGGTATGAGGGGAATTCAATATGATAAGATACAGTCCCTACTCAATCAAGAATCTCAAAGGGACCAATATACCTAGTGCACTACCTTCCCATCGTTCTGAATCTCATGACCTTTTTCCATGGATAAATTCTCAAGAAAAAAATCTCACCAACATTGAATTATAGATCATGCTGATGATTGTTATCATAAATCTTATATCAACTATGATCTACCTTCTGTTATTATTGAAAGATTTGGAGTTTTGGTAAAAAAAATTATTTTTAAAAATTGAACTTCCACTTATTTAATTATTTATTAAAAAAATTTCTTATTAGTTATTACTATCTAACTAAATTTGTTTTATTTTAATGGTTTACTATTACATGTGGTAAATAATTTTTTTCATAAAAAATACACATACCTATTTTATATTCATATGTCATGATCTAGTGTTATTCTAAGTGTTATAGGTTTAGTTTTACATAAATGTTTATTTTAATTTAATTTATATTTTTTTAGAAATGTATATATATATTAAAAATGTATTTATATTGTTTTTATATAAGAAATATATATATATATATTCATATTTTTCATGACACTTTTCCGTACACAGCCACAAATTCTCTCATGTTCTAGTATCCCCTCTGACACATGTAAATACTTGTCGCGATTAGTTTCATCAAAAAAAGATTCCAAATTTGCACTAAGAGTGTATAAAATGATCCATTGCAGTTTATAGGCTTGAATCATGTCTCTCTTATGTTCACATTGATAATGAATTGTGATGCATGTAAATTCCTTCTCTAATTTGTTCATCTCTTGATTGACAGGTATAGTAGCAACTATAGTAACTCCATCACTTAACACATGTTGACCATGTATTAATCTTCTAGATCTTATAATAGTTCACCATCATGAAATGAGGCATGGAAAACTGCTTGAAACCTCTTCTGTATAGCACTGGCACCATCACCCTCATGGTTCAATGTCTCCATCACCGATATCATTATCTCTAAATGAGAGAATATTCACATATATACTAATGGCCCTTGACCAGATTTTATATCATTCACAATACCATCATAACATATCATACCACCTAACCTTAATCACCTTGTTACCTCAACCCCATCCACATAAACAAGCATAGAATGTATGAAGCGTTAACCCCATGGCAGTATGTATATAGAAAAATCCCACTATCTCAACACTCCTTGACATGGAACAAGTATCATTGTATAGTTTCTATAGTGGAGTCACTTATTGTTTTAATAATATCACATCCATCTTCTAACGGTAGTATTATTTCAATAGTGGAGGAAGTATAATCTCTATAGAAACAATGACACCTCTATTAAAACAGTAGTACGCTCCTTCAACAATAGTAATAATGGTGGAATAGAACTCTCATATTTTGAATTAATAGTATCAATACCTCAAAATCAATGATAGTGTTTCCTCTACTTCAGAAGAAGAATGGCACATCTAATGGTAGCATCATCACCTCATTACTGTAGTAGGATAATTTATCAATGGTAGAAATGATATAATCCTTATACTACCAGGTATATTTTTTCTACAACCAACAGTTATAAAAAATGATATTTCCAATTAAATTATTAATACCATTAGTTTAAAATTTTTAATACCAGGATCTAAAAAAGTCTATGACCTCTGATTAAAAATATTTGAGACATCCATTTAAATTCTACAACATTCACTTTATAATTTTGATGACCATCAGATATAATAATCTATTTTCATCAGCATTGATTATGGATTTCCCATGATATAAGGTTATCTATTCAATGATAGTCTTTAAAATCTTAATCAAAATTTTATTTTATACATTCTTTGATTTCATATTTTTTTGATATTTTATGATGTTGCATGTTTATTTTAAATAGTTTTTATCATTTATTCTAAATTAATTATAAATCTTATGTGGTCAATGAAAAATATTTTCAAATAAATATTTAATATATTAATATGATGTCAAAATAAACAATCTAAATATATTTTCTTTAATGATGTACTTTATATTATTGTATGTATGCCCAAATTTTTTTTAAATATTTTATCATTTGTTTAATACACATGAATTCAAATAAAATGGTTGGAATTTTTTTAGTTTGATATAGGAATGAAGCATAGAAATTAATTATTTAATTTGAGAGTGATACATCAAAATTTAGATAATGGTAATCTTCTTCAATATTTATTTCTAATTTATGGTTTACAATATATTTTGATGAAATAAAAACACCCACCAATATATGGTTTTTATAATTTTAAAGAACAACTATACATTGAAAAAAAATCAATAAATAAGGGTCGAGGAAAAAATTTAATGTAAACACAATGTTGTACAAGTCAAATCTTCTAAATTGATGCGGTATTTTTAGTTGATCAATAATTATTTTTTCTATATCAACACATAAAAGGATGAAAATATCTACTCTACACTCACCTTATTCATTGACATCTATAGGTTTTCTAGTCAGTTTTATTTTTATTTTACTTTTTTAAGTGACTATAATTCATAGTTCACACATGGTTATACCCCTATTAAAAAGTTGTTATTTCGTTATGCTCACCTTAAAAAGTAGGATCACTTAGGTAATGTTTTCCTCTTTGAAAAGTCATTTATAAATTATTTATATCCTTAGAATAGACTAGGTTATTTATATTCCTAAAATAGGTAGTGAAGGTCAATTCTCTCCTATAATAGACTAGGTTGAGTCTAAAATTGAAAAATGCATCTTTTCTCAGTGGGTGTCATTCCTATCATTTAGTTTGTGGGGATTAAAGAATGGATTTTCATTCATTGTGAACCAAACTACTATAATGATATTGGCGTTCTTTCTATTTTTTTATTCTACTACCTATTTGTTTTAAAATCGAACTCACAATTACATATTAGTTTCCTTTCATAAATAATACTCTAATAATTTTTTAATTAATTTTAAAACTTTTAAAAGGACTATTCACCCCCCTAGTCCATCTTTCCATTGATAAATATGTTCATCACCTTGATATGATTCTAAATGGGTCAAATCTTCTCTTTCATTTCCCCAGCTAGCTCAAGTCCCAATAGCATTCTTTATCTAACTACATCCAACTATTTCAAAGTTCTACCCTTCTTTCCATATAGGGCATTATAAGGAGTCATTTGAATTCTCGATTGAAATCTATTATTGTAATGAAATTCAACTAATAGAAGGTGTTGATCCCAAACACCTTTTAAGTCTATAGAATATGATCTCAACATATCTTCCATGTTTTTAATGTTCCAATTAGAATGATGACATATCTAAGGATGATAATTAGTACTGACACACAACTCTATATCTAGATCTTGCTGAAGGCTTATTTAGAATGTTGAGGTTAAACTAGGATCTTGATTAGATACAATATAAAATGGTACACCATGTTACTTTACCACTTATTTAACATATATCCCTGAAATATTATCAAGAAATAAATATTCTATGATAATAATTAATTATGCTGACTTTATAAGAAGATCGATTACAACGAAAATTGAATTACAACCTTTATATTTTTTGAGATATCCAAGGATGAAATCCATTGTGATTTTTTCCCTTTTTTATTTTAGTAAGTGTAATTATTGTAACATACCATTATAATTTTTTATCTAAGATTTAACATTCTGACATAACAAGAACTGAAATATATAATATGAAATTTATCCTTTCATGTTTTCCCACCATACATACTCTTTCATGTCTCTATACATCTTCATACTTCCAAGATGAATAGAGAACGATGATATATGGTATTCTTTCAGTAGTTCCTTCCTTAATTATGGTAGTTATGGGAAATATACTCAGTTCTTGAATCTTATCATTCCTTCAAAATCAAGATAGAACTCAAAAACATTTCTCACCCTTTTTGGTATCTCCATATCTTTATTCTATGCCACTTTAATCTTCACATGGATATATGGTCGAACACTCATTTGTTCAAGTTAATATTTCCTAAATTACTTCAATAGTTCATGGTCCATCCTTTGAAAACCCATAAATATTAGATCTTCATATCCTAAGAAAAGATAATATGGCATGATCCTTTAAACTCCCAGAATTTTCCACCTTGTTTTCTTTCCTAGTGTGGTATTGCATTCAGAAATGATATTGTTGAATCAACTCCAACCATCTTCTTGGGAATATATTTAACTCTTCCATGGTGAATATATAATTTAAACTCTTATGATCAGTATATATGTCATACCTTTCAACATAAATATTATTATTTCATATCTTTAATGAAAATATTATCACTACAGACTCCAAATCATGAGTTCACTAATTTTTCTCATGACCCTTTAATTATTGTGTGGCTAAAGATATCATTATATCATTATACAATAGAAAATTTCCCCTCCCTTCCTTTTATGCATCACATTAAATCTCAAATCCTTATCAACTATAGGGAAGTGTGGGAATAGGTTCACTCACCAAACTTCCCTTCGATTCCTTGAAATTTTCTTCCCCCTCAAGGGTCCAAATGAACAAACGTAATTTTTTAGTTATCTTGGGGATTGGATTAGATATATATAAGAAATCCTTCATAAATATTTTATAACATCCATCTTATCTAACAAAAATTTATTATTTTAGTCACAGTGGTTAGTTTGTGCCAATATTCAAAAACTTTCATCTTTGATGGATCCACCAATATACACTTGATTAAGATATAAGACCTAAAATGATAGTTTTGTAGCCAAAATTCACACTTGGAAAGGTTTTCATACAAATTGTAATGTCTTAGAAATCTGGTGTTATTTTTTTAATTATATAGAATTATTCTGAACTCCCGCGCTCTGATGGCATGTGATTATGAGGCCTAGAGATCCATAGAATGGAATTTTGAACTTTTTTAGGTAATTTCAGAAAACACAAGAGCAGGTTTTTCTAACATTGTAACTAGTGCTCAGATCAAAATTCATATGACACCATTGAATTCTAGACACCGAGATTCACATATAATGGACCTAACTTTGGCTAGTATAGGCCGCATGGAAAATTTTGTTTTCGGAATTTTAGAGAAAAATAATAAAATAACATAAGAAGTTATTTAATATTCTTTCTCATTCGTTGAGCGGTCGACGACGATGATGTGGTGCGGCGACAAGGCACAGATGGGGTGAATTAATGAGGCTCATTAATGACATGTATCACACAGCGTAATGATGTAATAAAATAATCATAATAGTGATGTTGTTTCATAAATTAAATAGTGTAATGACACGACGTCGCAACGTAACTCTAACAATGCGACATGATTTTTTTTATTTTTCTAATGTGTTGGTGGGTGGAGAATTTAAACGTGGGAATATTATCTGAATAAATTCAAGAAAATATCCTATCAAATGAAAAACTATAAACATCAGTAGAACTTCACGGACATCGATGATCCTCGAAGAATGGAGCCAGAAGTCACGACGTCGACACCTTTAAATCTCAAGGATAAACATTACGGCATCGAACATCAGCGAGGTAGGGGTTTTATTTTTATTTTAAAGATCTTCCCCAATCATTCTTTTCTATAAATTACTAACACAGATCAACCCATGAACAAGTTGATCTGTGATTCATGTGTTTATAAGGGAGGGTGATTTTTCTAATTGATTTGATAATCGAGATTCAAGCCTTTCTTGAAATGATTAATCTTTAATCCTCAAACCTCCCCTAAATTTAATCCTCTAATGCGGAGGGATTATGCCGACATGAAAAAGGATAGAGTGCCTCTTCTTGTGATTTCTTGATGGCCACATTCTCAAAGTGGTAGCAATTCAATTCTGGGGCCTGAGCAAGGATGGCAGTGACCCGTAGGTGTAGACAGATCAGAAAACAGACCACCGGAGCAACTCCTATAACAACCCTGCTCTTTAGTACAGACTTAAACATGATTTATTACATAAAATTGAACTTAATACAACTCTATGGATTGATAGGTCTAGTGTCTTGGAAAATTAGGAACATTACATAACAACTTATAACATAAAACCCAACATCTTTATTGAAAACATCTTTACATGACCACAACATTCCTTCTTACTTATAATTGCATAGGATAACCTGAGGACATGCATATGAAAAGGGTGATCTATTAAGCCCATTAAGGGAGTAAACAAGGAATAACATTAATAATATAGTACATGTAAGGAAATATGCATATCAATGGATCACAAGAGAAACATGAACATAAAGTCATGACATATAAAAATTATTATAACATGGAAATGTGAAAAAACATTTAACATGATATTAGCATGATCCAAGGATCATTGCACATGGAGTAAGATTAAACCCTCATTTCACATGAATTATCATTATTAAACCCTCAATTCACTTGAAATATCTTTAGTAAACCCTCAATGTACTTGACTTATCATGATGCTAATCTTTACCAAATTCGTTGGAGCGCTATCAGGGCACAGCCTTCTTAATCATTTCATTTCATGCATAAGTGTTACAAATGGATCATAAAACATGTAATCATTCAACATAAACATTTATTCCATGATAAATTAATGTGTAATACTTATATGAAACTATATAATCAATAAGAAAATGTTAGTAAAGGTGAATACCATTGATAGAGAAATAGGCATGGTATTCACTACACAATGACTTTGGCCTGAAAAATTGCAGTGAAAATTCAGCAGCATAACAGCATGACATAAGAATTCATAAAAAAAATTATTATAGATAAATTTTTATCTCATCATATATACATTAAATGGATAGTAATGGGGTCATATATATACATGTCCCAAACATAAGGACAAAAATACCTTACATAATTTTGGCATGGTAACGGGTGTACATCGATGGAATTAATGTGAGAGAAAGTGTTTTATCATCATTAAAACATAAAGAGGGAATTATAGGGTAGGTGATAAATCATATACCAACATTTTTAATTTAAAATACTTGGTTATAGCAACATAAATAAACTTTGACAAAAATGTGAGAGGAAGAAATCTTGTACGCAATTTCAGCATGGTAACAGGTGCACATGGGTGGAATTAATGGGAGAGAAAGGTGTATCTCATCACTAAAACATAAGGATAGAAGTATAGGAGAGGTGATAAATCATACCCTAACATTTTTAATTGAAAATAAAATGGTATAGAAACATAATTAAACATGGAAAAAAATGAGAGAGGATGAAATCCGTTACTTGGAAGTGTGATCCCAAAGGATTGGGAGAGGCTTGAGAGAGTATTCTTGGGATCTGGAGCCATGGGAGGATTCTTGAGAGAGTTTTTTAGGGTTAGGTCAAGCTCCGAATAGTTTTAGTGAAGTGGAAAGGGATATTGAGTGGGTTTATATAGTAAAGGAGAGGGAATTCTTTATTATTTAGGTTTTGGATACCACACATTAAACGAATCAAAATCACAAACCATCCAATGATTTTTTTCCATGGTTTTTAAAAAATTGGAGTGGAAAATATTATTTTATAATTCCAATGTCCAAAAATATTAAAATATTTGGCTTTCTTATATGGAGGTGAGTCACACTCTCAAGGAAATCATTTTAAAATGATAAAAGCTTTTATAAGTCTTGGAGGGTCAACTAGCTTTGTAAAATAAATAAAGCAAGCCTAAAATCACATTATTTTCAAGGTAGACAATATATTGGCCGAACAACCAATTTAATGTATTTTATTACATCACTATTGGGTCATTATGATGTCATAAAACACATTATATATTTAAACGGTATTTAATTTTTACCCATAAATTCGACTATCTTAAAAAATTATGAAAAATTCACTATAGGATAATTTTGACATCCTGATTAAAAAAATAATATTAATTTTGTAAAGACCCGTAAAATTCAAAGGAAATTTTTTCTTAATTTTCTTTGGAATTTTAAAAGAGCACGGTTTCTGACGGCACCTGATTCCGAGGCCCGGAGTGCCCGGAATCAATTTCCGAAGTTTGGCACGGGTACGTTCAGTGAACGAACGAGCGGAAATTTCTAACTTTTGAACCGGTGCCTGGAATCGAATTATGAGGGCACCGATGAACTCGCAGCGCCGATATTCTCTTAAGGAGACCTTTTCCGAGGTTGCGTTTTATGCGGGTTGAGAGTTAGTTTTTGGGAATTTAAAATGAAGTTAAATAAAATGTGGAAACACATTTTATTTTTATCCAAGTTGGTTATAACCTCCCAAAGGGAGTTAGGGGTGGGACCCACATCCACTTAACCTCCCTTGAGAGGATTAAGTGTGGTGGGGCCCACACGAACCCTAACACTTCATCTTCCCTTTAAACTCCCTATAACTCCTCTTTAATTAATCTTGACAACTTGGGTTATTTATTGAGTTGAGTTGTTTTAATTTCAAACTTTTGAAATTCAAGTTGTTTAATTGTGTAAATAAAATAAGATTTAAGCTTATTTTATTTTGGTTGGTATCCTTTTCCACCTTGAGAGGATTTGGGAAGTTCTCTCCATCTTCTTCAACCTTGATGAAGAACACGAAGAACACTTAAGCTCCGACGAAGAATGCCACTTCTCTTCTTCATAGCCGGTGTGTTTCCGAAGATCGACGACGCCGCATCTTTGATCTTCTTCCCGTGTCAACGAAAGGAGACGTCGTTTCCTCCTCGGACTTTCTCCATTAGCTTACAAAGCTTCTCCAGTGACGTACCTTTTCAGACGCACCTCGACGTCAACGGAAACGACGTTCGGTTTCCGCGACGCCCGACCTCCGCGACGCTTGTCTTCCGCGGCTTGTTTACGTGCTCCGCACTTAAAACCGAGGTAGGGGTTTATTTTATTCCTTTGTTCATGATTTATACCCGTGATTATTTCTTCGTGAATTTTTTCCAATTGTTTGCAAATAACGCGAGGGGGCCGAACCTCACGAACACGGCCGACCCTCCTCCTTTTTCATGTTGATTCTGTTGTGGATTGAAACGGGTGTGGCACGGTGTCGTCGCACCGCGCAGGATCATACGGCAAGAAACGCGTGGCGCCGTCGCGCCGCGTCGTAAAATAATGCAAGGACGTGATGCCGTCACGCCGCGTCGAAGAATGTCGGAGACACTGCGGCACGAGCGGGGCCGCGGCGGAACGAGAAGACCGGCGGCCAGTTGGGCCGCCGGTGTCGGAAGCCGGAAGGGGACCGGCCTTTGCCAGTCCCGTAGAGGAAGAACCGGCCGGCCAGGTCGGGCCGGCCGGAAGGGAGGCAAACCGGGTGGAATTAATTCCCCCGGCCAGCAAATAAACGGCCCCCCATAATGAGGGGGGGCCAGTTTCACAAAGGGGGGGGGGGGGGCAGGCGCCCGCCGTTCCAATCAGCTCGGCCTTCGGCAGAGCTGGCAGCGCGCCGAACCGGCGCGCCTGGCTGGTCCGCCAGGCCAGGCCGGGTCGGGCCGGGCCGGGCCAGGCCGTGCCGCGCCGGGCCGGGCCGGGCCGCGACGGGCCATGCCGGGCCGCGCCGCGCCGCGCCGCGCCGGGCAGGGCCGGGCCAGGCCGCACCGCGCCGGGCTGGGCCGCGCCGCGCCGCGCCGGGCCGGGCCACGCCGCGCCGGGCTGGGTCGGGCCGCGCCGGGCCGGGTCGACCCTGTCCGGGGCGGGTCGCCCGGTTCGGGCTAACCGGGGGGTCTCGGGCCGGGACGGCCCGGGCCCGAATCCCCCATTACCGAGCGGTTTGGATTCAAATGCCTATAACTCGGGCAACGGACTTCCAAACGACGCATCGTCAGCGGTGATGCGATCCTTGGATCGAGATGGTCGTTTCGGTATATCTCACTCAAGGTTTCGGAATACTTTGAGTTTGGCCGGGTTGGTTCGTACACAAAACCAACAGGGCCCTCGGAGCGGAAACGCTCATATCTTGAGCTACGGACGTCCGATTGACGTGCCGTCAGCTTTGTTGAGTTCCTCTTAGTGAGAAGGATCTTTTTCCATACTCCACCCGAGGTTTGGATGAAGGTGGAGTATGGTCGGGTTGGTTTTTCCTTAAAAACCAACCGGGCCCCTGGGACAAAAAAGCCAATAACTCTCAGACCGGGCGTCCGATCGACGCACCGTCTGTTGCGTTGAGTTCCTGTTGACGATACCGAACTTTTGGATACATCAACTCTGGGCTTTGAGACAGTTGATGTATCAGCTTCTCGGCTCGTGGAGCGGATCCTCCCGAACGAGCTTGTTGTGTGCGGGAACCCTAGAGCTGGCTGCGACTGCTACTGTGACTGCGACGATGACTGTGCAGAGATCCTTAGTGGATTCGACGACGATGACTACAACACTCTCTGATCCTGTGTGGATCAGTGCTACTGATCCTGTGTGGGTCTGATCCTGTGTGGGTCCGCGCTCAGCGGTCCTGTGTGAACCAGCGCCTACAGATCATGTGTGGGTCTGATCCTGTGTGGGTCTTTGCGGGGGTTAGTACCTATCGATCCTTTGTGGGTCCGACGACTTAGATGGATCAGTGATCATCTCTATCGTCTTTCGAAGAAGTATACCTATGTGAGCTTAATCCTGTTGCTTTCCTGTGTGGATTGTGTTGTGCTATCCTGTGTGGATTTCGTTTTTCTTTCCTATGTGGAATACGTATACTTTCCTGTGTGGACTGAGTTGTACATGGGCTCGGAGGTTGGAGCGTATTGGAATTGATGACTTAGGTATATGTATGGGCATATACCTAAGCAGTGTCGGTTGTTACTTCGTGATTTTATATTTCCTTTGTGGTTTATCCGTTGTGGATTTTGGGAGACCTTCAGGGGTCTCGGGGTCCCTACTGAGTAGCTTATACTCACCCCTGCATGGGATATGACCGCACTACATTGTGTTGGTTGCAGACGACGGACAGCGTTGATCGTGGTTGAGGCTTGCTGAGCAGGACGGTACCTGGAGGTGGACCACTGGGCGGGACGTGCTCGGAGTGGACAGCGGGACCCGAGGAGCAGTGGAGCTATCTGTACCCACCCTTCAGGTGGGATTTCCAGTGGACAGCTCGTTGTAGCGGCTTTTACTTTACAGTTGTTGTTTTCCCTTTCGAGTTGTACTTTACTTTCAGTTTGGGTTTGTATACTGGCCCATTTACTTTTCCACACTCTAGTTGTACTCTGTTTTTACTTAGTGTTTACTTTTCCGCTTGCTTACTCTGTGGTGCTTGATTACTTTACAAAGGCAATGTCTTCCCTTTTTACTGGGATTTACGCCTTGGTGCTAGTCGCCAGCCCCTGGCCTATGGAAGGCGGGCTTGGGGTAGTCACGGCATGGGCCCCGAGGGCGGGTCGTGACAAATTGGTATCAAAGGAGTTCGGTTCTACCCCAAAATCTGATATTTTCTATGTAAAGAAATAGTGTTTAGTGTATTGAGTGTGGTTATCAGTCCAGGGAGTCCAGTGTTGGTGCGGCGGCCGACGTATCCGTACACCAGGACCCTGACTTCTGATTTCCGACTTAATGCACGAAAACATTGATTGCGTGTATGTTTCAGGTTTTCTTTGTGATTACTTTGTATCAGCTCACCAGGTATACTGTTCTGACCGTGGCACACCTGTTTCCTTTTCAGGATGGCCCCACGATGGCAGCTAGCTAGGGTTCCGAGAGTCTAGCGTGATGACAGCCCACCGAGCGACGAGGCCTCAGTGCAGGGCCCTTTGTCAGCAGTGGCACCGGCGGTAGCTCTACCCGCCGAGCCACCAATACTTCCAGCACCATCCGCTGACGATGCACGTCACCTTGGAGCCCTGCATGAGTTCCAGCGCCATCGACTGCCTAGGTTCCATGGGGAGACGGACCCCCAGGCAGCAGAGGACTGGCTGGAGGCAGTGGTACGAGTTTTCAGGCTAGTGAGGACACCAGCAGACCTCATGGTGATCCTCACGGCGATCCTACTGCACGCAGCAGCAGGACGATGGTGGAGCTTGATGCTCCAGGTGCACGATGAGGCATCTCTACTTTGGACGGACTTTGAGAGCCTCTTCCGTTCGGAGTTCGTCCCAGCCACCCTCCGTGCGGTGTGCATTCAGGAGCTTCTTCAGCTGCGGCAGGGCAGCATGACGGTCGCACGGTACTCGGCGAGATTTACCGATCTCTCGTGCTACTCGACTGACATGGTACGGGACCCATTCTTCCGGGCCCGGACCTTCGAGCAGGGATTGAGACACAAGATCAGGGCATCGATGATCTCCCTCAGCATTCCGACTCAGACGGGAGTACTGGAGCGGGCCCTTTTGATCGAGAGCTTCCTTGCTGAGTCTACACCAGCGTCGAGACCCACCGTAGGGCGGCACGTGGCAGAGTCTTCTGCGGCAGGCAGTCGATGGATGACTTAGGGGTCCAGGAAAACCAGACCTTCAGGCAGACGACCTCAGGACACTGGCTCAGCAGTGCGGGGCACACAGCGCAGAGCCAGTCTTTCGAGAGGCAGACGGTGCTACTCGTGCGGCGGGCAGGTCCACATGGCTCGTGATTGCCCGACCCGCCGTGCCGAGGAGCATCAGACGGTTGAGGGACCATCGTGGTAGAGGCAGAGGGTCGACCGTGGAGGTCCACAGGGAGGAGGTGGACGAGGCAGAGGAGCTGGCCGAGCAGTAGGTGGTGGGCGACGCTTTGAGGCTCTACCACCACCACCACCAGGAGGTCCACCCCGACCACAGGGAGCTGGCAGGCACAGACAGGCACAACTCCAGGCAACAGAGGCCTACCACCACGGCGCGCCCGAGATGATTCGAGGTACTATATATGTCTATTCCACCCTTTCTGCAGTACTTATAGACATAGGAGTGAGTCACTCTTTCATAGCCACTGCCCTTGTTCGGAGCTCGGAGATTCCGACAGAGCCGTTGGCTCAATCCTTACGGCTAGAGACTCCTACGGGAGCAGACTCGACGATTACGCACTGGTGTCGGCAGTGTGAGCTTACTCTAGGAGGTGAGAGCTTCGGCTAGGATCTTCTTGTAGCAGCGTCGAGGCCTTAAGACATCATCTTAGGCATGGATTGGTTATCTATGGTCCATGCACAGATTGACTATTTTAGGCGCAAGGTGCGATGTGTACGCACCGACGGGAGCAGGTTCACCTTCACCGGCGAGAAGGGAGTCTTCGCAGCACAGGATGGACTTACACAGAGGAGAGGACAGCCCATCACTCATCATTTGGCTAGTCTCATCCTAGGAGCAGTGGACATGCGGAGTCCTGGTTTTCCTGCAGTGGTGGATCAGTTTGCGGACATTTTTCCCGACGATGTTCCAGGGTTACCTCCTCGCAGAGAGGTATACTTTTATATTGACCTGTACCCCGGGACAGCTCCGATATCGACTCCATCATATCGGATGGCCCCCGCCGAGCTTCGTGAGCTACGGGTACAATTGGAGGACTTTCAGGGCAAGGGGTTCATCCGACCTAGTGTTTCACCCTGGGCTTCCCCGATATTGTTCGCCAAGAAGGCAGACGGGAGCTTGCGACTTTGTGTTGACTATCGTCGCCTAAACCAGGTGACAGTGAGGAACAAGTATCCGCTACCGAGGATTGATGACCTCTTTGATCAGCTCAAGGGATCATGGTGGTTCTCGAAGATAGACCTCAGGTTAGGCTATCATCAGCTCAGAGTTAGAGATGAGGACGTGCAGAAGACGGCCTTCAGATGTCGGTATGGCCACTATGAGTTCTTGGCTATGCCCTTTGGCGTAACCAATGCTCCAGAAGTGTTCATGTCCCTCATGAACAGGATCTTTCAGCCATACCTCGATCGATTTTTCGTGGTCTTCATCGATGACATTTTGATATACTCGACGACTGAGGAGGAGCACGCCTACCACTTACGGGTTGTACTAGACACACTCCGAGAGCACCAGCTTTATGGTAAGCTCTTGAAGTGCCAGTTATGGATACGTGAGGACCACTTATTGAGACACGTCATCTATGAGGCGAGAGTTGCAGTGGATCCTGCGAAGATCGAGGCAGTGTTAGCTTGGGAGCCACCCAGGAGCGTGACGGAGGTGCGGAGTTTCTTGGGACTAGATGGATACTACCGGAGATTCGTGCCATACTTCACTAGAGTTGTGGCACCACTCTCATCTTTTACGAAGAAGGGGAAACCCTTCGTGTGGTCAGACAGATGTCAGGAGAGCTTCCAGGAGCTGAGACAGAGATTGACCAGCGCACCTATCTTGAGGTTGCCTGAGGAGAGAGTAGTGTACGTAGTCTACTGCGATGCATCAGGGACCGGACTCGGTTGTGTCCTGATACAGGAGTGGGCAGTGATCGCCTATGGATCACGTCAGTTAAGGCCGCATGAGAAGAACTATGCTACCCATGACCTGGAGTTAGCAGCAGTGGTCTTCGCTCTGAAGACATGGTGACACTACCTGATGGGCGAGTGCTTTACAGTCTTTTCTGATCATTAGAGTCTCAGGTACATATTCTCGCAGAAGGACCTAAACCTGAGACAGCGGCGATGGCTCGAGTTCCTCCAGGACTATGACTTTGAGATAGTCTATACTCCTGGGAAGGGGAACGTAGTAGCTGATGCCCTCAGCAGGAGGACGGGCATTCAGCTACTTGAGGAGGCGACGGAGCAGCTAGCCTCTTTGCAGATATCCTTCGTGGATAGAGATGGAGCAGCCTTCCTTCAGTCTCTCACAGTCACCCCTCCACTGCTGCAGCGGATCAGAGAGACACAGCGTGAGGACGCTGACTGTGAGACACGGCGTGCACAGATATCCTCGGGACAAGCACCTGATGGTTTCTCCCTTGGAGCAGGGAACAACATCCTTTTAAGAGGACGTACCATGGTGCCAGGCGCTTTGCGAGAGGAGGTGCTGAGAGAGTTTCACACTTCTCCTTTGGCGGTACATCCTGGAGTGGTGAAGATGTACCAGGATCTCAGATGACAGCACTGGTGGCTGGGCATGAAGAAGGTTGTGGCAGAGTTCGTTTCTCGAGGCCTCACATGCCAGTAGGTGAAGGCAGAGCATCAGGTACCAGCAGGCTTGGTACAGCCCTTGGAGGTCCCGGAGTGGAAGTGGGACGGGATATCTATGGACTTCGTGACTGGACTTCCACGCACTTCTAGAGGTCACGACTCCATCTGGGTGATTATCGACCGACTCACCAAGTCGGCACACTTCTTACCCATCAGAGAGTAGGGCTCAGTGGAGAGCTTGGGACGACTTTATGTTCAGGAGATTGTGTGGATTCACGGTGTTCCATCATCTATCATCTCCGATAGAGATGCTCGCTTTACTTCCCGGCTTTGGAAGGGATTGCAGGAGGCATTCGGGACGCAGCTATGTCTGAGCACAGCCTTTCACCCTCAGATGGATGGTCAGACGGAGAGGACCATTCAGACTCTTGAGGACATGCTCCGCGCATGTGTCCTCGACTTTGGTCGTAGCTGGGAGGACAACCTACCCTTGGTGGAGTTTGTGTACAACAACAGCTACCACTCCACCATCGGGATGGCACCGTACAAGGCGTTGTATGGTCGACCTTGTAGATCTCCTTTGTGCTGGACAGACCCTGGGGAGTCAGCACTTGTGGGACCGGAGATGGTCCAGGCCACGACAGAGAATTCCAGGTCATCCAGGAGCGGATGAGGACAGCTCAGAGCCGGCAGAAGTCATACGCTGACAGGAGGCGGAGGCCACTAGAGTTCGAGGATGGCGACCACGTCTTCTTGCGGCTCTCACCTCGATGTGTTATACAGAGATTTGGCTGAGGCGGCAAGTTATATTCGCGCTTCATCGGACCCTTCCAGGTCCTCAGTAGGATTGGCGAGGTGGCTTATCGCCTGGCTCTACCACCTCAGTTGCACCGGGTGCACGACGTCTTCCACGTATCTCAGCTGAGGAGATACGTCCACGACCCGACGCACATCATTGATCATGGGGAGCTTGATGTTGACGATGGGGTGACTTTTGCGGAGGTCCTGGTAGAGATCGAGGATCGATAGGAGTGGGTCCTACGTGGATGGTCGATTCCTCTAGTGCACACCAGATGGCAACACGGGAATCTCCAGGAGAGCACTTGGGAGCGGGAGGCTCAGATGCGTGCTCAGTACCCTCATTTGTTTCCCTAGTTTTGATGTATCTTTACGGGGAAGTAAATACCTGAGGTGGGAGTAATGTAAAGACCCGTAAAATTCAAGGGAAATTTTTTCTTAATTTTCTTTGGAATTTTACAAGAGCGCGGTTTCTGATGGAACCTAATTCCGAGGCCCGGAGTTCCCGGAATCAATTTCCGAAGTTTGGCTCGGGTACGTTCAGTGAACGAACGAGCGGGAATTTCTAACTTTTGAACTGGTGCCCGGAATCGAATTCCGAGGGCACCGATGAACTCGCAGTGCCGATATTCGCTTTAGGAGACCTTTTCCAAGGTTGCGTTTTATGCGGGTTGAGAGTTAGTTTTTGGGAATTTAAAATGAAGTTAAATAAAATGTGGAAACACATTTTATTTTTATCCAAGTTGGTTATAACCTCTCAAAGGGAGTTAGGGGTGTCACACACATCCACTTAACCTCCCTTGAGAGGATTAAGTGTGGTGGGGCCCACACGAACCCTAACACTTCATCTTCCCTTTAAACTCCCTATAACTCCTCTTTAATTAATCTTGACAACTTGGGTTATTTATTGAGTTGAGTTGTTTTAATTTCAAACTTTTGAAATTCAAGTTGTTTAATTGTGTAAATAAAATAAGCTTTAAGCTTATTTTATTTTGGTTGGTATCCTTTTCCACCTTGAGAGGATTTGGGAAGTTCTCTCCATCTTCTTCAACTTTGACGAAGAACACGAAGAACACTTAATCTCGGACGAAGAACGCCGCTTCTATTCTTCGTAGCCGGTGTGTTTCCGAAGATCGACGACGCCGCATCTTCGATCTTCTTCCCGTGTCAATGAAAGGAGACGCCGTTTCCTCCTCGGACTTTCTCCGTCAGCTTACAAAGCTTCTCCAGCGACGTACCTCTTCGAACGCACCTCAACGTCAACGGAAACGACGTTCGACCTTCGCGACGCCCGACCTCCGCGACGCTTGTCTTCCGCGGCTTGTTGACGTGCTCCACACTTGAAACCGAGGTAGGGGTTTATTTTATTCCTTTGTTCATGATTTATACCCGTGATTATTTCTTCGTGAAATTTTTCCAATTGTTAGCAAATAACGGGAGGGGGCCGGACCACATGAACACGGCCGACCCTCCTCCTTTATCATGTTGATTCTGTTGTAGATTGAAATGGGTGTGGTGCGGTGCCTTCGCACCGCGTAGAATCATACGACAAGAAACGCACGGCGTCGTCGCGCCGCGTCGTAAAATAATGCAAGGACGCGACGCCGTCGTGCCGCGTCGAAGAAAGACAGAGACACCGCGGCCGGAGCGGGGCCGCGGCGGAAGGGCGCAACACCGTCGCGTCGTGCCAGACAACGAAGGTCGCGGCCGGTTCCGGGCCACGGCGGAACGAGAAGACCGGCGGCCAGCCGGGCCGCCGGTGTCAGAAGCCGGAAGGGGACCGGCCTTTGTCGGTCCCGTTGAGGAAGAACCGGCCGGCCAGGTCGGGCCGGCCGGAAGGGAGGCGAACCGGGGGGAATTAATTCCCCCGGCCAGCAAATAAAAGGCCCCCCATAATGAGGGGGGGCGGTTTCACAAAGGGGGGGGCAGGCGCCCCCCGTTCTAATCAGCTCGGCCTTCAGTCGAGCTGGCAGCGCGCCCAGCATGCTGCCTTGCGCCGAACCGGCGCGCCCAGTCGGTCCGCCAGGCCAGGCCGGGTCGGGCCGCGCCGGGCCGGGCCGCGCCTGGCCGGGCCGCGCCGCGCCGGGCCGGGCCGTGCTGGGCCGGGTCGACCCTGTCCGAGGCGGGTCGACCCGGTTCGGGCCAACCGGGGGGTCTCGGGACGGGATAGCCCGGGCCCGAATCCCCCGTTACCGAGCAGTTTGGATTCAAATGCCCATAACTCGGGCTACGGACTTCTAAACGACGCGCCGTCAGCGGCGATGCGATCCTTGGATCGAGACGGTCGTTTCAGTATGTCGCACTCAAGGTTTCAGAATACTTTGTGTTTGGTCGGGTTGGTTTGTACACAAAACCAACCGGGCCCTCGAAACGGAAACGCTCATATCTTGATCTACGGACGTCCGATTGACGTGCCGTCAGCTTTGTTGAGTTCCTCTTAGTGAGACGGATCTTTTGGCATACTCTTCCCGAGGTTTGGACGCAGGTGGAGTACAGTCGGGTTGGTTTTTCCTTAAAAACCCACCGGGCCCCTGGGACGAAAAAGCCAATAACTTTCAGACCAGGAGTCTGATCGACGCACCGTCTGTTGCGTTGAGTTCCTATTGATGATACGGAACTTTTGGATACATCAACTATGGACTTTGAGACAGTTGATGTATCAGATTCTCGGCTCGTGGAGCGGACCCTCCCGAACGAGCTTGCTGTGTGCGGGAATCCTAGAGCTGGCTGCGACTACTACTGTGACTGCGACGACGACTGTGCAGAGATTCTTAGTGGATTCGACGACGACGACTACAGCACTCAGCGATCCTGTGTGGATCAGTGCTACCGATCCTGTGTGGGTCTGATCCTGTGTGGGTCTGCGCTCAGCGGTCCTGTGTGAACCAGCGCCTATAGATCCTGTGTGGGTCCGATCCTGTGTGGGTCTTTGTGGGGGTTAGTACCTATCGATCCTTTGTGGGCCCGACGACTTAGATGGATCAGTGATCATCTCTATCGTCTTTCGAAGAAGTATACCTGTGTGAGCTGAATCCTGTTTCATTCCTGTGTGGATTGTGTTGTGCTATCCTGTGTGGATTTTATTTTTCTTTCCTGTGTGGAATACGTATACTTTCCTGTGTGGACTGAGTTGTACTTGGGCTCAGAGGTTGGAGCGTATTGGAATTGATGACTGAGGTATATATATGGGCATATACCTAAACAGTGTCGGTTGTTACTTCGTGATTGTATATTTCCTTTGTGGTTTATCCTTTGTGGATTTTGGGAGACCTTTATGGGTCTCGGGGTCCCTACTGAGTGGCTTATACTCACCCCTACACGGGCTATGCCTGCACTACATTGTGTTGGTTGCAGACGACGGACAGCATTGATCGTGGTTGAGGCTTGCTGAGCAGGATGGTACCTGGAGGTGGACCACTGGGCGGGACGTGCTCGGAGCGGACGGTGGGACCCGAGGAGCATTGGAGCTATCTATACCCACCCTTCAGGTGGGATTTCCAGTGGACAACTCGGTGTAGTGGCTTTTACTTTACAGTTGTTGTTTTCCCTTTCGAGTTGTACTTTACTTTCAGTTTGGGTTTGTATACTGGCTCATTTACTTTTCCTCACTCCAGTTGTACTCTGTTTTTACTTAGTGTTTACTTTTCCTCTTTCTTACTCTGTGGTGCTTGTTTACTTTACAAAGGCAATGCCTTCCGTTTTTACCGGGATTTACGCCTTGGTTCTAGTCGCCAGCCCCTGGCCTATGGAAGGCGGGCTTGGGGTAGTCACGGCACGGGCCCCGAGGGTGGGTCGTGACACATTTTATCTAAATAATTTTATAAATATATGTATTTTTACTTTTAAAACAAAAAAAATACATTTATAAAAAATTCATGGGTTTTGACAAAAACCGCTTTCAAACAATAATAAAAATTGCAATTGTATTCATAAAAATTATACGAACTTTTATATTTAAAAAATTTTGATTTAGTGATAATATTTTATTAAAATATTATTTAATTCAAAAATCCATTAATTCATCATAATGTATTTCTTAATTAAATATTAACTAAAAATACTATTTTTTCTTTAAAAAACATATACAAAGTAACAATAATAAAATGAAAATGTATTCTTTACAAAACAATAATGCACAAATTCATAGTTCTAGGTCTTTGTTACATGACCCCTTATAACACCTGCCTAAGACCTAAGGGTAAGTTGTGTGATGGTGAAAGACTCTTGGGGTGGCTCGGATAACATCACTTTAGTGGTAATCTCTAAAAACGTTAACATCCCCCATAGGCACTTCTATTCTAGCTTAACATATTGAATCTCGGCTTGGGCTTGGTCAAGAGTAAATCCCAGTGATGTCACCGCCTTTACGAGCTCTAGAAAATGGAATTCATATGGACAAATTCTACTGGATAAGGCCATTGCTTCCATTTTCTGGGTAAATTAGATTTTTTTAATCCCTATATTTATATTAATCATGTGGTCACTCTTCAACGGCTATATTAGCAACGGTAACCATTCTAAATGGTATTTTAAAATCCAAAAAAAATAAAACCAAATAATTTCATGTATTTTATATAACCATATTACATAATAATACATTTAATCAAATCAAGAAGAATTTTCATTAGTAAAAGTTTGGGTCGTTACAATCGTCCTCTGTTAAGAACTTTTTCCCTTGAAATTTCCTTTTCCCACACTAAAATAAATGAGGGAAGTCTTCTTCATCACTTCCTCTAATTCCCACATTGCTTTTTCAAACTTTTGGTTTCTCCATAACACCTTGATGAGGGGAATTGTCTTATTTTTTATAATATTTTCTCTACAATCTAAGATCTTCACAGGCTTCTCTTCATAAGAGAGTTCATTCATCAATGGTACCACCATTGTATTGAGTACATGTGATGGTTTAGGTATGTACTTCCTCAAGAATGATACATGGAATACATCATGTACTTGAGATAGGTTCGGTGGGAGCATTAGTCGATAGGTCACTGCTCCAATGTGATCAAGGATCTCAAAATGGCCGATGTACCTTAGACAAAGCATTCCATTCTTCCCAAATCTCATAAATCTCTCCCATGGTGATATATGAAGGAATACTATGTCTCCAACATCAAACTCTAGGCCTCATTGATGATTATCAGCATAGCTATTTTTTCAACTATGGGCAGCTTTAATGTGCTACTAGATGGTCTTAACCTTCTCCTCCATTTCATTGACCATTTCTAGACCATGGAGTTTTTTCTCCCCAAATTCATTCCAACATGTTGGTGTTCTGAGCCTCTTCCCATAAAGGATTTCATAAGGATCCCTTTGGATGATTGTGTGGAAACTATTATTGTAAGAGCACTCAAACAGAAAAAGATGTTGATCTTATCCTCCTTTGAAGACCATTGAGAATGACCTCAACATTTCCTAAAGTGTTTGGATAGTTTGCTCATATTAGCCATCAGTTTGAGGACGATGAGTCATACTGAAGTTTGTCTCAGTATTCAGATAATATTGAAGACTCTTCTAGAACATAGAGATGAATCTTGAATCTTGATCAGATAAAATAGATAGTGGTACTCAATTCATCCTTACCACTTCTTTGATATATATTTGTGCCAGTTGATCCAATGATAAATCCTCTAGAATTATAATGAAGTGTGCAGTTTTTGTAAGAAAATCCACAACAACCCAAGTAGAATTGTTTTCTTTATATTTCTTCAGAAGTATGGTGACAAAGTCCATGGTGATATTCTCCCATTTCCATGTTGGTATGGGTAATGGTTACATCATCCCCTTAAACTTCTACCACTTTTACTTCACCTGTTGACATACCCATCACATTGATGTATACTCAACAATCTCCTTCTTCATTATATTACACCAATAATTCTCCCAAAGATCTCAATATATCTTTGTGTTTCCTGGGTGAATGGAGAGATTCAAACTGTGTGCATCATCCAAAAGATATTTCTTTTTCTCTATATTTGATGGAACACATAGTTGTGACCCAAATATCACAATTACTTATTCATTAACATTGAACTCTATAGATTTCCCTTTTTTAGTATTTTCCACTTTCTTCTGAATTCCTACATCATCCTTTTGAGTATCCTTTTACCTTTCCAAAAGAGATGGTTGAGTAATAATTTGTGAAATTATTGATGATGGTCCCTTATTTATGATTCTAATGTCCATCTTCATGAAATCTAAGAAGATCAGAACTTTTAAATTCTCATCAATGATAGAATCATTGGGTATTTTCTACTTAGAGCATCTTCCACCTTGTTTGCTTTCCCAGGGTGGTAATCGATTGAGAAGTAATAACCTTTCATCAATTTTAACCATCTTTGTTGGTGTATGTTCAACTATTTTTGTGTGACTATATACTTATGGCTTTTGTGATCTTTGTATATTTCAAACTTCTCCACAAAGAGGTAATGTCATCAAATTTCCAAAGTGGATATTACTACATCCAACTCCATATCATGTGTTGGATAGTTTTTTCTCAGGAAAATTCAATTTTCTTGAAGCATAGGCAAGGACTTTGTCATTTTTCATGAACACACATCACATTCCCTTCTACTAAGAATCACTAAATACCACAAAAATTTCCCCACTTGTGGATAGTGTAAGAATGGCCACAATGATAAGGCTCTTTTTCAAATCCTTGAATCTATATTCACATTTATAACTCCATGAATATTTGACTCCCTTTAGAGTTAGATTGGTAAGAGGGTTTCACAATCGTGTGTAATTTCTCACAAATAGGCAATAATATCTAGCTAACCCCTGAAATCTATGGATATCTCTCACCAATGTTGGCCTCGGCCATCTCTCTATTGTAGCTATCTTTTGATAGATTCATAGATATCCCATTTCTTATGTTGATATAACCCAATAATGAGACTTCCATCAACCAAAACTCACACTTTCTATACTCTTTGTAGAGATTCTCCTTTCACAAGGTCTCTATTACAGTGCTTAGATTCTCCCCATGCTCCTCTTGGGTTTTGGAGTATATTAGAATATCATCTATAAAGACTACCACAAATTTTTCAAGATAATTTATAAAGACTCTATTCATCAATTCCATGAATATTTCTAGATCATTAGTGATTCTGAAAGGCATTACTTTGAATTCATAATGCTCGTACCTCGTACAAAAAGTAGTCTTAGGGATATCCTCCTTCTTCCTCCTTACTTTGTATTATCCTAACCGTAGATCCACCTAGGAGAAGTATTGCGCTTCATGTATATGATCGAAAAAGTCATAAATTTGAGGTAGAGGATACTTTTTCTTTATCTTGATTTTTTTGATCTCTCGATAATCAATGAAAAGGCGCATTGACCCATCCTTCTTCTTGATGAAGAGGACTGGTTCACCCCATGGTGATGCACTTGGGCATATAAACCCTTTGCCCAGATTCTCCAATATTTTTTTCTTTAGCTCCTCAATATCCACAAAATCCATTCTATATGGAGTTTTGGATATCAGCAACACCCCAGGTATAAGATAAATGGAGAATTAAACATCTCTTCTATGAGGAAGACTAGGAAATTCCTCGAGAAACACTTCTACGAATTCCCTCACAATAGGCATGTCTTCAAGGTTGGTTTCTTTCTTAGACTCAATCATCTGAGCAAGATACGCATTCTCATAGGGTAGTAATATCCACACTAGAGATGATGGTTCTCAAGAATATTCATCCTCCTCATTGAACTTGTACCAAATTGGGGGTCGATTTTCTATATGGAGAGTGATTTTACTCTCATGGAAATTTATGTTGGCCATATATATGGAGAGATAATCCAAGGTAAGAATTGCATAAAATTCCACCACTGGGAGTAGGTTGAGGTTCTCCGAGAAGTTCAAACCACAAATTTTGATAGGGGAGGAGTTATATTCCTGGGATGCAATGATTTTCACATTTTTCATTCTCACCGACATCATTACTTCCATGATTTTGTGGTGGTGATGGGATTCTTCTACTAAACTTTTGTGATATAAAAAATAAGTAAAAACAGAATCAAAAATTATGTTTGCTATTATGGAATGAATAAATAGCGTACCTATCACCACTTAATTTTCATGGTTCACTTTAGTGGTAGCGATGGAAAAATATCACCCTTGTTGCCTTGGATTTTGCTGGTTGCCTCCGAAAACCCTTGGCTTAGGGCACTGGTTTTCAAAGCGCCATGGTTCTTTTTAGATGAATAAATGAACAATGCATTGTGGGTTGAATAGAGGGTTCCTATCCTCTGTCATAGTAGTAGGTTTTACTTATTGTGATTTAATATCTATGTTCCCTTATCTTCTACACCTAAATCATTTCTTCATCCCCTTCAGGAAATTTCTAGGGTGCTTCTTTCTACACCTTTGGCAAGTGGAGTGCTGTAATGTCTTATAACTATTGGATTTATCCATCGAACTTCTAGAATTAAAGTCCACCTTAAGATTCTTATCCCCACGATACCCCTGATATTCTCCCATATCCATTTCGACTTTGAAGGCACATCAGACAATTTTCTCATAGCTCTCAAAGTCACGGATCACTAGGGCTTTTTGTAGGCTAGATTTTATCCCACCAAAGAAGTGATCAACCTTTCATTTGGGGGTAATGAAAAATCTTGAGTCATATCATGAAAGACTTGTGAAGTTTTCCTCAAACACTCTGATGGATTCTTCATCTTTCTTCTTTAGGGAAAGGAAGTCCCATTTCATATTAAATCAGAGGGTGCACGTAAAATACTTATCGAAAAACATTTTCTGAAAATCCTTCCATTCCAATGCCTGGATCTCCTTTTCAGGATTCATATTTTTTCTCAATTTCCACCATTGATCAACTTCACCCTCTATACGATAATAATCCATAATAACCTTCTCTTTTTAAGACCATTGAAAGATGGAGAATATTTTTTCATTGGAGTTAATCCATTTTTTGGAAATTGAAGGATCAGATGATCCATTAAAAGTAAAAGGCCTTTGTCTCATGAAGCTCTTGACTATGACTTATTCTTTCTTAGTGGGGGTTTAATGTTCCTCTAGACCCATGTTTCTATTCAAAATGTGTGTTAACTGAGAGAGTGTCATGAAAACTTTTGTGTTTCCTTCTTCCATTGGATTGGGAATCTCATTAGAACAGTGATCACATTGATCTTCGCATCATTTTTTAGACTTATTTCTCCTATTACCAGCCATTGGCTCGAATAAAAGGAAATGTTGTGGTAAAACATAAAGGTGAATCCAAAGACAAAAAGATATAACTTATAAATTACTTTTATTTTCTTAACTTATGAATTTATAGGCTTTAATCTATTTTATCCATGATCTACTTCCCAACATATATTCATCGGGGAATTTTTTTTATTCTCTTAATAATGGTTCATACTAAGCACATGAATTTACCAAAGCATATCCCTCGAGAGTTTTATAACTAAAAGTGCAGTAAGACCTGTTGTCGTGCACCAGTTCTTGTTCCACTCTATCTCAAAGTGGTGTTTTCAGGTTTTATCCCTAGATACATATGTGCCAGAGCTGCCTCTACTTGTTTGTATCTAGATAGGGATTTATTTTCTTTGTAAATAATTTAATCTATACTAACAAAAATTTAGGGATGTTTTTATTATACCTAGTCATATCTTTAAGGCTTTCACTAGGGTTTTCTAATACTAATCCCAAAAATAACTAAACCTATCCTCTGATACCAACTATAAAAACCATGCTCTTTATTACACACTTAAACATGATTAATTACATAAAATTGCACTTAAGAAAAATCTAAGGATTGATAGGTCTACTGTCCTCGGAAATTAGGAACATTACATAACAACATGGAACATAAAACCCAAAATATTTATTGAAAACTTCTTTTACATGACCACAACATTCCTTCATACATTGTATTTTATGGGATAATTTGAGTACATGCATAAGAAAAGGGTGATCTATAAATCCAAATAAGGGAGTAAACAGGGCATAATAAAAAGAATATAGTACGTGTTAGGCAATAGGCATATCAATGGAGCACAAGATATATGTGAACTTAAAGGAATGATATAGAATTATTATCATAACCTGGAAATGTGGAAAGAACATTTAACATGATATTAGCATGAGTAGACCCTCATTTCACTTGAATTATCATGATTAAACCCTCATTGCACTTGATGTATTATGATACTAATCTTTACCCAATGCATTGGAGTGATATCAAGGTTCACCCTTATTAATCATTTCATTTCATGAATAAGTTTGCCACATGGATCATACAACATCGAATCATTCAACATAATCATTTATTCCATGATAAATTGATGTGTAATACATACATGAAACTATATAATCGATAAGTAAATGTGCATAAAGGTGAATACCCTTATTAGAGAAATGGGTATGGTATTCACTATACAATGACTTCAGCTTGAAAAATAACAGTGACAATTCGGTAGCATAATGACCTAAAATATTAATTCATAAAAATGGTTTATGATAGAGAAATTGGTATCTCATCATATGTACATGAAATGGATAGTATGGGGGCCATATATATACATGTCCAAAACATACGGAGAGAAATACCTTTTAGAATTTTGACATGGTAATGGGTGTATATAAAAGGCATTAATGAGACATAAAGGGGATTATCATCATTAAAACATAAGGAGGGAAGTATAGGGGAGGTGATAAAAAATACCCGAGAATTTTTAATTGAAAATACAAGGGTATAGCAACATAAAAAAACTTGTACAAAAATGGGAGAGGAAGAAATCACTTACATGGAAGTGTGATCCCAAAGGCTTGGGAGAGGCTTGAGAGAGGCATCATGGGATCTTAGGGAACCTTGAGATCATTCTAGAGAGGGGGGAGTTGGTCGAACTCCAAATGGTTTGAGTGAATAGGAATGAGAGATTTAGTGGGTTTATATAGGAAAGGTGAGGAAATTTGTTATTATTTAGGATTTAGACACCACACATTAAACTAGTCAAAACCAAAAATCATCCCATGGTTTTTCCCATGTTTATTGAAAAAGTGGAGTAGAAAACATTATTTTATTAGTCCAATGGAAAAACATATGAAAATATTTTTCTTGCTTATGTGGAGCTGATTCACACTCTCAAGGAAATCATCTTAAATTATTAAAATGATTTATATGTCTTGCAGCCACAAAGGATTTGTAAAATAAATCAAAGAAAGATAAAATCATTTCATTTAAAAGGTAAAATATATATTGGCCAAACAGCCCTTTTATAGTATTTTATTACATCACTATTGGTTCATTATGATGTCATAAACACATTATATACTTAAACGGTATTTAATTTTTATTCAAAAATTTGACTGTCTCAGAAAATTATGAAAACTTAACCGTTAGAGAATTATGAAATCCTGATTCCAAAAATAATATTCATTTTATCTAAATAATTTTCTAAATATTTTAATTTTTACAGTTAAAATAAAAACTGATATTTATCGAAAATTCATGGGTTTTGAAAAAAACAGCTTTCAAACCTTAATATAAATTATAATTGTATTCATAAAAATTATATGATCATTTATATTTAATAAAAATTGATTTAGTAATGATATTTTATTTAAAATTATTTAATTCAAAAATCCATCAATTCACCAAAATAGATTTCTTAATCGAATATTATCTAATAATACTATTTGTGCTTTAAAAAACATTTGAAAAGAAACAATAATAAGATGAATGTATATTATTTAAACAAAAAAAATAATGCACATAATCATAGTGCTACAAAACCCCTTATAACACCCAAATAAGACCTAAGGGAAAAGTGTGCAATGATGACAGATTCTTGGGGTGGCTCGGATAACATCTCTCGAGTGGTAATCTCTATTAACTTCCACTTCTCCCATAGGTAGTTCTGTTAAAACTTAATGTGTTGAAGCTCAGCTTGGTTTTGGTCAATAGTGAAGCCTAATGATGCCACCTCCTTTCCAAGATATGTCAAGTGGACTTCGTACGGAGCAATTCCACTGGATAAAGCCATCACTTCCTTTGTCTAAGTAAATTGGATTTGTTAAACCTTATATTTATATTAATCATGTGATTATTGTTAAACGACTATATTAGAAACGTTATCAATTCTTAATAGTATTTTAAAATAAAAAAAATAAACCAATGAAGTTAATTTTTATTATATAACCATATTATATAATAATACATTTAATCAGATCAATAGAAATTTTCATTAGTAAAAGTTCGGGTCGTTATAACTCTGGTGGCCCACGGAAAGTGTAACTACCGTGCAACCACTGGCACGGCGGGGCCCAGACCACACCGGCCATGTAAAGGGAGTGGCTCAAACTACCACTGCGTAATAAATGGAGGTAGAAGTCCCTTATCGTTCATGCTAGAGGATGGCGGTGTGCCCATCGGCATGCTGCTGCGGTAGGAGGCAACAGCCAATCGACCGTGGCAGCGGGAGTCAATGCGCTAGGTGAGCATCGTATTAAGGGGGTGGCACGTGTCTGGTCCCCCCAGGAGGCGACGTGCCACAGTTCATCGACCACGGCTGGAGGTTCCCTTCATCTTCGGGGCCAGTTGGAGTTCGACATGGCTCGGTTGCCACGTCCTGGCCGAGCGGCACACATCCGGTCCCCCCCCCCCAGCAGACCAAGTTAAGGTCGGTGAGCTGTGCCCCCAGCCCAACGGGGCTAGCCCCCAGACCCGCAGTCCAGTGGGCCGAACCCACAGCTTAGTGGGCGGTACCTGTAACAGCCCAAGATTTTATAAAAAAATATTCTTTTTAATTTTATTAAAGTCTTGTGTTGTACGCTACACCAAAAGGAGCTTGCACAACACGCATCCTTGACTTGCCTTGCATTACACGCAATCACGACCTTCCTCGATAGCGTGTGTAATACGCAATACCGAGTTTCACTAAACAACGATATGCTATTAAAATATTATTAAAACTAGCTGTTATGAATAGTAATAACCACTTTTTAAAACTCTGTAAATCTTATTTTTCAAAATGAACTTCATTTTTGGATTCAGAGTATCGAATTTAGCCTAAGGTGAAATTTAGGTACTTTTCGGATAACTTTCATATTCTGATGAATAGTGAAAATTACTAAATTATAATTAAAAACAACTTTTTTAATCGAAATAATTAATAGTGATAAATTATTAATTTGAGTGGTTTTAAAGTATATTTAGAATATATTTTTACAATTTAATTCAATGTTGGTCATTGGATGTAATTTCACATTTAAACCAGACATAATCAAGTGTCAATCTTTTGATAGATATTGTTTCTTAAAAACACGCTATTTGTTTTAACAGCGGGATTTAATTATAAAATTAATTAATGCAAATTCTATGATATGAATTTGGTAAAATAGACTTCATTTTTTAATTCGGAATATGAAATATAGCTTAGGATGAAATTTTGGCATTGTTCTGAAAAACATCAATTTTTGATGAATAGTGAAACTACTAAGTGGTAGTTAAAAAAATTAATTTCTTCATAAATCATAATTTTACCGCTTCTGTGAATGGAATTTCAAAAATCCGAGAGACACGGTTGATGTCAGTAAGTAAAATGTGGTTCAATGAGATGAAAATAATTTTTGGTGAATAGTAACTTTTTACTTTTTTTTACCACGGTTAATAGTAAATAGGGTAACTAAGGGTAAATATGATATTACTATTACCCTAACACATGTCCTAATTCTATTGGATAAGTGTAATTCGACCAAAAACAACCTTATGAATATAATATGACCGTTTAGGTCCACTTGGATTAGATTATGACATTTAATATTATATTATTTAATGAATAGTTAAAATAGTTAAAATCAAAGTTTAATAACTAAAACATTTTTAATATGGGGTTATACATAAGATAAATTATACTATAAATATTCATTAGAAAGATAAAAATATTTCCTACATAATTATATTTTATTTATAATTTTTAGACTTTAAATAAATTAATTTATTTATGACACAACGATGATGCAGTAATTACCCTTTTAAGGAAATATTAACATAATTGATGTTATAAATGCTCAAATGAATGTAATTTGAGACTTTTTATGAATTCCAATAATTTTCTAGGTTACTATGATATATTAATGTTGATTTAATCAACTTGGTTCGAACATATAATTCTGTTATGACTTTCACAAAAATCATATATCAAATAGTGTCAAAATTGACACAAAATAGTTTTTAAATCAAATATTATATTATTAATTGTTATTGTATTCCTAAAAATCTAAGGTTCAGCCAAATGACTTAGATAAGGATATATATATTAATAATAAACAATTTGGGGTTCTTTTGGCATGTTATAGTAAGTGTATTAACCATATAGTGAAAGAAAACAAAAAGACACGGTAAAAGTTAAATTAATTAACTTAGAGTTAAATCTAATTGATAAGGTTAAAATAATACCCTAAACTTGTCTAAATCCTATTGGTTGATAGTATTTCGACCCATCCCCACTTTAGCTTCGAAATAAGACCCTTTGGAACCATTATAAACCGATTTTGACTTTAATATAAAATAATATTTTGAGATATTCCTAAGGTGCCCCTCTCCTCCCTTATAAAAGGGCACCTCCTCCCCCTCCTCCTCACACCAATTTGAGCAATCAAGCTCGGCCAACCCCTGTCATTTTCTCTTCTCCACTTCCCTAGAATAATCCTAGAGGTCCTGGTCTTCTCCAAAGACCAATCTTAGTTCCTTAAGTGGAGGATTCAAAGAGGCGTTCCAAAGAAGAGGTAATATCCATTACCGATCTTTTCAATTTCTTTCTTCTTCAACTTCTTCTTCTTTAGTTGTTTCATGATAAAGTAATAACATCAGTATTACTTACATACTGATATGTTATTATAAATATGAAACAACCCTAATTCACCTTCTATCCATCCTACGGAAAAATGAAATCACCGCGCGTGCGTACGTACGGAATACCCTCTCCACGCCGTGGTGTAATCTATTTTTCCACCATCACCTTACAAGGATGGGTATAATTGTGTAATGAGTAACTATATATGATTATTATGAAGTAATATTGATACTGAAATAATATATATATATACTCCAATACAATTCCACGATCATAGGAACGATATCATCACTCGTGCGTACGTACGGAATACCGTCTCCACGATGTGATGCGACTCGTTCTACATGATCTTCATTTCATAATGATTATATAAATGAATTGAATGAATGAATATGGTATATACTACACTAATACCATTCTGTAAATGAATTATCTATAACCTAAAGATAAGAATAAGAATTTATTCGACAAAACACGCATAAGAACAAAAAGTTATAAAGACCCGAGTAACAAGTAACAATGAAATATTACTAACAAGAAGCTAATAATATGACCATATATGATATCATATCAATATTTATGATTCTGGAATAAGTCAATAACATTATTTAAACCATTATACAGGAGCTTCGGACACGAACAAAGCAAATCGGACCTAAGGTAAGGGAAATATCACAATCTCATTTTTATCTGAGATTGTTTATACTTTGGTATTTACTGGGGTGTATTTTATCATCCACATCCATGTTTCCTCAACATGTAATATTTATAAAATAGTTTATATCCAATTTTACCCTTTGGTGAGTTTTTAGTAAAATATATGAAAGGAATATTTTGTCGTTATTCGTACGAGGTACTTTTTGACTTTTTCGACAAAAGTACGAAGAATGTTTTTAACTTATACGGCACGAACGGATTTTTACGGTTTTATAAATCCTTATATTCATGAAGCTTCCTCCAAAATATTTCATGAATATTTTCAATAAAATATATTTATTTTAAAATTGCATGATGTTTTGTGAAAAGAAATTGATTTTGAAGAAGAAAGGATATTTTCCTCAAGAATTCAATTCAAGTGTTTTATCAAAATTACTTTCCATCTAAGATAATAAAGGGTTCTGTTTCTATCCATATTTTTCCATTGATTTGACTATGTTGTGATGGAATTATGTTTATGAATTCCTTTATCTTATATGAATGGTTTTATGATGTCATGTTGTTTAAGAATCCCATTTTTATTACATGGGTTATGCAATGATGTATGATTTATGATTTTGTGGCACACATAAGAATGGTATCATTATGAGATGGGTGGGACCTATATCTCCCTCCAATGCATTGGGTAAAGATTTTATATCTCATGAGATAGACATGGCTGGAATGGTAGGTTATACCGGTTCAGTGAAACAGGACTGAAACGAGGGTTACTCGATTCAGAAAGGGACTTTGTCCACTAAGATAGACTTGGCAATGAGTCTTGACTAACAAGAAATGATTCTCTATGATTATGTGTGAATGCCACAAAGTTTCATGTTTTATGTTATGATTATTGTGATTACATTTCACTGCCATGATTTACCCCATGTTATGAAATTATGATCTCTTTTGCAGGATTAGATTTCCAAAAGTTATGTGCTTATGTATATGATGTGATTGATATTTCTTTTGTTTACCCTTACTGAGCATTTGAGCTCACCCTTTTATGTTTTCTTTTCCCCAGGATATAAAGAAAGGTTTTAGGTATAAAAAAAGATGATCTTTATGGGAGATGTTGAAGATCTTTCACCACGATTAGAAGATTATATTCCGAGTTTCCAAAGACACTAAACTATTACGGTCCTTGTGTGTGTGTTTTTGTTATATACTAAGTATTCCGCAAATGTAATGTAATGTCCATTTACGTCAAGATACGGGTCTCTACAGTTGGTATCAGAGGAAAGGTTTAGTCAACCTTTGGAAACTAGGATGCGAAAACGTCAGTGAGATCCCTAGAGATATTTCTAAGGTATGCCTAGGGATGTCCCTAAGGATAAGTATACGTATAGGATATAATCCTAGAACTACGATAAAGATCTTATAATTTAACCTAAGATGTTAGATATTAAGGGTACTCCTCCTTTACTATGTTGTCTTCCCTAGCATGATTTTTGCCTCTCACACTATTCTTTTTTGGGTTTTAGAAAATGGCTGAAAACAAGATGATTCACGATAATGGAGGATATGATGGACAATGGAATGATATTCTTCATAGTGAAATGGGATTTGGAAGTCCAAACATCATTATTATGCCGAATCAGCAATCTCATAATATGATCAATAAAGTAAAATTTGGTAAGTTTCCTGACTCGGCTAACAAGAGAAAGATGGAGTTTTATGATGATCATAGAGGAAAGAAAGTTCAATTTCCCCTATGTAAATCATGTGGGAAGAGGCATCAAAGAGAATGTTTCAAAGGAACTGGAAGATGCTTTGGGTGTGGAAATGAAGGACACAAAGCAAGTAAGTGCAAAGGAAAAGGTTCAGTTAACACCATGGATGAGGATAATGGTATTGCTACGACATCAACAATGGTTAAATGTTTTAAATGTGGAATGTACGGGCATTATGCAAACCAATGCCCTAAGGGAAAGTCTCATGAAGATAACCAGTATGGTCGTATGGGAAGTATTTATGTTGATGATGATGAAGAGACTACAAATGATATGTGAGATGAAAGAATTATTGAAGCTCGGTCAATGGTTTAAGAAGGTAGTGGAATGATTACATGTTTATTAAGTGTAATGTTGTACTATAGAATAAAAAGACATCTAAGGATTGTTATACTGTTGTCTTTCCTTAAGTTTTGAAAGTTTATGATGAATGGTATGAGTAACAATGAAAGGTTATTCAGATATTTTTTTGGAAAGTGGATGATATGCGCATAATGAAGGGATAAAGAGAATCTAATATGTTTGATAGTATTCATGAGCTCATGATTGATATAAGGACTAAGTGATATCATGGTTTGAGTATATAGAATTTTGAGGATTTTGGTATGTGGAAAGTGTTAACTTTAAACTGCATTCATGTTTTCACTAAGGTATTCAAGAGAATACACGATTAAGGACTTTGAATGTTTGGAATGTGACCAACAAAACATATCTTATGATATATGGGGATCGATGATGGTGTTAAATCTCTGGTAATCATTTTCACTATATTATGAGAGTCGAATGCAGTATTATGGATAAGCCTAAAAGATTGGAATGGATTATGTTGGACATAAGTTAGTATTGTTTGTTTTTTCGATATTATTGATGGGATGTTATATAGTTTTGGAAAAAGGACAACCTGCAGGACGGGCGACAGCCCATCGCTTCGGACAAGGCTGTGGGAATCGAACCCACAACCGAAGTGCGACTGGCCTTTATCGCCTACCACTGGCCTACAGGAAGTCCCTGTTTAGTAGAAACTAGTTTTATTATATTAAGAAGTATGATATATGAAGTATAAGTCCATTTTAGGAACAATATATGATTAATCTCACTATAGATCGACTTATGTATATAATTTTTGCTAAACTTTTGTTTGAGACAGATGGAATGACCCGTCATTCTATCACATGATCTGCTAACACTTCACAAATAACAAATTAAACTTCATTTATTTAAGAGATGAAGTTGAAATTGTTAAAGGAACGAACAACAATGAGGTTGTACCAACATAAAGTAAGTATTTATTCTAATTCAAATTCTTTAACTTTAGGGAAACGATCTTGAAAACCAAAAATGTTGTCCTAGTGATCTTATATCTGATGAATCAGATGGTACCTTAGATCGTCACAAATTTATGGCTTTGTGATTACTGGCTTTTCCATAGCCATGTTCTCTACCACTCTCCATCAGAACATGATGGTTAGATTTTTCTTCCATATCCATATTTTCACCTATGTGGAAACCCAGTGATTAGTTTATTTGGGTAACCGTTAAGTTTCATACTTTTGTTTTAAAATATTGGTTTTGGTATTCCATTTTACGATGTGGGTTTCTATTAAATAAACTTTCGAATATTAAACCATTTATAACCCCGACGAATTTCGAGGGCGAAATTCATTTTAAGGGGGGTAGAATGTAACAGCCCAAGATTTTATAAAAAAATATTCTTTTTAATTTTATTAAAGTCTTGTGTTGTACGCTACACCAAAAGGAGCTTGCACAACACGCATCCTTGACTTTCCTTTCATTACACGCAATCACGACCTTCCTCGATAGCGTGTGTAATACGCAATACCGAGTTTCACTAAACAACGATATGCTATTAAAATATCATTAAAACTAGCAGTTATGAATAGTAATAACCACTTTTTAAAACTCTCTAAATCTTATTTTTCAAAATGAACTTCATTTTTGGATTCGGAGTATCGAATTTAGCCTAAGGTGAAATTTTGGTACTTTTCGGATAACTTTCATATTCTGATGAATAGTGAAAATTACTAAATTATAATTAAAAACAACTTTTTTAATCGAAATAATTAATAGTGATAAATTATTAATTTGAGTGGTTTTAAAGTATATTTAGAATATATTTTTACAATTTAATACAATGTTGGTCATTGGATGTAATTTCACATTTAAACCAGACATAATCAAGTGTCAATCTTTTGATAGATATTGTTTCTTAAAAACACGCTATTTGTTTTAACAGTGGGATTTAATTATAAAATTAATTAATGAAAATTCTATGATATGAATTTGGTAAAATAGACTTCATTTTTTAATTCGGAATATGAAATATAGCTTAGGATGAAATTTTGGCATTGTTCTGAAAAACATCAATTTTTGATGAATAGTGAAACTACTAAGTGGTAGTTAAAAAAATTAATTTCTTCATAAATCTTAATTTTACCGCTTCTGTGAATGGAATTTCAAAAATCCGAGAGACACGGTTGATGTCAGTATGTAAAATGTGGTTCAATGAGATGAAAATAATTTTTGGTGAATAGTAACTTTTTACTTTTTTTTACCACGGTTAATAGTAAATAGGGTAACTAAGGGTAAATATGATATTACTATTACCCTAACACATGTCCTAATTCTATTGGATAAGTGTAATTCGACCAAAAACAACCTTATGAATATAATATGACCATTTAGGTCCACTTGGATTAGATTATGACATTTAATATTATATTATTTAATGAATAGTTAAAATAGTTAAAATCAAAGTTTAATAACTAAAACATTTTTAATATGGGGTTATACATAAGATAAATTCGACTATAAATATTCATTAGAAATCTAAAAAGATTTCCTACATAATGATAATTTATTTATAATTTTTAGACTTTAAATAAATTACTTTATTTATAACACAACGATGATGTAGTAATTACCCTTTTAAGGAAATATTAACATAATTGATGTTATAAATGCTCAAATGAATGTAATTTTAGACTTTTTATGAATTACAATAATTTTCTAGGTTACTATGATATATTAATGTTGATTTAATCAACTTGGTTCGAACATATAATTCTGTTATGACTTTCACAAAAATCATATATCAAATAGTGTCAAAATTGACACAAAATAGTTTTTAAATCAAATATTATATTATTAATTGTTATTGTATTCCTAAAAATCTAAGGTTCAGCCAAATGACTTAGATAAGGATATATATATTAATAATAAACAATTTGGGGTTCGTTTGGCATGTTATAGTAAGTTTATTAAGCATATAGTGAAAGAAAACAAAAAGACACGGTAAAAGTTAAATTAATTAACTTAGAGTTAAATCTAATTGATAAGGTTAAAATAATACCCTAAACTTGTCTAAATCCTATTGGTTGATAGGATTTCGACCCCTACCCACTTTAGCTTCTAAATAAGACCCTTTGGAACCATTATAAACCTATTTTGACTTTAATATAAAATAATATTTTGAGATATTCCTAAGGTGCCCCTCTCCTCCCTTATAAAAGGGCACCTCCTCCCCCTCCTCCTCACACCAATTTGAGCACTCAAGCTCAGCCAACCCCTGCCATTTTATCCTCTACACTTCCCTAGAATAATCCTAGAGGTCCTGGTCTTCTCCAAAGACCAATCTTAGTTCCTTAAGTGGAGGATTCAAAGAGGCGTTCCAAAGAAGAGGTAATATCCATTACCGATCTTTTCAATTTCTTTCTTCTTCAACTTCTTATTCTTTAGTTGTTTCATGATAAAGTAATAACATCAGTATTACTTACATACTGATATGTTATTATAAATATGAAACAACCCTAATTCACCTTCTATCCATCCTACGGAAAAATGAAATCACCGCGCGTGCGTACGTACGGAATACCGTCTCCACGCCGTGGTGTAATCTATTTTTCCACCATCACCTTACAAGGATGGGTATAATGGTGTAATGAGTAACTATATATGATTATTATGAAGTAATATTGATACTGAAATAATATATACATATATACTCCAATACAATTCCACGATCATAGGAACGATATCATCACTCGTGCGTACGTACGGAATACCGTCTCCACGATGTGATGCGACTCGTTCTACATGATCTTCATTTCATAATGATTATATAAATGAATTGAATGAATGAATATGGTATATACTACACTAATACCATTCTGTAAATGAATTATCTATAACCTAAAGATAAGAATAAGAATTTATTCGACAAAACACGCATAAGAACAAAAAGTTATTAAGACCCGAGTAACAAGTAACAATGAAATATTACTAACAAGAAGCTAATAATATGACCATATATGATATCATATCAATATGTATGATTCTGGAATAAGTCAATAACATTATTTAAACCATTATACAGGAGCTTCGGACACGAACAAAGCAAATCGGACCTAAGGTAAGGGAAATATCACAATCTCATTTTTATCCGAGATTGTTTATACTTTGGTATTTACTGGGGTGTATTTTATCATCCACATCCATGTTTCCTCAACATGTAATATTTATAAAATAGTTTATATCCAATTTTAACCTTTGGTGAGTTTTTAGTAAAAGATATGAAAGGAATATTTTGTCGTTATTCGTACGAGGTACTTTTTGACGTTTTCGACAAAAGTACGAAGAATGTTTTTAACTTATACGGCACGAACAGATTTTTACGGTTTTATAAATCCTTATTTTCATGAAGCTTCCTCCAAAAGATTTCATGACTATTTTCAATAAAATATATTTCTTTTAAAATTGCATGATGTTTTGTGAAAAGAAATTGATTTTGAAGAAGAAAGGATATTTTCCTCAAGAATTCAATTCAAGTGTTTTATCAAAATTACTTTCCATCTAAGATAATAAAGGGTTCTGTTTCTATCCATATTATTCCATTGATTTGACTATGTTGTGATGGAATTATGTTTATTAATTCCTTTATCTTATATGAATGGTTTTATGATGTCATGTTGTTTAAGAATCCCATTTTTATTACATGGGTTATGCAATGATGTATGATTTATGATTTTGTGGCACACATAAGAATGGTATCATTATGAGATGGGTGGGACCTATATCTCCCTCCAATGCATTGGGTAAAGATTTTATATCTCATGAGATAGACATGGCTGGAATGGTAGGTTATACCGGTTCAGTGAAACAGGACTGAAACGAGGGTTACTCGATTCAGAAAGGGACTTTGTCCACTAAGATAGTCTTGGAAATGAGTCTTGACTAACAAGAAATGATTCTCTATGATTATGTGTGAATGCCACAAAGTTTCATGTTTTATGTTATGATTATTGTGATTACATTTCACTGCCATGATTTACCCCATGTTATGAAATTATGATCTCTTTTGCAGGATTAGATTTCCAAAAGTTATGTGCTTATGTATATGATGTGATTGATATTTCTTTTGTTTACCCTTACTGAGCATTTGAGCTCACCCTTTTATGTTTTCTTTTCCCCAGGATATAAAGAAAGGTTTTAGGTATAAAAAAAAGATGATCTTTATGGGAGATGTTGAAGATCTTTCACCACGATTAGAAGATTATATTCCGAGTTTCCAAAGACACTAAACTATTACGGTCCTTGTGTGTGTGTTTTTGTTATGTACTAAGTATTCCGCAAATGTAATGTAATGTCCATTTACGTCAAGATACGGGTCTCTACAGTACCCGCACCGGTAGTCTGGACATGGGACCTTCAGGCCTGGCTGTACTAGACTAGGTCACCGGGTGACCCGACAGGCTGGACTCTCAGCCAAACCGGGGCGGGTCCAACAAGTCCTACTGGGCCTGGTCCACTGTCCAGGCTAGAATAGATTGACCCTGACCCAAACCAAGTCAATTCAAGTCCTTCTAATGAACCAAGGTATTTTTGACCCTAGGCCGGGTGGGTTTGGTCGGGCCTAACGGGTCAGACCGGGTCCCGTCGCAACCAGTCCCCTATTTACTAAAATGCTCGTATCATGCAAACCATGTGTCTAATTGATGATCCATTTTTAGACTTGGGACCCACTTGATGAAGTGGATCATTTTGAATTCTTTTTTGTGAATTACATTGATTTTACGATGCAATGAATGGCTTGAGGAGCAGTTCTCCCAAACGTTCTATGTACATAACCCTGCGGTTGGCTGAGACCTAAAGACTGATCGACGACGGCCTAGTGGGAAGAGGATCTAAGTGACCCGATAGGGACACGGTGGGGAGTGGCTCTGTGTGACCAGGAAAACCAATAGTACTCGATAAGAGGAGTACCTCAATTCAACCAAGGTGGGGAGCGGATTTTGTGTTACTCAAAAGGCCCATTATACTCGATAGAGGAGGAGTTCTCTAGTAGTAGACGAGTTTGATGATGTGACTGATGAAGCTATTATCACTACCCTAGAATATGCCTTATTTGAGCAGCCTTTTACTCCATGATTTTTCTTTCTACTATGTTTTGAGGATTTTTGTGTGGTCTTTTTGTCCCTACCGAGTATTAGGTTACTCACCCCTGCACGGGCCCTACCCATGTGTGTCATGCACCGTGAATATGATCAAAACTTCGATAGAGACCTTGGTGGACTGGGATTTAGGGGATCCCAGTGAGACAAGATTGATTGATGCTTCGATGGTGGACTTGGGGGACAAGGATGAGGTGGGGCCCATTTGGATCAGGCGGACATGACATACTATTTCGGCTTCCAATAGCTTCACTACTCTTACGATTAGGTGGGGTTTTCTGTAGATGGACATCAGAGTTACTTTTTGTACTTTACTGTTTCATTTCCTTTCGTTGGGTTTGTATTCTTTCCCACATACTTTCAGTTGTAATTTGTACTCAGTCTTCTTTTAGTATACTTGTTTTTCCCTTTTAATGTGTTGGGACGTGTTTGGTGCGTGTGTGCGTACAGGTACTCAAGAAAATGCCTCTCACATAAAGGTTGACACCTTCTGCACCAGTCTCCAACCCCTAGCCTTCGGAAAGTAGGATTGGTGTAGTCACAGGATGGACCCCAGGGGACGGGTCATGAAAAAGTGGTATCAAAGGGAGATCAGTCCAACCACAAAGACCGGGAGACTTTGTTTTGTTTTGGGTAAACAATGTTAGGTGTTGTGAGCCTGACTTCCAGATTCGGGGAGTCTAGTGTTGGTGTGGTGGCCTAAATATCCATACACTAGGACCTTGAATTATGCTTTTAGGCACAATACCTGAAAACATTGGTTTCATAAGTGTCTCCTTATGTTCTTTTGAATCAAAGTCATCTCACCAAGTATAACCCTCTTACCATGGTACATCTCAATATATTTTAGGATGCCTCCACATGGATGACCAGTCATGATCTTGATATGAGGTTGTGAAGACAACCCGCCTAGTGACGAGGCATCCTTTTAGGGACCAGTGCTTGAGATGGCCCCACTAGGTGATGCACCAGTGCTACCACCACCCGGTGGTCACCATCTTCCTTCGTTGGTTCTGGTAGAGTGTGTTTTTAGTCTTAGTTACCTACATGAGTTTCAGAGATAGAGACTGCTAAGGTTCATGAGAGAGAGAGATCAACAGGTCGCTATGGACTAGATGGAGGCTGCGACGTTGGTCTTCTACTTAGTGAGGGAACCGCCTGACCAGATGGTGATCTTTGTAGTGATCCTTCTATAGGGCTCAGTTGGTATATGGTGGAGGTTTACCACCCAGACAGATGATGAGGCAACCGTAGCTTGGTCAGACTTCCAGCGAATTTTCAGAGAGCAGTTTTCCCCCTGACCTTGTGCATTGTACACATTTAGGAGCTTCTTCGCCTTCATAAGGGAATCATGATGGTGGTTGAGTACTCTGTGAGGATCACAGATCTTTTTCACTACTCCACAGACCTAGTGAAAGACCCTTTCCTCCGGGATCAATCCTTCGAGCAGGGAATCAGGCAGGAGATCAGGGCATCAGTGTTGTCTCTTAGTATCCCTACCTAGGTTTGGGTGCTAGAGTGAGCCCTTATTGTTGAGAGCTTCTTGGAAGATAATTCACCTACAGTTAGTGATTCCAATAGACCCCCGAAGGGGGAGAGGATATATGTGACCCAACATACCCATGTTACTCATCAGGGATGAGTACCATAGCAATCCAAGGTTAGCAGGAAGTGGATTTTGTGTGACCCGGTAGGCCCACTGTACTCGATAGAGGAGGAGTTATCCAGCAGCATAGAAGATTGATGATGTGACTAACGAAGCTACTCTCACTACCTTATAATATACCTGGTTTGATCTACCTTGTGATATGTGATTTTGATTTGTGCTATGATTTGAGTATTTTTTTATGGTCTTTCCTTTTTATTTAGAGGTCCCTATTGAGTTTCGTGTTTCACACCCCTGCACGAGCACCGACCATGTGAGTCATATCTCGGGTAGATTATCGACACTTAGATAGAGACCTTAGTGGACCGAGACCTAGTATAACCCATTGATACAAGAATGGTCGATGCTTCAATAGTGGTCTTGGTGGCCTAGGACTAGGTGGGGCCTAGTAGAACCAAGTAGACAGGACATCCTACTTTGGCTTCCAGTAGCTTCACTACTCTTACAATCAGGTGGGGTTTTCCATGGATGACTATCAGAGCTCCTTTTTTTTACTTTACTATTTTAGTTCCTTTTGTTGGTTTTGTATTCTAGCTCACTTTCTTTCGATTTTACTTTGTACTCAGTCTTGTTTTAGTATACTTGTTTTTCCCATTTCTTTGTGTTGGGACATGGTTGGCATGTGTGTGTGTGTACAGATACTCAAGAAAATTTCTCCCACATATAGTTTGACTCCTTCAGTTCTAGTCATTAGCCCCTGTGTTTCAGGAGGTGGGCTTGGCATAGTCACAGCATGGGCCTCGAGGGACGGGTCGTGACACAACTTCTCCTTCCTCAGGATCATTAGTAAAATCCTCTTGTGATCTTCATACTCTTACTTGATCTTGGAATATATAATAATATAATCTATAAACACGACCACAAACTAATAAAGGTGATCACTATATACTTTATTCATTAAATTCAATAAGATGGTAGGGGAATTAGTAAGGCCATATGGAATCACTATAAATTCATAGTTCCCATAACTCGAATGGAATGATTTCTTGGGTATGTCTTCCCTTTTTACCCTAAACTAATAGTGTCTCGAACTAATACCGATCTTGTAAAAATATTGATCTACCCGTAATTGATCAAATAAATCAGCAATACAAGGAATACAGTACTTATTCTTGATCCTGATCTTGTTATGTTCCTAATAATCAATGAAGAGTCATACTAATCCACATTTCTTATTAAAAAAGGTATAGGTGTTCCCTAGGGTGAAGATCTTTTCCAAATGAATCCCTTATCAGGATTATCCTGTAGTTTCTTCTTCAATTACTGTAACTAAATGGAGGTCATAGTATATGGAGTCATTAAAAAAGGTGTAACACTGAGTGTGATATCTATTGAAAAATAAATTTCAAAATTTAGAGGAAAATGGGAAACACTCATGGAAAGACATCAAAAAACATTCTTATAATATTCATATAATTTATTTTGAGTTTCTCTCCAACTTCCTATGATAAATACCCACAATAAATCGGAATAAAGACCCATGAAATAGATGTAATTTTAGTCAGAAGATCACATTTATCCTTGCACCAATAGAGAGTCATAAGTTGGTTTTCAATATCAAATGTGGCATCCCTTCCCGAATAATTAATATTGGTTTAAATAAAATAATACAATAAATTCCCAAAATCACATCAAATTGAATAAGATGAAGAACCAAAATATATATAGGAAGCACATTCCCTCAAACTTCTATTGTTAAATATTCATAAACATGAGATTTGATCATCATACCACTATGAGTTCTTAATTATATTTTAACATCTAATTGTTGAGGATATGAATTAACATTATTTTATGATTTTCTTGATATATTGGAATTCGTATAACTATGATCAAATAGGGTACACCAATATTCATGAATATATGTAACCACCTCATCTTTATTATTCTCTCTTAAATCTCTTACAAAAAAATTGGTCATTTTGACCATTAACCATTATTAAACAAAGTGATTAATCATAAAAAAACATAGGAAGTCAAAATATTAACAATTTATTTTCAATCTATGACACATTAGATTTAACCTATGTTTTCCATGGTTATTATCTATTCAAATAATTCCAAATGGATCTTAAACAGAATATGATTAACCTAATAATATCCCCAAGTGGTGTTAAACCATGTGTGTAGTAAGTTCACTTTTAATGTGCACCATAATAATGGCCAAGATATAATCAGAGAACTCTTTTTAGGGTTATCACCCCTAGATGAACTTTTGGAAAAACTATGTCTAGTTGTAGTATCCATATAGGGATGTATTTTCATTGAGAAACCATACACCTTTATTTACCATAATAGAGTATTTTCTCCTATACTTAGGATTATACTAAGATTTCATACTAAATATTACTTATCCTATTTTCAAAAAGTTAATAAACAGTGCCTATGATACCAATTATAATAACACATACATTTCATACACAAATATTTCATAATTTTATATGAATATTCTATAAATTTAACAATAATATACAATTGAAGAATGTATTGGTTTAGTTTATTTGGAAACTTGGGTATATAAACAATAAGTACTTAAATGATCAAAATCATTTCCCATTTAGTTCTTCATAACTAGCACCCTTCTTGGATATAACATATATAAAATGTTTCTCTATAACTAGGGAAGGGAAATATTAAAAAGTGTGAGAATAGATTCTTAGTAAGGGAAACATAATAGATATTAATAAATGATCATATGTGATCATAAGATAGGCATAAGGGTATGAGAATATGATCTAAACATTATAAAATCGTACCCATCAATTCATATACCATAATCATGAAACGTAGTATTAAATTTTATCAATCAAATGTCATAAGACATAAGAGTACATAATCATTGATAATAAATAATGGTATGTGAAAATATATCATAGTCATAGGATATAAGTTTTTTACATGAAAATATGCATAGAAATTAATTTCCTTAGTCATGTATCACTACCAATACCATCATAGTGGATTGGGTTCACTCCTCATTCCATCATTTCCTTGGTCAAGGTTCACTCCCAAGATTATATTATTGGAATAATTCCTTTACTGAACGTGGTTCATTCTCCATTCTAGTCCTTCTTATCCAATGAAATATCCTTAATTACCAAATTTATTAGAGGGATATATAACTCTAGGACCACCTATCACATAATGAAAATCATATATATGTGTTCCATGTGATCATAAAACATTCATCATATCATCGAAACATAACCTTTGGAAAGGATATGGGTTTTATAAACATTTAATAATCATATTAATAAACCATGTAGAGAAATAATAAATATGGTACCATTGGATCACACCCCTAATAAATCATAATAATCTTCCAAGTATTTTTTTATAAATAAAAATACCATTAGAATATCTACAGAACATTTCTTGAGAAAAATACCATTTTATTTGAAAATGCTTATTTAGAATATATAAATTTCTAAAATATTAATGAAAACATTTTGTTTTTAATGAATAAAGGAAACTTATAAATTAATTTTTAAAGAAAATATTATTCATTATGGTGGGGGAATATTTTCATGTTGTTTATGGTAAAAAATATTTTCCCATTTTTGGTAAAAATTCAAAAGCACCACCTTTTGAAAATGATAAGAAGGTTAATTTTAAACCATTGAAATTAAAGTCTAATATAGTAAAAAATTTCTTTAAATGATCTTTTTAGAATATCGAAAACATTTTAAATAAAAATATGGATATTTAAGAAAATATTTATGACCAAAGTAAAAAACACGGACGATTTTCATTAAAAACATTCTTTCAGTCTGTTGAGTACTTAAAGTGAGGAAAATGAAAGGGAAATATAAAATATAAATAAATAAATAGAATATAAAAAATATATAATATTCGTGAAAAATTTATCAAAAAAATTTATCATCGGAAGATTTAATCATAAATAATCATGATAAAAATTAGATTGTAACATAAAACCCTAATTTCAAGTTCATCTTGATTCAAAATCACTCTAAGATCATGTAAAATAAATTAAAATTAATTATAATTATATACCATAATAATATTTATTCCTATAATACATTAAATTTTTTACTTATAACAAAATATCACCCTTTCAATAATAATCTTCAATTATAAACATTATTTCATGTGTTAATTTCTTTATTTTTCATGTGTGTTTTGCTTTGGAAATTACGGTCCATGGAATTTTATCATGGTTAAATAATCCAAATTTTGTTAATAATAATTATATAAATATCATATTCATTAAATATATTTATATTTATAACCATTAATATGAATTGGTAATGAAAAAATAATCAAATCACTATGTGGAGACAGTAGTCCGTACGTATGCACGAGTTACGTTTCCATATTTCAATGGATGAAACAAAAAAGAAAGTAAAATATTAATTAAACAACAATGAATAATTATAATAACCTAAATATCATATATAAACATTAAATATGAAATAGTTACCAACTATTAATGGTGGTGGTGTAAAATGAGTTGTATCGCTACGTGGAGGTGGTAGTCTGCACGTATGCATAAGTGTTACTTTCATCTCCCATTTGATTAAGAAGAGGTCTTAAGTGGTTTTCCCATCATCATAATAACATATATGTTTATTTATGATATTTGATTCATCCTGTTTTTATAGATACAATAATTTTAGTGGAATTTAAAGAAGAAATAAAATTGAAATTGCTTATTTAATATTTATACCACTTCTTTGAGAGACCTACTTTGGCTTACTCTTTAAGCCTTGAAGGATTGGCCGTAGAAGAAATTCATAATATATAAGAATAAAGAAATTATTCTATAAATTATTCTTTGAATTTTTTTACTAATATATAAGGCTCAAATGGTGTGAATAATGGAGAAGAAGGTGTTTTATTTTATATGTGAGGGGAGGGACAAATAAAATTTCTTAAAAGATTTCAAGGATTTAAGGTCAATTTCAAGGTAAAGTTGCCCAAAATGTATAGGGATTATAAATTAGGATAATATTATGTTAATATATATTTATAAAATATTAATTTTTATGTTTTGGTTAGAAATACTACCCTTATATGATGGTAACCCCCCAGTAAACCCATTTTAACCATAGCCATGGTAAAAAATTCACTATTTTTTACTATTCACCATGGAAAAAAATAAGTTAAACCTATTAAATTATATTAATTATTCTGATTCCAAATATTGAATCCATTTTATAAGATTAAATTTCAATAATTTGATTAATTTAATTTTAATTAAGCATCCAAACCACAATGAAAACCTGTTTTAGAAAAATGACTTTTTAAGTGTAAAACGTAATTTACTTCCATTACATGCCTTATAAAAACCATAAAAATATTTTAAAATATTATATTGAACATAATATATATATATATATGTATATGTATATATATATATATAATTAATTTAAACCATTAATCGATATAAAACAAGCATGCTCTTTATTATAAACATAAACATGATTTATAACATAAAATTCACTTAAGCCAGCTCTAAGGATCAATAGGTCTAGTGTATTGGTAAAACTAGGAAAATTACATGAAAACTTAGAATATAAAACATAACATATTTATTGAATATTTATTTTACATGACCACAAAATTCCTTCATACATAGCATTGCAAGGGATAACCTGAGGACGTGCATAAGAAAAAGGGTGAGCTATAAATCTCAGTAAGGGAGTAAACAAGGAATAACATGAATAATAAAGTACATGTTATGAAATAGAAATATCAATGGATCATAAGATAGACATGAACATAAATGTATGATATTGCATGATTATCATAACATGGAAATGTTGCAATAACATTTAACATGATATTAGCATGGGCCAAGGCTCATTGCACATGGATCATGATTAAACCCTCATTGAACATTAATTATAATGATTAAACACTCACGAAACTTGACATATCATGATACTAATCTATACCCAATGCATTGGAGTGCTATCAGGGTGCACCCTTCTTAATCATTTTATTTCATGCATAAGTGAGGCACATGGACCATATAACTTGGATTTATTAAACACAATCATTAATTCCCTGATAAAAAAATGCGGAATTCATACATGAAACTCTATAATAAATAGGTAAATTTTCATAAAGGTGAATACCCTTGATAGATAAATGGGTATGGTATTCACTATACAATGACTTTGGCTTGGAAAATCACAGTGCAATTTCGGAAACATAACGGCGTGACATAAGAATTAATAAAAATGGTTTATGAGAGATAAAGGGTTTTATCATAATATTTAAATTAAATTTAAATTAAGTGGGTCATATAGATACATGTACCAACATATGTAATGGAATTTTTATTCATAACAGAAAAGAATTTCTTGAATGTAATTGAGAAGAGAGAAATTCATTACAGAATTTTGGCATGGTAAAGGGTATAAATGGGAGGAATTAATGATATTAAAAGAGGTATCTCATAATTAATAAAAATGAGGGAAGTATTTTGGAGTTTATAAATCATACCCCAACATTTTTAATTGAAAACAAAATTTTATAACAACATAGTAAAATAGGGAAAAAATGATAAATGAAGAAATCCCTTACCTGGAAATGTGATCCCAAAGGCTTGGGGGAGGATTGATAGAGGATTATTGGGAGGTTTAGGAACCTTGTAAGGATTATATATATATTATATAAGGTTAGGGACGTTATCCAAGGGTTTTAGTGAAGATAAATGGGAGTTTGGGTGGGTTTATATAGGAAAAAGAGGGAATTCTTTATCATTTAGGTTTTGGACACTACACATTAAAATAATCAAAACCACAATCCAACCCATGGTTTTTGCCCATTTTTTTCCAAAGGGGAGTGGGAAAATTATTTTATAAGGTAATTGGCCTAATTTATTAAAATATTATGCTTTCTTATGTGGAGGTGAGTCACACTCTCGTGGAAATCATTTTAAAAGTTAGAATGTTTTATAAGTCATTGAGATTCCACCAAGGAACCATAAAATTAATAAAACAAATCAAAAATCACATTATTTTAAATCTTAAACATATATTTTCCGAAAATAAAGTTTATAGTATTTTATTACATCACTATTGGGTCATTATGAAGTCATAAAACAAATTATTTATCTACACGGTATTTAATTTTTTCCAAAAAATTCCAATGTCTCTGAAAATTATGAAAAATTGACCATTGGAAAATATCAACATATTGATTCCAAAAATAATATTCATTTTATAGAAATAATTTTCTAAATATGTGAATTTTTACTTTTAAAATAAAAACTGACATTTATCCAAAATTCATGGGTTTTGACAAAAATATCATTCAAACCTTAATAAAAACTACAATTTTATTCATAAAATTTTATATGATCATCTATATTTATTAAAATTAATTTATTAATAATATTTTATTAAAATATTATTTAATTAAAAAATCCATTAATTCATCAAAACATATTTCTTAATTGAATATCAACTAAATATATTATTCGTTCTTTAAAAATTATTTACAAAGTAACAATAATAAAATGAATGTATATTATCTATACAAAAAATAATGAACATAATCATAGTGATAGGGTATTGTTACATAACACCTTAAAACACCCACATAAGACCTAATTTTAAGGTGTGTGATGGTGATAGACTCTTGGGGTGGCTCGGATAATATCGCTCGGGTAGTAATCTCTATTAACTTCTACTTATCCCATAGGAAGTTCCATTCAAGATTAACTTGTTGAATCTTGTCATGTGTTTGGTCATGAGCAAAGCCTAGTGATGCCACCTCCTTTTTGAGCTCTAACAAATGGGATTATTATGGAGTAATTCTATTGGATGAGGATATCACTTCCTTTTTTTGAGTAAATTTGATTTGTTAAAGCCCTATATTTAAACTAATCTTGTGATCACTGTTCAATGACTATATTAGAAATGGTCACAATTCGTAATGGTTTTTTGAAATCCAAAAACATAAAACCAAGGAAGTTCATATTTTATATTACCATTTTATGTAATAAGACATTTAATTATATCTGGAGGAATTTTCATTAATAAAATTTTGTGTCATTACAATCTTCCCCCCTTAAGAAATTTAACCCTTGAAATTTCCTTTTCGAACACTAAAACAGATGTCGGTAACTCTATTTCATAACTTCCTCTAATTCCCACATTGCTTCGTCAAACTTGGGGTTTTTAAAAAACACCTTGATGAGGAGCAATGTCTTATTTCGTAGAAGTTTTTCCCTACGACCTAAGATCTTCACCGTATTTTCTTCATCGGAGAGGTCATTATCCAATGGTACCACCCCAGTATTGATTACATGCGATGTGTCAGGTATGTACTTCCTCAAGAGTGATACAAGGAATACATCATGTACTTGAGATAGGTTCAGTGGGAGTTCTAGTCAATAGGTCACTGCTCCAATGCGATCAAGGATCCCAAAAGGGCCAATGTACCTTGGAATAAGATTCCCCTTCTTCAAAAATCTCATAACTCTCTTCCATGGTTATATGTGGATGAATAATATGTCTCCAACATCAAACTCTAGGTCTCATCGATGATTATTAGCATTTCTCTTTTGTAGACTCTGAGCAGCTTTAATGTGCTGCTGGGTGGTCTTAACCTTCTCCAATATTTATTAAACCATTTCTGGACCCCAACATGCTAGTATTCTACACCACTTCCCATAAAGGGTTCCAAAAGAATACAATTGGATGCTTGGGTGGAAAATGTTATTGTAATAGAACTCAACCAGAGGAATATGTTGATCCTATCCTCCTTTTAATTCTATTTATCATGCACTCAACAAGTCCTCAAGTTTTTGGATAGTCTACTTAAATTGGCCATCAGTTTGAGGATGATAAGTCGTACTGAAGTTTATCTCAATATTCAGATCATGTTGAAGACTCTTCCATAACATAGAGGTGAATCTTGGATCTCTATCAGATACAACCGATATTGGTACACCATGAAACCTTACCACATCTATGATGTATATCTATGCTAGTTGATCCAATGAGAAATCCTCCCGAACTACAATGAAGTGCGCAGTCTTTGTGAGACAATCCACAACAATCTAGATAGCATTGTTTCCTTTGTATGTCTTTGGAAGTCCTATGAAAAAGTCCCTGGGGATTCTCTCCTATTTCCAGGATGGTATGGGTAATGGTTGCATCATCACCTTTGAATTCTGCCTCTCGACCTTCACTTGCTGACATACCAGCCACTTTTATATATACTCAGTGATCTCCTTCATTATGTTTTCCCACCAATAAAACTCTCAAATATCTCAATACATCTTTTTGTTTCATGGTTTAATGGAGAAATTTGAACTATGTGAATCATCCAAAAGTTCTTTCTTTGACTCCGGATTTGATGGAACACATAGACTTGACCCAATTCCCAAAACTCCTTCTTCATTAACATTGAACACTGAGGATTTCCCTTTTATGAAATCTTCCACTTTCTTATGAATTCCCACATCAACCTTTTGATCAACCTTTAACCTTTCCAAAAGATATGGTTGAGCAATAATTTTTGAAAGGATTGATGATGTTCACTTATTTATGATTCCCATGTCCATCTTCATCAAATCTAAGAATATTGGATCCTTTCCAATTCTCATCAATGCTAGAACTGCTAGTTCATTTCTACTTAAAGCATTAGCCACATTTTTCTCTTTCCCAGTTTTATAGTGTATTGATTAGTCAAAGTCTTTGATGAGCTCTAGCCATCTTCATTGGTGAACATTCAACTCTTTTTCTGTGAATATATACTTGAGGATTTTGTGATCTGTATATATTTCACATTTCTCCCCAAATAGGTAATGTCACCAAATTTCTAAAGTGATGATTACTGAAACCAACTCCAGATCTTGTTTTGGATAATTTTTCTCATGAATTTTCAATTGCCTTGAAGAATAAGAAATGAATTTTTCATTTTTCATCAACACAAAACCCAGGCCCTTCTTCGAAGCATCACTGAATACCAAAAAAGTTCTCCACTTTTGGCTAGTGTGAGCACATGTGTAGTGATAAGCCTTTTTTCAACTCCTTGAATATATCTTCAAATTCATAACTCCATGAAAACTTTACTCCCTTCTGAGTTATCATGGTAAGAGGGTGGGAGAACCATGAGTCATTTCTCACAAATCAATGATAATATCCATCTAACCCAAGGAAGCTATAGATATCCATCACCGATGTTTGCCTCATCTATCCCTCAATTGCAGTTGTCATGGAGGGATCCATAGATATCCCATTTCATTTGATGATATGACCCAATAATGAGACCTCTTTCAACCAGAACTCACACTTTTTGTACTTTTCATAGAGCTTCTCCTTTCGCAAGATCTCAAGTATAGTGCTTACATTCTCTTAACGCTCCTCATTGGTTTTGGAGTATATTATAACATCTTCTATAAAGAATAACACAAATTTTTCAAGGTAATCTCTAAATAATCTATTCATAAATTCCATGAATATTGTTGGAGAATTAGTGAGTCTAAAAGGCATTACTATGGATTCGTAGTACCTCTATCTCATATGAAAAGTAGTCTAGGGGATATCCCACTTCTTCACCCTTACATGATAATATCTTGACCACAGATCCACCTTGGAGAAGTATTGTGCTCCATTTATCTGATTTAACAAGTCATAAATTCGTGGTATAGGATACTTGTTCTTTATCATGATTTTTTTGAGATTGTGATAATCAATGAAAAGGTGCATTGACCCATCCTTCTTCTTCACGAAGAGGACTGGTGCACCCCATGGTGAAGTACTTGGGTGTATAAACCCTTTATCCAGATTCTTCTAAAGTTGTTTCTTCATATCCTCTATCTCCACAATAGCCATTCTATGTGGAGTCTTGGATATTGGAAATGCTTCAGGTATAAGATCAATTTAGAATTCAGCATCTCTTCTAGGAATAAGACCATACAATTCCTCTAAAAACACTTTAGTGAATTCCCTCACAATAGGCATGTCTTCAAGGAAGTTTTCTTCATTTGACTCAATCATCTGAGAAAGATACGCTTTCTCCTACGGTAGTAATATCCACACCTAAAATGATGGTGCTAAAGAAGAATCACCCTCCTCCTTGAACTTGTACAGAATCGGTAGTTGATTCGTCATATGGATAGTGATTTCCATCTCATGGAAATTTATATTTTCTCTATATAGGGAAAGCCAACACATTCCATGAATTACATCAAATTCCATGAGAGGAAGTATGACGAGGTTATCTGGGATATTCATTAAAAAAATTATGATAGGGGAGGAGTTATATTCGTGGGATGAAATAATTTCCTCATTTTTCATTCTCACCAACATCTTTACTTCCATGATTTGTGGTGGAGTTGGGATTGTTATACTAATCTTTTGGGATATAAAAGAATGCATATAACTATGGAAAATAACCCTATCATTCACTTTTTGATTCTGGTTCTACTTATTTACTTCAAGAAAAAAAAACATAGGGATGAAAACCATTAAACACGTAGAGGGGAGTCCAATTCCAAAAAGTGATAACTTTTAAATTACATTTATTTCTTTAACTTATGAATTTATAGGCTTCAATCTATGTTATCCATGATCTACTTCCCAACATATATTATTAGTGGAATTTTTTTACACCCTTAAAAATGGTTAATACAAATCTTATGAATTTACCAAAGAATATCCCCCAGGAGTGTCATAACCAAGAGTAAAGCAAGGCCTGTTGTCGTGCACTAGTTCATGTTCGAGTCTAGCTCAAAGCGGTGTTTTTAGGTTTTACCCCTAGATACATCTGTGTCGGAGCTACCTCTACTTGTTCTTATCCAGACATGGATGTATATTCTTGATAAACCAATTACTCTATACTCACCAAAATTTAGGTATGTTTTATTATACTTAATTTTATCTTTAAGTCTTTCACTAGGGTTTTCTAATCCTAATCCCCAAAATAACTAAACCTATCCTCTGATACCAACTATAACAAACATGCTCTTTATTACATACTTAAACATGATTTATTACATAATATTGTACTTAAGAAAACTCTGTGAATTTAGAGGTATAGTTTAAAGGGAAAAATAGGACTATTACATGACAACTTAGAACATAAAAAACAACATCTTTATTGAAAACTTCTTTTACATGACCAGAACATTCTTTCGTACTGCGCATTTCATGGGATAACCTGAGGACATGCATAAGAAAAGGGTGATCTATAAAGCCTAGTATAGTGGTAAATAAGTAATAACATGAAAAATATAGTACATGTTAGGAAATAGGCATATCAATGGATCATAAGAGAAACATGAACATAAAGGCATGATATAGCATGATTATCATAACATGGAAATGTGGAAACAACATTGAACATGATATTACCATGATCCAAGTCTCACTACTCATGGAATAGGAGTAAACCCTCATTTTTCATGAATTAGTATAAGTAAACCCTTGTTTTACTTGATTTATCATGATACTAACCTTTACCCAATGAATTGGACCGCTATCAGGGAACACCCTTCTAAATCATTTCATTTCACGCATAACTGAGCCACACGGATCATATAATACGGATTCATTAAAAAAATCATTTATTCTGCAATAAATGAATGTGGAATTAATACAATAAACTCTATAATCAATAGGTAAATGTTCATAAAGATGAATACCCTTGATAGGTAAATGGGCATTGAATTTACTACACAATGACTTTGGCTTGGAAAATCGTGATGTAATTTCGGCAACATAACGACATGAGATAAGAATTAATAAAAATGGTTGATGAGAGATAAAGGGGTGTCTCATCATATGTACATGAAATGTAAGTTAAGGGGTCATATAGATATATGTCCCAACATATGTAATGGAATTTATATTCATAACACAAAATAATTTCTTGAATGTAAATGAGAAGAGAGAAATTCCTTACCGAATTACGGCACGGTAACGGGTGTACATGAGAGGAATTAATGAATGATAAAGAGGTTTTGATCATTAACAAATTTTGGGAAGTATGTGAGAGGTTAAAATCATACCCCAACATTTGTAATTGCAAACAAAATGGTATAACAACATAATAAAATTTGGAAAAAAATGAGAAAGGAAGAAATCCCTTACTTGGAAGTGTGATCCCCAAGGATTGTAAGAGGATTGAGAGATAATTATTGGGAGCTTGGGGAACCTTGGTAGGATTATAGAGAGAGGAGAGAGGGGTAGGCATGTGATCTAAAGTTTTTGAGTGAACAGAAGTGGGAGCTTGGGTGGGTTTATATAGGAAAGTAGAGGGAATTCTTTATCATTTAGGTTTTGGACACTACATATTAAACTAATCAAAACTACAAACCAACCCTAGGTTTTTTCCAATGTTTTTTTCCAAATATGAGTGGAAAACATTATTTTATAAGGATATTGGCCGAAATTATTAAAAATAAAGCTTGATTATGTTTAGGTGATTCACAATATCAAGGGTCCACTAAGGCACGCTAAAATTAATCAAACAAATATAAAATATCATTATTTTAAAGGTTAAATCTATATTGGTAGAAGATAATTTTTATAGTATTTTATAACATCACTATTGGGTTATTATAATTTCATAAAACTCATTATATATTAAAACGGTATATATTTTTTACAAAAAAAATCGAATATCTCAGAAAATTATGAAAAATTCCCCATTGGATAATTTCAACTTCCTGATTACACAAATATTATTCATTTTATATAAATAATTTTCTAAATAGGTGAATTTTTACATTTAAAATAAAAACCAATATTTATAAAAAATTCATGGGTTTTGACCAAAACATCATTCAAACCTTAATAAAAATTACAATTGTATTCATAAAAAAATATACGATCATTTATGTTTAATAAACAGTAATTTATTATTAATATTTTATTAAAATTTTATTTAATTAATAAATCCATTAATTCATCAAAATATATTTTTTAATTAAATATGTTCTAAAGATATTATTTTTTTTAAATCTATTTACAAGGTAACAATAATAAAATGAATGTATATTTTTATAAAAAAATATAATCCACATAATCATGGTGCAGGAATATTGTTTCATAACCCCTTAAAACACCAGCATAATACCTATGGGTACGGTGTGTGATGGTTACAGGCTCATGGGGGGGCTTAGATAACATTTCTCGAGTGGTAATTTTTATAAACTTCCACTTCTCTCGTAGGCAGTTCCGCTCAAGCTTAACTGGTTGAAGCTCATATTAGGCTTGGTCAAGAGAGAAGCCCAGTGATTCCACCTCCTTTCTGATCTCCAACAAATGGACTTTGTATGGGGAAATTATAATGGATGTGTTCAGTGCTTCCTTTTTCTGAGTAAATTGGATTTGTTAAATCTCAATATTTATACTAATCATGTGATCACATTTCAACATCTATATTAGCAACGGTCACAATTATTAACAGTATTTTGAAAACTAAAAACATAAAACTAAGGAAGTGCATATTTTATATAACTATTTTACATAATATTACATTTAATTAGATTCATAGAAATTTTCATTAACAAAATTTTGGGTCGTTACATGATAGACATTAAATTAATTTATTAAGAAAAAAACCACATTGCACGCATAAAATAGTTTTTAGAGATATTTTTTTTAAGTTAAAAAATAACTGATACCAAAATCAAGAATAATAATAATTGTTATGTAATTTATTATATTATTTTTAATTTAATTATACTCAAGTTAATTCAAGAAAAATTTAAAACATAATTGGACATTTACTTGAATTTAAATTACATTTTTTATAAAAATCGGTATTTTTTACTTTTTACTAAAAGGTAGTTCTTTTTATAAAAATCCAAAAAAATCAGATATAGATAATATTTAAATGTAAATTTTAAAAATTATATTAATTTATACAAAAAAAAATTCTATAAATTTTATAAATTAATTATAAATTTCCAGTGAAAAAATGTGATAAAAATCATTTTTGAAGAAAACATATGTTTTAAGTGTAAAATGAATTTACTAAAAATTGGTTACTTATTTAGTATGAATTAATAAATAAATTTACATTAATAAAAAACCTTATGCATATTTATCATAAATTGGATATTTTTATTCATGCCTTCCAATTTAATGTATTGGTTATAATGTTTTACTGTATCGTGACATATATTGATTAAGGGTTGGGTGTAAGAAAAGATATAAAATGCATAATGTTTTATTTAAAATGAAATAGATATAAATATTGTCTTATTACAATATTCAATTTCTTTTGTGGGTTTTTTTGGAGAGAATGCTAGAATATTGTAAAATTACATGATTTCCATGTATATTTATATTTTCATATGAAAAAATGTGTGAAAATTTATGAAAAAAAATGGATTCATAATATATTTAATGATGTGTATATTATTTTTTATGATACATAACATATCTTCTAGGTATGTGAAGAAAACTGAAAAATATGGTGTATTACAATTACATGAAACATTTTTTGTGCAATATGTAATATATTATCAAGAGGTAAATAAAATCAACTAAGTCAAATATTCTATATATGAGTCATTATAACTATTGAAACTAGATATTTTCCTAAATAAATTACCTTACCTTGTTTTATAAAATACAATCCTATAGTACATAAGATACTTTCTAGTGGTAGAGGAATTGTGACCAAGTAAAAAACCAAATATATTTACATACAATATTGGAGATAATGCACATTATATTAGTGAAAATTTAGTATAGAATTTTGAAAAATTAAAATAAACATACATAGTACATAATATATGTGATACTCACATTATGGTATGTAAGATTTTGTAAATATTATCTATGTTTTACATTATAAAAAAGGAAATTTTTGAAGATTGAAAAAATTAGGAAGATAATTTGGGAAATTAAATTATATGGTGATGTAATTGATCATTATTGAATGATATATCAACAATGATATTTTGATCTTGACAAAGTTGTGAGAAAGATGATCTTAAAGCCTTTTTTATTAAGATTAGGCATTGAAGTATTCTGAGAATCATTATTCAATTTGATGCTTATACTAGAATTTCAGATTCACCCACACCATTAAGAGAACTATCATTCTATAATAAAATTATTGTTGTATATTTTTATCTGGATATTGTAATGACTCTGGTTTCAATCGTTTTATCCTTTGAATATATTTAAAGTATCTCTATACTTTTCCTCAGAGTTGGAAATGTGTTTTGGTTGTTTCAAGACCTCGAAATAAATATATTAAAAATATTGATAAATATTGAATAACTCAAATGAATTTTTTGAGAATAAATATTCTTCCCATTGATCAAAATGTCAGATGAGAAATCTAAGACTGTGGTTTTTTTTCAGAATGTGGGGTTTTCCCTAGGCATAACATAAATTTTTTTGGTATTAGTAATTTGGATGAAGGCATCCATTGGTGGTGTGTTAAGTAAATTAAATAATTAATTTAATTAATTTATGTAAATACCCAAAAACCCTAATCCATATATATTTATATTTCATTATGAAAAATCCCCATAATTATCCTCAAAACCCTAGGATATTAGAGATGAGAAGAATAGTTAATTTGGAATTAGAATCATGGGAACAATAATCATCAATGGTGATCGAGGGAATTTATGATGTGAATGATGAACACAACAAGATATTTTTCATCATTGTTGACAATCATTTTCTACACCAATTATAAATATGTTCTTGAGATAGGGAATGTTATTTTATGGGTTTATTCCCATTTATTTATTTGAAAATCATGGATTTTTTATCTGTTTTATTATCTTTGATTTTCAATATTTACAAGATCCTAATAAAATATAATTCTTGATCCTATTTATTTATATATTATGTGTTCATGAAAATTACATTGTTTCCACTTTATGTATCATTGGTCGAGATCACATAATCCAATGATTTTTTTTAATTTGTTCTTTGGTTTTCCTCTGCATCATTCATCGCATTATTCATCATTGGCCCATGGGGTTTGAGATTTGACATTTTTGGGCTATACTCAAGTGGGATTGATCACCTCTATTAATGGTGTATAGATGAAATAAAAATAGATCATTGTTTTCTGGATAGATCAAGGAAGTTTGTGAGTTTTGGGTGATGGATTCATGGATCAAGACCCTAAACGGTGATGGGAGGCATGTTAGCTACCATTGCGAGATTTAAGAATCTGATTTCCAGTTATTATAGGCTGGGAATGATGATCTGATGGATTCCCCTTCATTTTTTGAGGTTTCAGTTGAGTAAAATGATAGAGGGACCAATGGATATAGTAGATATGGAATTTTTGAGAAGAAAGGGTTCCCTATTTGTGAAAAGACCAACCAGACACAATGTGTCCGTGAGTAACACATGTTCTGTAGTCTAGGTTATCATGACAGTGAGGGTTTTGGCTGGATTTAAATATCAAAATGTGTGTATTCGGGTCCACACATCATGTGATCCTACCGAGAAAGACAAGATAGATGCCAAAGGAACATGCCCAAGACCCCATGTGGATAGACACACCATGTTCCCCCTAGGGTCATGTTGTGTATAGGTACATTGTTATCCAAGTAGTGTACACTAGGTACACACCCAAGACCCTGAAAAAATGTACACACCATGTCACCACATTTACATGTTCTGTTGTATCTCATGGTTTCCCAAGTTATGTCCAGTAGAGAAAATTCCCAAGTATCCATGTGAATTAAAAATCCATGTATCACCATGTACACATTTTGTACATTTTCTAAAATCTTCTACCTTATGTATATATTTCTTTGGGACTCAAATTTGGGGTTGTGAATAGATTATCATGATTAGTTTTCCACATGTATTGTGATGGTGGACATAGTTTCTACATCAGAGGTACGATTAAAGGTGATGTAAGTGGGATTCTTCTTTTAGTAATGCCTATCCGGTGGCAGTGTTTGGGTTTGATTGTTGAAGTTTTACCAGGGTTGGTACTCCTTGGTCTCTCTATGATTTAAGTCCCCCATATCCTTTATATAGGTAGAGATATAAATCCCCAAAATTAAATAGGGTGTGGGACCTCTATTTACAAATTGGTACTTCCTGTCATTTGGCTCTGGTGGTTTATGGATCCCCCATTATAGTATTTTTTCCTCAGTTGTGCTACACAATGGAAAGGTATGATTCCTCTATACTCATTCTAGAGAGGTTAGGATTACCACCTCCTTTATGTAATTTGATTTTTTTTCATCACTGCATCACATGGATGGTATATAATAGTTTATTTAAATATATAATTTTATATTTGTGATATTTTCATTATTATATAATGATAAAATAATACTTACCTTCTTTCCATTATGTTCTTTGAAAAATGGAAATGTTACTCATACATTTGTATGGATGACAGTCTCCAAGATTGTAATGTAATTAATTATTCATACACATATTTCATTATTGTATTTAAATGTATAATTAATGTATAAAACGAATAATTATTTCATTATTTCAATTCAATTGATGATAAAATAATTACCCCTTTGACCATAGTCAACCTACTAAAGTCATTTTGGACAAATGATCTGAATATCAACAAAACTAATGATGTAAAGCTAATTGAAAAGGTTATTGAATATAACATGGTATAGGGAATAATAAAAATGAAAAAATTTATTAATAAATTAAATAATAATAAAAATTATTATTCAAGAAGATTTATAAGTACGTGGTGAGTCAGACTCTAGGTAAGGGACACTTTACCTTAAAACCCTCGTTTAAAATGCTTTTTGAATTTATTTTCTAATTTTTTATTCCATATAAATATTCTTAAAAATCCATTTTATGTGTATATATATGAAGATAAATAAATTATAAATGAAATTTTATGTGTCTTTTGACTTTATTTAAAAGGTTTTTTAAAGAAATGTTTTTATATATTTTAAATGTAATGATTTAAACTTCATTTCTAAATCCAAAAATTAATGTACTATTTTAACTTATATCACATAAACATTTTTTCCCACCACCATAACCATTATATGATACTTTTATTAACATAAAATAATCCATGTTTCCTTCAAATAAAAATCTTTTTTCCTTTTTTAATGGGAATTTTAGTTTTGAAAATGGGTTTTAATGTAAAGGGTTATATTAATATATGAAAATGTTTTACTTATGGTTTCATAAGGATATTTTTAGAGCTTGATGATTGAAATGGAAAATTTTATGTGTTTTATTCATGTTATGTTTCTTTTAAATTATTTCTGAATGATGTGTAAGACAGATATAGCTCTGATAATGGGCGAGCTTAATGTGTCTCTCAAATGCATTAGGTAATGATTATGTTCTCTGAAGAATTATTTTTGAATTTATCCCTATTATTTATTCCACATGTAAGGGTTCTTATAAGGGTTATAATAAAATGAAGTCCCAAACACCAATTCAAATTTTCTATGCTTGATAATAATTTTTTAATGGTAAGATAATGATCTTTTGTTTTATATGAAAAATTATTTCCTTTTTGGGTAAAATATGTGTTTTTAAGAATGGTTTCTCATGGGTTATCGAGTTCTCTAAGAAAACCACATGATTATTATTTTTCCACGATGTTATCTCACTGATTTTTTTAGAAAATCTTTGGGTATTAAATCATATTTCATCGGTAAGTAAATAATTATTTAAGCTCAAATATTATTATATTAAAGTTAAACCCTCTTTTATGATATCATGGTTTTAAAATAGACTAATGGGTTTATTTCTTCCATTTTAAATTTATCCTATTGATATTTTTATAAACATACCATGCTTTCAAATATTTTCCATAGGGCCTAAGGATTATTATAATATATAAGAGATATAAATTTTAACAATGATTATTTAACATTAATAAAGAAAACATGTTTGTAATGAAATCAAAGGTTAAATTTATCTGGCCTATATTTTTGAAAAAAATGGATATTGATTGGAATTATTAACTTTTTATTATAAGGGTGTGATATTTAAGTATTTTTCTGATAATTTAAAAACACTAAATCAAAAATATCCACAAAATGTAATAAATTTAATCCTTTTTATAAATAATGTAATAATGAGTTGAAAAATTTATATGGAAATACTATGATATACCACTCTGAGAATGAGAAGATGAAGTTGATTGATAATAGTATAGAATCATGTCTATTGTTTCTAAGAACATGAGGAGAGGAAGAGGCAAGTATAAAGCTAAGGTCCCAACTGATTTCATTAATTTTGGAGGTGTTTGTAACTTTGAAATTAATTTCCCAAAGAAGGAATATTATGAGACTAGGAGTGTGATGGAAGAAGAAACCCATTATAGATGAAATTATGGAAAATTCTAAAAATATAAACATATAAAGATTTATTTTTATCTAAAATTCATGAATAATTTAATCATTAAGGAAGAGAGTTGAGACTCATCATCCTCAAGTGAGTCAAATATTGATAACTCAAAAAATAAAATCTCCTTAATTTCAAAGGATAAAAGTATAAATCCATATCATGTTGTGAAGAATAGAAATAAGAAGGGTATACAGAGTAAATGATGTGGTAATATTTAGAGGCTTTACTTGAGAAAAGTACCAAGAAAAAGTAGAATATAAATCCATTTGAGAATGATAAAATAAAGAACATATAAATATAAATGTTCTCATAAAAGAGATTAAAATTTCCAAGTCAGAAATTATAGAATGAGGAAATATACTAGAATATCATAATGTAAAACATGCTGTAAATAATGGAGAATAGAATAAGGATCAATCTTGAATCCTTGAAGATGAAAACACCTAGAGGAAAAGAAATTGGATTATTAGATAACATTGGGGATGTATGATTAATCATTCAAGGATACTAATAAATTCAACCTCAAGAAAATTTACAAACTTTTTCTAATTTCACAAGTTATGTTAAATATATTTATTTTTTTATGGTTTTTAAAACTCAATCTGGATATATTTGGGATAAAATAAGTTCTAAAAAAATTCTCCTATAGTAAGGAGAGGTGAAGATAAACAAATAAGGGACCCCCATCCCCAAGAAAGAGTCTTAACAAATGTGGGAATACATCTGTATAGAAATCACTACAGAATCATAAAAATATTGAAAGAAAAAAACATTAAGAGATACACTAGTATTATGCAAGTTTCAAGAAAATATACTATAACAAATTATATTACATTTAATTTTCAATAAATTTCCCTGAATTGGGGATGATAAGACTTATGAGTAAGAAAATAAGAAGTATAAAATCTAGTCAAAATAGATCCAGATAATGTGGAGAGATGATAAAACCACTAAATAATGATTATGAGGGAGGAAATCTGGAAGTTCAAGAGAAGTTGTGTGGGATATGAATGGAAATAGATCATATTGTAGTGTTCTATTGGACATTACAACCTGGAAAGGAATGAAAAGATGAAGAAAAATATATTGGAAACTAATGTGGAATGTTATTTATTGCTTATGCAATCAAATAAGTCTTGTATAAGAAGCCTATTAAGATGAGTGAGTCCGCCAAGATGCCTACAACGAAAAATGATAAAATAGGCATGATGTTTAACCCTAATGATGAGGTTTAGAATAATGGAATATCATACGTGAGAGACATATCTCAACCTTCACACTCTTATTAAATACCAAGATATCCCACCCTCATTCCCTTTATTTTATGTATTATAATATGTGGATAATTAAAGGAAATAAAACTAAAGGGGTGTTGTATGAGGCTATATTTTATAGACAAATATATAAGCTTCACATCATCAGGTACTCTCACTAACATTATGAATAAAGTGATTTCATTCCTCAAGGAGGGTCAAAAAAAGAAGAGAAGCTATCCAAAATTTCAAAAAGTGTGGAATCTAGAATTCTATACAGCCCAACAAAAGTTTATGGTTGTGGAATTCCATTCAGACTTTTCATTCCTATTTAGATTGTCGAAAACGTTTTTACAATGCGTGAGTGGTAGTTGATGTGTTTGATAAGAGAAGGGAAGATTTTATTTCCTTCAATTTTAAATTTATAATCTGTTTTTTGAGGTGAATGTAGGGTATTTATTTCTTCAAATTCCAATTGAATAGCCACTATATTTAGATATTTGGAAGTTGTATCACATTTTCAATTCATAATGGATGGTCTTAATGTATTATTTAAGTCTATATTGTTTTCTATATATAGTTATCCTAATTAGACTTAGAGTAGATTAACTTAATGATCTTGGATAAGTTGTGGGTGTTATTCCATCCTTATCTCATATGAGAATCAAGTTGTAATTAATATTTAAAGTGGGAAATGTATCTATTTAGAAGGAACCCTTTATCAAGTATAATAAGGAAAAAATAAATAAGCTAAAACACCTATAAGACCGTGAAATTTGATTATTATTATGATGAGAATGAAATGAGCATACATATTGAATTTAGAGATTTGTGGAGTCAATGACAACAATTACATAGGGGGATATTGTTATGACTGAGAATGGATTTTATTTGTTTTAAATAAAGAAAACTGTAAGTAAGATATAATAAATATTGAACATGTTCATGGAGATGTGCTATAGATGCTGAGGTGTTTCCATCATACATGGAAAACAAAAAAAATGCAATCTAATACATGGATAAACTAGATAGATGGGTTCAAGTAGCATCCCTAAATGTAATGATTGATGTGTTGTTATTGAAATAAACTAATAGAATGGGGATATTAAAGTATATACCTTTTCTAAAAAATAGAATATATTGTGAGTTGCTTGAGAGTGGATGGACTTGTCTGGAGGAGGGAATGATTTGAAGTTGAGTAATTTTGGAATTTCCAAACTACATTTGAACCAATACAATCACTTTTTAGCTTCACATAGTTGATCCTCAAGTTCAGTTAGTAGTACATGTGATTAATCCATATGGATATATGGTCACTTTTAATAGAGTCTTTTCAAATTGGAGAAAAGTGGAAAATACAAGATTGCCTAAGGACAAATAACTATAATGTACAATAATCAATTGATTTATTTCATACATGAATGGGAATATGAATAAAAAAATCATATTGAGTGTGTGTATGAATTTTGGACCTGTGTAAAGGCCATCTAATATTTATAATTGCTATTTAAGGGTAATGAAATTCTGATATATTCATAATTACTATTCTGAAGAAATAGAAAATATTTAGATACAAATTGTGTGATTATTATGATGTTCTTCATAGATTCGTGTTTCATAATTTATAAAATGGATCATCATCCTGGTTTCTCAAAATCAAAGCATCAAATCAAAGGTGATTCTCTGATATGGAAGAATAGTGATACTAAGATTATCTACACATATGATATGGAGACCATGCTATAAGGTGATATTTAATAAATATTCCACCATGCCATATTAAAATTTTACTATGCATTTTGGTCATTTTTTAAAATATACGAAGTATAAGAAATAAAGGTTTTACCATAATAGTAAAATAATGAGAGGAAGAAGTCCACACTGTAGCATGTGTTCTGGTTCTACATGTTTTCATTAAAATTTAGAATCTATAATGTAACGACCCACAATTTTTTTTGAATAAATTTTCTTTCCTAACTTTGTGGGTAATTTTATTTTATACTCAACAAAACTATTTCATTTAATAAAATGAGTATAATTAAAATAATACCGTTGGGTTTCCACTGTTATATGACCATTAGTCAATAAGACCGTTGGAAACTAAATTTTGCAATTATTTTCTATAAATACAAGTGATCTTGATTAATTTAAATAGAAAGAATATTTGATGGCCTCATACAGTAGTCTCGGGCCGATCGAAGCCCATCTGACAGAACTCAGGAAGGAGGTAGCACCTTTGGGCTTTGCTCTAGACCAAACCCAAGCCGAACATCATCGTGTAAAGATGGAACACAATTTCCTTCGTGAGAAGTTCAAGCTAATAGAAATCACAACTCAGGAAATGTTGGCCAAGCCGCCCCAATATTCTATCACCCTAGCAAACCTTACTCTTAGGTCTTATGCTTGTATTATAAGGGGTTATGTAACGAGACTGTAACTACCTTGTGAAATCCTTTGTTTTAAATAAAAATTGTGACTTCTTCTTATGGTGAAGTTTGTGAATTTTCATATTTCAGGATAAATATAGTATGCATATTATTGATGAATTTTAGAAAAAGGATATTTTAAAAATATTTTTGTAAACCTTAAATAATTAATAATGTGTAATGATTTTCAAAAAATGGTCTTCTACAGTTTTGTTCAGTAAGTAATTTAGAGTCTAACAAGATCAACTTAATTTTTGATGAATAGTAAATTATGAATAGTGATTTTACACTTATGATTACTAATCTGATCAAATTTATTATGTAACCTCACTTAGGAAAGTATTAATATAATATAGGCACCTTGATTAAGTAATGGGATTCAATAAAATTGGTAAATAACTGTTCCAGAAAGTACTGGTTAAGCATTAGTTTTTTCGGGTGAATAGTTTTTTTCTTTCAAAATTAAATTAAAAATGTTTAGAAAATTATTTTCATAAAATGTAGTTCATTTTTTAATTCAGAACATCGATATGTGGTTAAGGTGAAATTTTGGGTTTTTTCTCAGAAAGTTGAATTTTCAGTGAATAGTGAAAATACAATTTCTGAGTTTCGGGTGTTTAATTATATCATTAAGGTTGTAATAATTATGAAATAATTCTAGTAGACTTATGAATATTAATATAAGTTATTAGGTGTCCCAATTTTCCAATACCATGGGAAAATACCATGGGAAAGCCCATGGTTTTTCCAATACCACCGATGAGGTGTACCTTGGCAATTAATGATTTTTCCCCTCACTTCTACTATAAATACCAAGTATTTACCTCATTCATTTAATTTCCAAATCCTCCCCAACAAATTTCTGGTCTCTTTATCTCCCAATTAGTCCTCCCAAGGTTCCCTAAATCCTCCCAAAGTCCCGAAATTCAAGCAATCGAAGTTACTCTTCAAGCTAAGGGATCATACTTCTCTCTTTCTTTTCAAGTACTCTTGTTTATGTCATTTCTTTTAAGCCCCATTTTCTTATGTTGGGGGTGTTATTTTATATTAATATTACTGTAATTTTCATTTTCATATGATGATAGACCCCCTCTTTCTCTCATCATTTCATTTTATGAATGGTTAAGTGACGACGTTAGGCTGCCGAATTTTTGTAAGGGATTCTTTGACTCATCCCATTTACAAAGTTTTGTTTTAATGTCAAGTATTTCAAGTTAATTTTTCCCATGTTCGGGTATGATATCTATATTAATCATACTTTCCTTTTATTTTCACATGATTAGAGACCCTATTTATTCTCATCAATTCATTTTTTTGAAGTTTTAAGTGACGCTGTTAGGCTGCAGAATTTTCATAAGAGAAATATTATATTTGTCTTATTTTCAAGTTTTTCATTTCAAATGGTATTCCCTTAAAATTTCATTACCATGTTATTATATCCTTTATATCATTTCCCTATACTTTTTTTGGATCATTTATGAGTGGTTAACCCATGTCCCCTCTCTTTTAAATGTTTTCTAAAACCCTGTAACATAGCTGTTATGCTGCAAACTTTTCGTCTCAAAATGTCTCTCTCTTTTTCTCAAATTATTTTATGTTATTAAGTTAATACTCAAAGATATTTCTTATATAGGGGTATTAATATATATATATATATATGTTCTATTTTTATTCTGGGATTTACATACATGAATCCTGCTTTTCTTTTCCGTGGTTTTAAAATGACATAAAGATTATTCCTTAAAAGCAGCTTTTAAAATGCTATGATTATGAAATGAAACCCATTTCTTTTATGTTATATGGGTTATTTATGAAATTTTTCATGATGATATATGTGGATCACACGATAATAAAGACAAATTTAAGGGTGCGCCCTGATATCACTCCAATGCATTGGGTAAAGACTTAATCTCTAGAGATGACTATTTTAACGATACCTTGGTGAATAACCTTGGTAATTTTTTAATGACACCTTGTGGATGGAACTTGGTGATACAGAAATGATTGTCTATGTTAAATGTTGTAGAAACATCTTCAATTTATGAAACACTTTATTTTTATTATGATATGCCTCATGATTTATTTTTCATTCCTTAAAGTTATTTTTCATGACTTTATTGATGTATCTCAAGTTCACATATTAAATGTTTCCCCTTGTTTCCCTTACTGGGCCTTCTGCTCACCCTTTCCTTTGATGTATGTCCCCAGGTTATGATATGTAGTAAAAAACCTAGGATAAACATAAGGAGAATCCTTTAAAGTGTTTAATAATAATGTCTTATGTTTTTATGTATTATGATCCTGATTTCCAAGACACTAAACCATAAAGATCCTTGGTTTTGTATATTGTAATGAAAGTTAATGTGATAAAAAGGTGGGATTCTATATTTGGTATCAAACGATAGATTAGTTATTTTTGGAAATTAGGATATAAAAACTTTAGGAATAACCCTATAGAAAAGTTTAAATATAGAAAATCTTCCTGGTACTTTGTTGAGTATTGAGTAACTGGTTTATCAAACAAATACATCCCTATCTGGATATGAGAAGGTAGAGGTGGCTCTGGCATAGATGTATATAGGGGTAAAACTCGAAAACACTACTTTGAGCTAGACTCAAATGGGAACTGGTACACGACAACAAGACTTGTTACACTCTTGGTTACGACACTCTCGGGGGATATGTTTGGTTAATCACATGCTTTTTATGATCATTATGAAGGAATTAGAGAAAAATGTAATTGTATAAGCATGAAGTTTTAAGACATAAAATCCTTTTTAGTTAAAAGATTCGTAAATTAAATAATCTTCTCACGAAGGATTTATTCTTTTAGAAAATTTCCATATCATCTAGTAATACGTTGACATATTTCTTAAGGAGTTACTCGGACCTCCCCCAGAAAGAGAGGTAGAGTTCTCCATTGAACTCATACCTGGATCTCATCTAATGTCAAATACCCCCTATAGGATGGAAAATGTTGAGATAGAGGAATTAATGAAAAAATTCTGAGATCTTTTGGAGAATGGGTTTATCCGACCAAGGGTGTCTCCTTGTGGACAACCAGTTCTCTTTGTGAAGAAGAATGATGGATTGATGCAGCTATGCATTGATTATAGAGAACTGAATCGAATCACAGTGAAGAACAAATACTCTCTTCCAAGAATTAATGACTTATTTGTCCAAATTCGTGGGACTCAATTATTCTTTAAGATTGATCATTTTTCTGTTTATCATCAATTGAGGGTGAAGAATAATGATATTCCGAAAACTGACTTTCAATCAAGATATGGGCTTTATGAGTTTGTTGTTATTCCCTTCGGACTGACTAATTCACCTTCTATTTTTATGGATCAAGAAAAATTTGATTTTGGATACTTATGTTTTATCAAATGGATATCCTTTGTATTGGAAAATTATTTTGTGATTAAATGATAAAGATTATTTTGGACGATGTTTTCTCTTTTGGAGTACTATATGCCTAAGGGAAGTAAAATACTGTCGGATTTAAATTGTGGAGGAATGGTTGAATTTTTTTTAAGAATTTATGTATTTATTGTAAACATAAGGTGATTTGGGTTATTTCTGGAAAACGATGAACCTAGCATAGAGAATATGTGAATAGGTTAATTACACTTTAGTATGAGACTTTAATAGTAGTGATATTATTTGGAGATAAATGTTAAGATTTATTTTGGGGAAGACTATGTGATTAAATACTTCTATGTTTTGGGTTCCAAACATAGTTTGGATTATTCTAAAGAATTTTAAGGATGATTGTGTATTGAATGGTCTTTCTGGAACTTTGGGTACTTTTGTTGAATTTTAGAGATTAATAGTCATATTTCTTTTTATATAGGATTATCCTTTTGGGGGATTATAGGATCTTGTGCTAACCTTTTTAGTTTTAGTTGATGATTAAGACAAGGGAAAAATATAGTGATTATTTTGTGGATTATGTGATTCTCTAGAAGATGATTCTTTTGCTTCTGATGAGACCAAGTCTTTTTGAATGCTCATTGTTTGGAGAAAAGATTAGTCTTGGTGGAAATGTATTAAGGGATGAAACTCTACATGAAGGTAACTATATTTCATTATGTTTTTATTCAATGTACTAAATGAATTTCACAAAATTATGAAAAGGAACGTAAAACAAAAATATTTTTGGTTTATGTTTCCTTCTTGGGTAATCAAATACCATTTAACACATCTTAAGTTTGTGATCTTTTTGTGGTTAATTTTCTCTTAATCATGTTTTCTATCACACTCCATCAGAACTTGACCCATTGTTTTCTCTTCCATATCCTTGTTTTCCTACATGGAATCCCAGTATGGGTTAACTCAGGTGATCTTTGTACTTCCCTTTCATTCTTTTAAAGTAATAGTTTTACTGACTCTTTTTCCGATGTGGGACTTTCAAAGAAATTTCCAAGCCCAATTTTAAAATTGCGAGGACACAATTTCTTAAGGGGGGAAGATTGTAATGACCCGAAATTTATTTTGAATAAATTTTGTTTCCTACATTTGTGTGTTATTTTATTTTATACTCAATAAAACTATTACATTTAATAAAATAAGTATAACTAAAATAATACCATTGGGTTTCGACTATTATATGACCATTGTTCAATAAGACCATTGAAAACTAAATGTTACAATTATTTTCTATAAATACAAGTGATCTTGATTAAATAATATAGAAAGAAGATTTGATGGCCTCATCCAGTAGTCTCGGGCCGATCGAATCCCATTTGACAGAACTCGAGAAGGAGGTAGCACCTTTGGGCTTTTCTCTGGACCAAACCCAAGCCAAAATTCATTATGTGAAGCTGGAATGCAATCACCTTCGCGAGAAGTTCAAGCTAATAGAAATCACTACTCAGGAAATGTTGGTCGAGCCGCCCTAAGATTCTATCACCATATAACACATTACTCTTAGGTCCTATTCTGGTGTTATAAAAGGTTATGTAACGACAACATAACTATCTTGTGAAATCCTTTGTTTTAAATAAAAATTGTGACTTCTTCTTATGGTGAAGTTTTTGAATTTTCAAATGTCCGGATAAATATAGTATGCATATTATTGATAAATTTTAGAAAAAGGATATTATAAAAATATTTTGGTAAACCTTAAATAATTAATAATGTGTAATTATTTTCGAAAAATGGTCTTCTACAATTTTGTTCAGTAAGAAATTTAGAGTCTAATTAGATCAACTTAATTTTTTTTGAATAGTAAATTATGAATACTGATTTTGTGCTTATGATTAGTAATGTGATAAGATGGATTAATTAACCTCACTTAATAAAGTATTAATATAATATAGGCACCTTGATTAAGTAATGTGATTAAATAAAATAGGTAAATAACTGTTCCAGAAAGTACAGGTTAGGTTTTAGTTTTTTCAGGTGAATAGTGTTTTTATTTCAAAATTAAATTAAAATATTTAGAAAATTATTTTCATAAAATTGAGATCATTTTTGAATTCAGAGCATCTATATTTGGTTAAGGTGAAATTTTTGGTTTTTTCAGAGAAATTTGAATTTTTAGTGAATAGTGAAAATACAGTTTTTGAGTTTCGGGTGTTTAATGACCTCATTAAGGATGTAATAATTATGAAATAATTACGGTTGACTTATGAATAATAATAAAAGGTATTATTTGTCCCAATTGTCCAATACCATGGGAAAATACCATGGAAAATCCCACGGTTTTCCAATACCACCGATGAGGTGTCCCTTGGCAATTAATGATTTGTCCTCTCACTTCTCCAATAAATACCAAGCCTTTCCCTCATTAATTTCATTTCCAAATACTCCCCAACGAAGTTCTGGTCTATTTACCTCCCAAGTATCCTCCCAAGGTTTCCTCAAGCCTCCCAAGGACCCGACCTTCAATTTTTTGAAGTTACTCTTCAAGGTAAGGGATCTTACCTCTCTCTTTCTTTTCAAGTACTCTCGTTTATGTCATTTCTTTTATGCCCTATGTTATTATGTTGGGGGTGTTATTTTATATTAATAATACTGTAATTTTAATTTTCATATTATGAGATACCCCCTATTTCTTTCATCGTTTCATTTTATGAATGTTTAAGTGGCGATGTTAGGCTGCCGAATTTTTGTAACGGATTCTTTCACTCTTCCCATTTTCAAAGTTCTATTTTCATGTCAAGTATTTAAAGTTTCTTTTTCCCATGTTGGGGTATGATATCTATATTAATCATACTGTAAATATATTTTCACATGATGAGAGACCCTATTTAATCACCTTAATTCATTTTTTTGGAGTTTTAAGTGACGTCATTAGGATGCAGAATTTTCATAAGAGAAATCTTGTTTTTGTTTTCCTTTCAAGTTTTTCATTTAATATGTTATGACCTTAAAATTTCATTAACATGTTCTTATATACATTATATCATGTCCCTCTACTTTTTTTGGATCATTTATGAGTGGGTAACCCATGTCCCCTCTCTTTTCAATGTTTTCTAAAACCCTGTAACATAGCCATTATGCTGCATAATTTTCTTCTCAAAATGTCTCTCTCTTTTTCTCAAATTATTTTATGTTATTAAGTGAATAATCAATGATATTTATTCTACATGGGTATTCATATATATATCGAAATGTTCTATTTTAATTCTGGGATTTACATACATGAAACCTGTTTTCCTTTTCTCTGGGTTTAAAATGACATAAAGATCATGCCTTAAAAGCAGCTTTTAAAATGCTATGATTATGAAATAAACCCATTTCTTTTAGGATATATGGGTTATTTATGAAATGTTTGATGATGATATATGTGGCTCACATGATAATAAAGACAAATTTTAGGTTGTTCCCTGATAGCGCTCCAATTCATTTGGTAATGAATTAATCTCTAGAGATGACCATTTTAATGATACCTTGGTGAATAACCTTGGAGATTTTTTAATGACACCTTGGGGATGGACCTTGGTGATACAGAAATTATTGTCTATGTTAAATGTTGTAGCCACATATTCATGTAATGAAACATGCTATTTTTATTATGATATGCCTCATGATTTCTTTCTCATGCCTTAAAGTTCTTTTTCATGACTTTATTGATGTATATCAAGTTCACATGTTAAATGTCTCCCCTTGTTTCCCTTACTGGGCCTTCTACTCACCCTTTCCTTTGATGTATGTCCCCAGGTTATGAGATGAAGTAATGAACCTAGGTTTAATATAAGTATAATCCTTTCAAGTGTTTAAGAAGAATTTTTTATGTTTTCATGCATTATGATCATTATTTCCAAGACACTAAACCTTAATGATCCTCATTTTTGTATAATGTAATGAAAGTTAATGTCAAAAAAAGGTGGGATTCTATAGTTGGTATCAAAGGATATTTTAGTTATTTATGGAAATTATGATATTAAAACTTTAGGAAGAACCCTATATAAAAGTTTAAATATAGTAAATCTTCCTGGTATTTTGGTGAGTATTGAGTAAGTGGTTTATCAAGAAAATACATCCATGTTTGGATACGAGAAGGTAGAGGTGGCTCTGGCACAGATGTACATAGCGGTAAAACCCGAAAACACTGCTTTGAGCTAGACTCGAATGGGAACTGGTACATGACAATGGGCCTTTCTGAACTCTTGGTTACGACACTCCCGAGGGATATGTTTGGTTAATCACATGCTTTTTATGAATCATTATGAAGGAATTATAGAAAAATGTAATTGTCTAAGCATGAAGTTTTAGGACATAAAATCCTTTTTAGTTAAAAGATTCATAAATTAAATAAGTTTCTCACGAAGGATTTATTATTTTAGAAAATGTCCACATCTTCTAGTAATACGTTGATGTATTTCCTGAGGAGTTACCCGGACCACCCCCAGAAAGAGAGGTAGAGTTCTCCATTGAACTCGTACATGGATCTCATCCAATTTCAAAGACCCCATATAGGATGGAAAATGTTGAGATAGAGGAATTAATGAAACAACTCTGGTATCTTTTGTAGAATGGGTTTATCCGACCAAGTGTGTCTCCTTGGGGAGCACCAGTTATCTTTGTGAAGAAGAAAGATGGATCGATATAGCTATGCATTGATTATAGAGAACTAAATCGGATCACAGTGAAGAACAAATACTCTCTTCCAAGAATTGATGACTTATTTGACAAACTTCGTGGGACTCAATTCTTCTCTAAGATTTATCTTTTTTCTATTTATCATCAATTAAGTGTGAAGAATGATGATATTCCTAAAACTTACTTCGAATCAAGATACAGGCATTATGAGTTTGTTGTTATTCCCTTCAGACTGACTAATGCACCTTATATTTTTATAGATCAAGAATAAGTTTATTTTGGAAACATATGTTTTACCAAATAGATATCATTTGTATAGTAAAATTATTTGGTGATTAAATGATAAATATTATTTTGGATGATGTTTTCTCTTTTGGAGTATTATATTCCTTAGGGAAGTAAAATACTACAGGATTTAAATTGAGGAGGAATGGTTGTATTTTTTTTGTAATAATTTATGTATTTATTATGGACATATGGTGATTTGGTTTATTTCTAGAATATGATGAACCTAGAATAGAGAATATGTGAAACGGTTAATTACACTTTAGTATGAGACTTTAATAGTAGTCGATGTTATTTGGAGATAAATATTAAGATTTTTTTGGGATGACTATGTGATTAAATCCTTCTGAGTTTTGGGTTCCAATCTTAGTTTGGATTATTCTGAAGAATTTTAAGGATGATTGTGTATTGAATGGTCTTTCTGGAAATTTGGGTACTTTCGTTGAATTTTGGAGATTAATAGTCATATTTCTTTTTATAAAGGATTATCCTTTTTGGGGATTATATGATCTCGTACTAACCTTTTTAGTTTTAGTTGATGATTAATAAAAGGTAAAAATATAGTTATTGTTTTGTGGATTATGTGATTCTCTAGAAGATGATTCTTGTGCTTTTGATGAGACCAAGTCTTTTTGAATGCTCATTGTTTGGAGAAAAGATTAGTCTTCTTGGAAACTTATTAAGGGATGAAACTCTACTTAAATGTAACTATATTTTCTTATGTTTTTATTCTATGTAGTAAATGAATTCCTCAAAATTATTAAAAGGAACGTAAAACAAAAACGTTGTTGGTTTAAGTTTCCTACTGGGTAATCAAAGACCATTTAACACATCTTATGTTTGTGAACTTGTTGTGGTTAATTTTCTCCTAATCATGTTTTTTATCACTCTCCATCAGAACTTGACCCTTTTTTTCTCTTCCATATCCATGTTTTCTTACATGGAATCCTAGTATGGGTTACCATGGGTGACATTTGTACTTCCCTTTCTTTCTTTTAAAGTAATAGTTTTACTGACTCTTTTTCTGATGTGGGACTTTCAAAGAAATTTCCAAGACCAATTTTAAAATTGCGAGGACGTAATTTCTTAAGGGGGGAAGATTGTAAGGACCTGAAATTTTTTTTGAATAAATTTTGTTTCCTAACTTTCTGTGTTATTTTATTTTATAATCAACAAAACTAGTTCATTTAATAAAATGAGTATAATTAAAATAAGACCGTTGGGTTTCGACTGTTATATGACCATTGGTCAATAAGACTGTTGGAAACTAAATGTTACAATTATTTTTTATAAATACAAGTGATATTGATTAATTAATATAGAAAGAATATTCGATGGCCTCTTCGAGTAGTTTCGGGCCGATCGAATCCCATCTGATGGAACTCAGGAAGGAGGTAGCACCTTTGGGCCTTGCTCTGGACCAAACCCAAGCCGAACTTCATCATGTGAAGTTGGAATGCAATCGCCTTCGTGAGAAGTTCAAGCTGATAGAAATCACTACTCGGGCAATTTTGGCCGAGCCGCCCCAAGATTCTATCACCCTAGAACACCTTACTCTTAGTTCCTATGCTGGTGTTATAAGGGGTTATGTAATGAGACCATAACTGCCTTGTGAAATCATTTATTTTAAATAAAAATTTTGACTTCTTCTTATGGTGAAGTTTGTGAATTTTCAAATGTCCAGATAAATATAGTATGCATATTATTGATTAATTTTCGAAAAATGATATTTTAAAAATATTTTTTTAAACCTTAAATAATTAATAATTTGTAATGATTTTCAAAAAATTGTCGTCTGTAGTTTTGTTCAGTAAGAAATTTAGAGTCTAATAAGATAAACTTAATTTTTGATGAATAGTAAATTATGAATAGTGATTTTACACTTATGATTAGTAATTTGATCAAATATATTAAGTAACCTCACTTAATAAAGTATTAATATAATCTAGGCACCTTTATTAAGTAATGTGATTCAATAAAATAGGTAAATAACTGTTCCAGAAAGTATTTGTTATGTATTTGTTTTTTTAGGTGAATAGTTTTTTTATTTCATAATTAAATTAAAAATATTTAGAAACTTATTTTTCTAAAATGGAGTTTATTTTTGAATTCAGGGAATCGATATTTGGTTAAGGTGAAATTTTGGGTTTTTTCTGAGAAAGTTGAATTTTCGGTGAATAGTGAAAATACAGTTTTTGAGTTTCGGGTGTTTAATGACATCATTAAGGATGTAATAATTATGAAATAATTCTGGTAGACTTATAAATAGTAATATGAGGTATTATATTTCTCATGTTGTCAATACCATGGGCAAATACCATGGTAAATCCCATGGTTTTTCCAATACCACCGATGAGGTGTCCCTTGGCAATTACTGCTTTGTCCCCTCACTTCTCCTATAAATTCCAAGCCTTTCCATCATTAATTTCATTTCCAAATCCTCCCCAACGAAGTTTCGAGTCTATTTACCTCCCATGGAGTCCTCCCAAGGTACCCTCAAGCCTCCCAAGGTCCTCAACTTCACGCTTTCGAAGTTACTCTTCAAGGTAAGGGATCCTACCTCTCTCTTTCTTTTCATGTTCTCTCATTTATGTCATTTCTTTTAAGCCCCATGTTCTTATGTTGGGGGTGTTATTTTATATTCATATTATATTAATTTTCATTTTCATATGGTGAGAGATCCCCTCTTTCTCTCATCATTTCATTTTATAAATGTTTAAGTGGCGTCGTTAGGCTGTCGAATTTTTGTATGGGATTCTTTCACTCTTCCCATTTTCAAAGATCTATTTTCATGTCAAGTCAATAAAGATCCTTTTTCCCATGTTGGGGTATGATATCTATATTAATAATACTGTCCTTTTATGTTAAAATGATTATATACCCTATTTAATCTCATCAATTCGTTTTTTTTAAGTTTTAAGTGACGTCGTTAGGCTGCCGAATTTTCATAAGAGAAATCTTATTTTTGTCTTCCTTTCATATTTTTAATTTCATATGGTATGACCTTAATATTTCATTAACATGTTCTTATATACTTTATATCATGTCCCTATAATTTTCTTTGAATCATTTAGGTGTGGGTAACCCATTTCCCCACTCTTTTCAATGTTTTCTAAAACCCTGTAACATAGCCGTTATGCTGCAGAATTTTCTTCTCAAAATATCTCTCTCTTTTTCTCAAATTATTTTATATTATTAAGTGAATACCCAAAGATATTTCTTATATCGGGGTGTTCATATATATATATATCAAAATTTTCTATTTTAATTCAGGGATTTACATACATGAAACCCACTTTTCTTTTCTATGGGTTTAAAGTGACATAAAGATCATGCCTTAAAAGCAGTTTTTAAAACGTTATGATTATGAAATGAAACCCATTTCCTTTATGCTATATCGGTTATTTATGAAATTTTTGATGACGATATATGTGTCTCAGATGATAATAAATAAACTTTTAAGGGTTTTCCCTAATATCACTCTAATGCATTGGGTAAATACTTAATCTCTATAGATGACCATTTTAACAATATCTTGGTGAATAACCTTGGTAATTTTTTAATGACACCTTGGGGATGGACCTTGGTGATATGGAAATGATTGTCTATGTTAAATTTTTTAGCCACATCTTCAAGTTATCAAACACATTATTTTTATTATTATATGCCTCATGATTTCTTTCTCATGCCTTAAAGTTCTTTTTCATGACTTTATTGATGTATCTTAAGTTCACATATTAAATGTTTCCCCTTGTTTCCCTTACCAAGCATTTTGCTCACCCTTTCCTTTGATGTATGTCCCTAGCTTATGATATGCAGTAATGAACCTAGGATTAACATAAGGATAATCCTTTCAAGTGTTTAAGAAGAATGTTTTATGTTTTCATGTATTATGATCCTGATTTCCAAGACACTAAACCTTAAAGATCCTCGGTTTTGTATAATGTAATGAAAGTTAATGAGATAAAAAGGTGGGATTCTATATATAAGATATGTGGAGAAGTTTGACACCATGAATTTTATGGTGGTTTGGACTGTGATAATTGAATATCACATATATAAGTGAAGCATGTGTCCTAAGGATATTTAAATGGAATTGATAACTCAATTTAAAGAAGGTTGAATGAGTTCAAATGGGGAAATATCTCAATTTCCTATAATCACAGATTTTCCATAAGAATTATGGAAATATAATTTAGGGTATTCTTATGTGGATATGTATAAGTGCTGTAGAAGAAAGAGGTTGCAGATGATATATGCTGATACTTTTGAAACCCTAGAGATCATTAATTTTATTTCAAAGAAGAATAACTTTAAATCATTCATGATTTCCTTATATATCAAAGAAGAAAGAAAATTAGGGGAAAAAATACTGATGTGTTGAAGCTGATAATAAAGAGATAATTAAAAACCCCTTCCTACTACTAGTGATATTGTTATATCATTAGGATATCCACTAAGAAAGGAGAAGTGTTCTTTAAGGATATAGGATGTGAAAACCTGAAGAGGAATAAGGAAAATTTTCTAACATTAAATATGTCAAAGGGTTGTTCGAGAAGAATTTCAGGAGGACCCTTGAGTAAATATTAATAGGAGGTATAAATACCCTTTTAGGAGGTGATGAGAATATTTTCAAGAGATATGTTTAATTAGAGGTATGAAAATATAATGAACCCATCATGAGGTGGATGTTTTTAGCACTTAAAGACTAAGTATTTCAGGATATTTTCTACTAGGTATTTTTGGAGATTTATCATCAAAAAATAGATATGATACCAGGTATATTGTACTCAAATGATTCATATTAGAGAAACAAGGTCTCAAAACATCACCCAAATGTGTAAAGGAGTAATATTTCAATGTTAAACCTTGTAAATACTTATATGTTGTGCCTTTTGCATTTTTTTTATTCAAGTAAGTTTGTGAGATAATAAAATGAGTGGATAAAATATTTAATAGGCCACAAATTTTGATTAAAAGGAAAAATCATAAAAGAAAACGTTATCACTGATTCACCATTCCCCCTATTAGTGATATCACTGCACATAGGAATAACATATTGTGATAAAAAAATTAAAGTAATTTTATTTATATAATATTTTTAGTGACCAATACATTTTATTCATAAATGTTTCATTATTTTAGAATAATATTCAATATATTTCATAATAATACATGGTTGAGGACCATATAGGTTTAGTGTGTTTGGAAACATGGACACAGAAACCAATAGTACATAAAAGATCTACCAAATTTCTAATTTAGTTCTTCACAAAAAGAACATTTCTTATACATAACAAAATTAAAACCTATCATTATAACCTAGTGAAGCGAAACATTATAAAGGGTAAGCTCAAATGCTCAGTAAGGATAAACACAAAAGATAAAAATAATTGATCATAAGTGAGAATGTGATAATAATAAGTGTATGATAACATGAACTAAAAAATAGTAAATAATACCCATCATTTCATATATCATAATCATGAAACATGGAATAATGTTTTATCAATCAAAAATCATCTGGCATACGAGTGTGGAATCATCAATAATCAATCGTGATCCCTGAAAACATATCAAAAGCATAAGAAATAGGTTTTTGGCATACATGTAAACAAAGAAAATAATTTCCTTATTCATGTATCACTTCCAATACTATCATAGTTTATTTAGTTCACTCCCAATTTCATTGTTTACTTAGTCAGGGTTCCCTCTTAATGCTATATTATTGGACAAAGTCCCATTCTAGACTAAGCTCACTCCTCATTCTAGACCTTATTATATCATGAAATACCTTTCGTTACCCAATTCATTAGAGTGTTATATAATTTCATGCCCACCCATAACATAATTAAAACCATATATATGTGTTCCATAGGATCATAAAAACATTCATCATATCATCAAATCATAACCCATAGAAAGGATACAAGTTTCATAAATATTTCATAATCATAATCATAAACCATACATATAAACAATAAATATTGTAAAGTTTTATCATGGACCTAGTAATTTATAAGAAGCATTAAAGGATTAAATTATAGATAATATACCTTTAAAAGTACCCTAGAACATTTCTTATAGAAACTACGCTTTTTATTTAAAATTTCTTATTTGAACTCTATAAATTTCTAAAATAATATTGAAAAAAATTAATTTTTAAGTAATAAAGTAAAATTATAAAATATTTTTTCAAATAAAATTTTATTCATTGTTTTTTTCGAATACATTCATATGGTTTATGTTAAAATAAAAATTTATTTAACATTTTTGGTTAAAAGTCAAAAGTATCGCGTTTGGAAAATGATAAGAAGGTTAATTTTAAAAAATATGGAAATTAAAATATAGTAAAAAATTTAATTTAAATAATATTTTTATAATAATAAAAACAATATTAAAAACATTTTAAATAAAAATATGGACATTGAAGAAAATATTCATGGTCAAAGTGAAAAACAAGGTCAGTTTTCCTTAAAAATATTCTTTAGTTGTCTTGAGTGTATAAAGAGAGAATAATGAAATGAAAACATGAAATATCCAGAAATTAACAAAGAATAATAAAATTAATAATATTTATGATATATATATATATATATCATAAAATTTCATTATCATAATATTTATGTATAAACAATCTTGAAAAAATTGAGATTGTAACATAAAACCCTTACCTCAAGGCCATCTTGCATTGTATGTGCTATAAGATCCTGTATAATAAATTAAATTTATTATAATTATATAAATGATCCATACTAATACCTATAATATAAAACATGGTTTACTTATAACATATTATCACTCATTAAATAATAATATTTTTTTATCATCATCATATCGGTTGTTAACTGCTTCATTTTTCATGTATGTATTGGTTCATCAATTATGGTCCATGTAATTTTATCATTGTTTAATAAAATAAGAAATTTTAGTCAAGATATAAATATAATATATATTAATTTTATACATATTTATAACCATTCATATAAATTGGTGATAAAAAGTAAATTTTATCACTATGTGGAGACGGCATGCCACAAGTAAACATGAGTGACATTTACATTTTTTGATGGATGGAACAAAATAAAGTTAAATATGAATTCATATTTAAAGAATAATTTTTATAAAATAAATATATTATATAAACATTAAATATATCATAGTAACAAACCAATAATTTTAGTGGGGGAAAATTATTTGTATCACTATGTAGAGACAGTAGCCCACATGTACGAATGATTGATACTTTCATATCTTATTGGATTGAGGAGAGGTATTAAATGGTTATTAGATCATCATAATAACCTATAAGTATATTGATGATATTATATTAAAAACATTATAGATATTATATGTTTATAGAAAGTAGAATAAGAAATAAGATTGAAATAGCTTGGTTAATATCTATACCTCTTCTTTGAGAGATCACTTTTGGCTTACTCTTAAGCCGTGAAGGACTGGTCTGGGGAGATGGCCATAAGAACTAGGATTAAAGTAAGTATTCTATAAATGTTTTTTGTTATTTATTTTATAAGATATAAGGATCAAATGGTATGAATAAAGGGGGATAATAGGTTCCCTTTTATAAGTGAGGGGAGGGACACAGATGGAATTTCATAAAAAGATTTTAATGTTTTAAGCTCATGTTCAAGGAAAAATGACTCCAAATGGAAAGGTATAATAAATTATTATTATAAAAGGATTAAATTTATTCAAATAATAATAATTTTATCAGAGTTTTTGAAAATATATTCCTAATATCATGGTTTAACCCCCCCCCCCAGTAAACATGTTTTAATTTTAATCATGGTAACAAAATTTTACTATTTTTACTATTCACCAAGGAAAAAATATGTTCAACCTATTAAATTATATTAATTATTATTATTAAAAATAAAAAATAAATTTTAATAAATTAAATTTATATATGGTGAATAATTTAAATTTAATTAAGCATGCAAACCATAATGATAAGTCATTTTCGAAAAATGAATTTTTAAGCATAAAACATAATTTACTTCCATTCCTTATCCTATAAAAATCATAAAATTAATTTTAAACTATTATATTTAATATATAATCTCTAAATTTCATTCAAAACATTAATCAATCGAGATTAAATTATTTTATTGACATAAAAACACATTGCGTGCATAATACATTTTTTAGAAAAATGTGTTTTTAAGCCCAAAAATTAATTTATACCCAAAAAGTATAATGATGATTCCCATTTAATTAATTATACTATTTATAATTAATGGATTATTAGGTAAATTTAAGATCTAATTAAAAACACACTGTAATATTTACTTGAAAATAAAAGATAATTTATACAAAAATAGGTATTTTAAACTATTCAGTAAAAAATAATTTTTTTAATAAAAATCCAAAAAAAATCACTATATGATAATATTTAAATTTATATTTTAAAAATGATATTAATTTTCTAAAAAAAATCAAAAAAATTATTAATTAATTATTAATTTTGCGTACAAAAATACGATAAAACCCATTTTTAATAAATCCTATTTTTTAAGCATAAAATGACTTTACTGAAAATTGAGTAATTATTTATTATGAATTAAAAGATTAATTTTTATTTATAAAATCCATTATACATATTTTTCATTAATTTATTATTTCTATGCATACATATCTATTGAGTGGCTAGTTTATAAATGTTTACTATATAGTAATTCATATATGAAGAACCCTGTAACACCCTGAGAGGGGAGGGGTGGATCAAGGTGTCAAATTTTCATTCTAAAGTGATAGATCTTGTTTCTGAATTGGTATAAACATATTAAACCTTTATATTGGTAATTTTTAGTAATTAAAACATTCACAAGAAGTAAAACAACACATCAATTTTACATGGTTTGCCCCTAAGGGCTTGTCCAAAGAGCATACGCAGATAGTGTGTCGGTCACACCTAAATCCACTATTCTTCTATAGATGTGGAATAAAACAATTATGCATAGTTACACTATTTCAAGAACACTAACTTTACAATATTTTAGGGATAGCACATTGTTTCCCTCAGAACACTTCCATCGACTCCCCCTAGCTCACTACCTTGAGAGAAGTCTAAATCAGTTTATCAACTTAAAGGTCACATTAATAGATTTGAATTGAATACTTTTTCCCTATCTAGCATGGGACTCTGAATTCATCAAATTCCATAATTAATTCACTTTAAAGAATTGATCAAACAAACTGAATGTTCATAACTTGCTAGAAGCACACACTCGAACTTGCACGCAACACCTACTGTTGTGTGAACGATTTGATATTGTCACGTAAGATGACTTTTTTAAAACCCTTATTTTTCATTCAAAAATGTATATTTCATGTAGCAACACCATACATATCATAAGGTCTTTTTAGAATAAAGTAACACTTTGTGTGCAATATTTTCTTTCTACTACTATTCCGCAAGAAACTCTTTCATGTGGCAGAGGAACCTGATCTTCATTGGAAATGTTCTTGGTATTGCATGGGGTAGCCACCTATTTACAAAACCTTATTACCCTATGAATAAGACTCTAATTTTTCTTCCTCTGTGTGCATAAAATTCTCTCCAAGCACACAAAACCCTTTTTGAAGTCGCATAGGGCACGTAAGTCTCTTCCGTGAAACCTTGTATTTTTTACATTCTTAAATATTTCATGAACTTTTTACCTTTTCCATATTTTTATGTGATGATCCCAAAAGAAAACTTGCGCACAAATTTTTAAACCTCCTTAAATATTGCATGAAACTTAATTTTCAAAAAAACCATTCTCCATTCTCCAATTTTTAGACCCAAAAATTTCGAAAAAATTGAGAAATGATGTCATCTTCAATACTGTTGTCATATTGAACTATAAGATACCTTTCCTTGAAAACTCCCCAATTTTTTATGTTCGTATTGATAACAAACACAAACCACACTCCATTTCTAGAAAAAAACAACCATAGTTCCAATAATCTCCCCCTTTGGGTTTTTTGGTAGTCTGTGGATCAATTCAACGAAGCGCCAACCACTATCAAAACCCAATACGCAAGAAAAAACTTAGCCAAAACTCTAAGTATACATGAGCAATGCTCGGTGCAAAAAATAATAGGGTAAGCATGAATTTTTTTCTCATGTTTTTGAATTCTTAAATATTTCAAAGCTATTCTTTTATCTTATCATAGAGGCATTTCATACCCTGGACTATTTCCTCGTAACACTGAATTGTTTTCCCCATTCTCATTTTCCCCCTTTGTAACTCATTGAAATTATCCATTCTTCATTATCCAATAAACAGAAAAACATTTTATTCTCCTCCTTTGTATTATTGACCATATCAATTTTCCCCCATTGTAAATAAACACAAGAAACCTAATTTTGACATGTTGAGCACAAAACATACTCCCCCTAGATAATATATCATCCATAAACTTACATCACTTCCATAAACAGACTAAAATAGTTAACAAAACTAGGGATAAGGAAAAAATAGTAACCTCCTCATCCACTGGGAGATATTTGAACATAGATGTTCAACCAATTCTTCTCAAACACATGTTCCGACAATGGATTTTTCAATATGTCATTCAATTGATCATTAGCTCCAACATGATCCATTTTTATTATGCCTTGTTCATCTTTTTCCTTGATAAAGTGATATATGATTTCTATTTGTTTCATATTATAATGATAAATAGGATTCTTCATAAAATTTATCACACTATTTTTATCACATTGAATCACCATTGGTGGTTTCACCTTATCACCAATATCATATAGTTGATGATTCATCCACAATAGGTGAGTGCAAGCACTTGTAGAAGAGATATAATCATCTTCAACAATACAAAGAGAAGTAATTTCCTATTTCTTAAACTATGATACCACACATTTCCTTTTAATAAATAATGCTCTACCACTTGTGAAATTTCTATCAACAACATTTTCAGCATAGTCGCCATCAGAAAATGATGATAGTTCTCTATCTCTTCTTGTAGAATTTTAGTATCTATAATTGTGATAACCTTCAATATAACTCATGATTCTTTTCAATACTACCATATATTCTTCCTTTGAATTACATTGAAATGGGTCCACTAATAATTTTAAAAATAAAATATATAGTCTTGTCGCAGTGAAGTATAATAATCTTCCAATGATTCTCCTTTAAATTACAGGGTCTACAGTTCAAGATTTCCTAGTTTTTTCCCAACTGCAATCGAAGTCGACATTGGTTTGGAATCATGCATATTGAATTTATTCAGAAACACTCCTGAAAACTTTTCCTAATAAATAAAATTGAATCCTTTATTTTGAATCAATTTCATCCCTAATAAGTATGTGAGTTCACCAATCATAGACATTTCAAATTCTGATTTCATATGATGGGAACATTGATCTAATGATCTATGGCTGCTTCCTCCAAATAAAATATCATCTATGTACACCAGTATCATGAACTAATATTTTTTAGAATTCTCTACATATACATTCTGATCTACTCCTCCTATTTTAGATTTTATATTTGTTAGATAATAATCAAGTCAACAGTACCATTCTCGTGGTGCCTATTTCAGACCATATAGTACCTTCATCAATCTGCAAACTTTAATTTCATCATTACTGTGAAAATAAACCACTAGTTATTTAATGTAGACTTATTCTTCAAGAACACCATTAAATAAATATATGTTTACATCCATTTTATACACTTTGTATCCTCTTTGAATTTATATGGAAAGAAAAATCCTGATCGACTCCAGTCTCACCACAAGAGAAAATGTTTCTTCAATATCAACACCTTCAATATGTGAATACCCTTTACACACCAATTGCACCTTATTTATGATCACGTTACCATTCTCATTGAATTTATTCTTAAAGATTCACTTTGTACCAAACCCATTGTTACTTTCAATCCCCATAACAATATCTTGTTTCTGGTTCTTGTCAATCCGATCTAACTCTTCATACATGGATTTAACCCATGATCCATCCATTGTAGCTTCTTCAAATGATGATGGTTCCACAACAGATAGGAAGGAATATTATGCATTATTTCCCATTCTTCTAATCTATGTGGGTTTTTTATAATCAAAAATGATGTTAGATTGATCAATCACAACTCTTTGATTTATCCTATGAGTTTCAGAAGAATTTTCTTCAACCATGGTTTCCTTTTCTGATACTTCTTCTGAATAAACATTGTGTTGTGACCCCTGAATGTTTTGAAAATATTCCTCTACTTTTGTATTTGGATCTGTTACATATCCACATTCTTCCTAATATTATATCATATCAAAATAAGAATCCCTTGAATCATTTTTTCTTATCTTCAATGATCTTTACATCACTTATTTCCACAGTTCTTTCATGATGATTATTCAAACATTTGTTTGATTTTCTCTTCAGTGAATATCTGAAGAGTATTCCTTTATCTACAGCATCACCATACTTCCCTTGGTTTCCTTCTTTGTTTCATATAAAACAGTTACTTCTAAACACACAAAAATTCTTCAAAGAGGGCTTCCTTCTATTCCACAACTTATATAGTGTCTTCATTTCACCCATATAAATCCTTGTTAAATTTTTTTTATACATTATACCTTGAATAGACTCTTTCTAGTAATGGTGAGGGATATAACTCTCAATTGTCATTGTTCTTTCCATATTTCTCACATATCGATTGCTATTCTCAACAAATCCATTTTGTTGTGGTGTTCTCACATCATCAACTTCATGTTGTATTCCATGTTTCCCCAAGTAATTTTCAAATTCAATGGATTTGTATTCCCCTCAATTTTTGGACCACAGAACATTGATTGTCCGTCTAGCATCATTCTTGTCTATTTAGTGATATGTTTTCCTTAAATCAATAACTTTTCATTTCCTTTGTATAACCATCACACATTCCATTCTACAAAAATAATCAATAAAAAATGAATTAGCTCTCTCTATATGTTGCAACCACATTTATCAGTCCACATACATCTATGTGGATGAGATCAATGAGATTAGATGCATTTTTCTTCTTTGGGTGATATGAACTGCAGATCGGATTTCCTCGTATACAAGCATCGCAATTATTCTATCATTCACACTCTATATTAGGGATATCCATGAAAATATTAAGTTAGAATATCTTTTCCATGTCTTTTTTATTCATTTTACCCAACCTCTAGTGCCACAAGATGTTTTCTTCTTCAACTTTCATGTAACAAATGTTCTCATTACTATCAACATGATATAAATTATCATCTGTTTTATTTCCTTTCATCAAATAATTCTCTATACTTTCTTTTATTGTTCAACCCTTTTGATTTAATGTCACTATAAATCTTAAGTCACATAGTTGGATCACACTTGAGAGATTATGATGCAAACCATCCACATAAAGAACTTAGGTTTTCTTAAGCCCATTACATTCCAATTCAGTAATCCCACTACATTTGATCTTTAAAGAACCTTCATTACTGAACCTGACTATTCCATAATCCCCTTTCTTTACATTCTTCAATAAATATGAATTTATAATCATATGGGATGATCATCCTCTATCAAGAATCTAGGTGTAACTACTATTTGTAGCATTAAGAGCGACTTCAGTAATATTGGATTTCTTGATCTTCTTCTTTTACTTCCATGAAATATTATATTTATTGAAGGATGTAGATGGACATTAAAATCTCTTTTCCATGTAAACTGGTTCATCATACTCAAACTCTTATTCCATAAGAGAAAAAAAAATTGTAAGAGAAACACCATTTACATGATGAGTATTGGATTGTATTTAAGTTCAATATAAATTATTCATGCCTTTCCTCTTCCTACAATAAATTGATTTCTGGCCAAAGTTAGAGTAATGAAAACAATATCCATAGAAATTATTTCTTCTATAAGAAGTAGGATATTAATTCATTCCCCTTTTTTGACTTCATAGACATTCTCCATTCAAATAGATCCTTTCAACTTCACTGTATGACATGGTATGGCCTAAATAGCCACGGAATTGAAATTTTATAAGAGGAAATATTTTCTAACTTCTATATCTACCCATATAGCCTTTCATAGGGAAAGAGTTCAACTGAAGCTCATTTATGGAAACTTTTGTATATTTTTGACTCTTTTTACAGTTTGATTTAGGGATTTCTTCATTAAGACTTCAGGAAACCTTTTTATATGTCCAACTTTCATCCTCCCTTTATTTTGGTTCATCTTATTTCCATCCTTTGACGTTTTGAAATCACAACTAATTCCACTTTTTCCCAAGCATGTGTAGCTTTTATCATCCAAAGTCTTCTCTACTCCTTCAAAAATATGCTTGGATCCCTCTATCAACTCAATATCTAAGAATCTTCCAAACATTATTTTTTTTTCTTTTTTTCCTTTGAATTTAATTCACTTTAAAGTTTACTCCTCAGAGTAACACAGTATTATTAAAGAACCTCAACGGTCTTGGACTTCTATTCCAGTATATATGTAAGGTCATTGATGACCTTTTCCTATTCTTCATTTCTGAGCTTCAGTTCCACCACATATTATTTACATTCAATGGTTGTCGACTGCTCTTTCACTACAACTTCTAGTCCTTTAATTTCAACTTCAAGTTGATCAATATATTCTAAGGATTCTTCCACAACATATCTCAAATTTTTTCATTTGTTACTTTGATTCTCAAGCATTCCAAGAACATACTCAAGTTGAAACTTGAGATCATTATCAGCAATCAACTGATTATCTCTAACATTATCTTTTAATGATTCTGAATTTTCAACTGTAGCCATCATAGATGGGTGGGTTCCAGATTTAAACTCAGGTTCTTCATATTCAAATAATTCAATGTTATTATCTTCTTCTTTACATGAAAATTTCTTCCTCTATACTTTCTTTCCATATTTTACGTATCCCTTTTGATAAAACCTTTTATAAGGCTTCTGTAAATTTTCCACTTCACTTTCTTCATCATTGAGCTTCCATGAGCACCAAGAGGTAATGTTCCTAGCTCTACCATAAAGAAAAAAGGATAAGGGAATCTTTCCTTAAAATCCCCCTTTTCATCTCTTGAATTTTGTTGCAAGAAGAGAAATAATTTCATCTTCCTTGTTATCTTCATCAACTATATCTCTAGATGCCTCACGTTTTTTCATGTCTTTGAAATCCATTTCCTTTATTTCTCGAGTCATTTCATCTTCAGGTTTGACTCTCATTTCATATTCCACTAGACTTATCAGTATATTATCCAATAAAATTTTAGATAAATCCCTTTCCTCAAGGTCTGACACCTTTTCATTGTAGAGAGGCTAAATCCTTATTAATAATTTCTTCAAAATTTTAATGTCTTTGATTTCTTCACCAATTCCACCTATAGATCCAACAACATCAGTAATTTGATTTAAAAAGTTATCTACATTTTCATTTGGATGTGTCTTTAAGTCATCAAACCTATTGATTGGGACTTTAAGTTTTTCCTCCTTCACTTTGTTGTCTCCTTCATAAATATTCTCTAGTTTTTTCCATATAGTCTTTTCTGAAGCACAACTCATAACCCTTAGATAGATTTGATCAGAAAGAGATGTAATGATGGAATTATGTGCTTTAGAATTTGCATCAAGAATTTTCTTCTATGTATCATTCATAGACAGCCTTGTTGGATCAGGGACCTATATTCCTTGTGCAATGTAAAATATTAATTCCATTCCAAGAGATCTTAGATGAGATCTCATTCTCTTTGTCCATATCTGAAAGTTACTTACATCAATGTGGGGGAATCCCCTGATATTAACTGAATTCTCCCTGAAAGAAAATAAGGATAGATTTAACACTATAATCCTTTACCCTTTAATTCCAATTGAAGAACCCTGGAACACCTTGAGAGGGGAGGGGTGAATCAGGGTGTCAACTTTTTCTTCTCAAGTGACAGATCTTATTCCCATGTCTATAGGAACCTGTTAAACATATCTGATGGTAATGGGAGTAATTAAAACATTCAAAAGAATCAATAAAACACCATAATTTTACTTAGTTCACCACTAATGGTTAGTCTAAGGAGAATACGATGACATTGTTTCGGTCGTACCTAAATCCACTATGTTTTCTCTAGATGTGTAATACAAAATTTTAAACATATTCACTTTGTGCCAAGAACACTACCTTTACAAGATTTTATAGATAGCACACTACATCCCTTAGAATACTTCCATAGACTCCCCCTAGTTCACTTCTTTGAGAGAAGTTTAACTTATCTTATTGACTTGATGGTCTCTCCAATAGATTTGCATTGAAGACTTTGTCATTGTCTAGCATAAGAATCTGATAGCATCAAACTCATTAATTGATGCACTTGAAAGTACTAATCAAAAAAACTATATGTTCAAAACTTGTTATAAGAACACACTAAAACTTATGCACAGCACCTACTCTTGCATGTAAGATTTGGGATTATCATTTAAAATGACTTTCACACCACCCTTATTTTCCACACAACACTCATATTTCACACAGCTACACCAGAAGATTGACTTGGTCTTTTTAGAATAAAGGAACAATTTATGTGTATGGTTTTCATTCTAAAACTCTTCTACGTGCAACTCTTTCATACAGTAGAGAAACCTGGTATTCATTGGAAATGTTCTCATTCTTTCATGGGGGAATTTTCCTATTTATAGGCTTGGATGACCCTATTCATAAGATTCTGATGTGTCTTCCTATGTGCGTGTAAGATTCTCTCCAAGTGTACAAAACCATTTTTGACATTGTACTAGGAATTTAATTCTCTTCCATGCAACCTCATCTTTCATGGATATTTATATCTTTTGTGAAAATTTTCTAGGATTAGGATCTCAAATCACATTGAATAAATTAGTTTACATTTAATTATGTTTAGATTAATTGATATTAAAATGAATAAAAGGATATTCTCTGAATACCATTGAATAGAAGTAGTTATCTGACACTAAAATAGATTTCACTTTTAAAAAGTTCTAAAAATATGTTTAATTGGTGTTTAAAAATCACTGATAACCTGAGAGATGTTAAAATTTGATCATTATCAGTTCTATAAGAAGGCACTAATAAAGGGTGGCTTTATCAGTGATGTAAAAAATTCTGATAGAGGAACCCTTTATTGTCACTTTATTATATAACCAATAATGGGATCCTTTATCAGTTTTTTTGCACTAATAAAGGTTTCTTTTATCAATTATTTTTTATCATTGATAAATTCACCCTTTATCCGTGCTTTTTCTAGCAATGATAAAATATGAAAATATGTTTTTTTCACACACCAACCCTTTATCAATGCTCATGATCCCTTTTCTCAGTTCTATCCATTCCCCCATCAACCCAATCTCATGAACCCCTCCCCCCAACCCCACCCCACCCCTATCTTAGTGCTTGAAATCTACTCACCTGCCCACATGTTCCTTGGCTCGAACTTGTAACCTTCCTCCTACAAAGAGAAACCCAATACCACATCCCTGCCTTATTTTATTCTATATTTAATGATATGTCTATTTATTTTTATATATAACATATATATATTTAATTTTAAATACTTTTATAAAATATAAGTTTTTGTGTGTGTATGTGATATATATATACACAAAAAATTATTTAAATATATTATATATTAATATTCATTTACATATATTAGAATATATATATATATATATATATGTATTTATTTATACACACACATATGTAAATATAAAAATTATATATATACATTATATATACATTATATATATATATATATATAATGTATAAAAAATTGAAAGATGTTATTTTAAATAAAATGGATAATAAATAATTTCATATGTTTTATATATAATTATTTTTAAATAAAATTTTATAATATGTTTATATATTTTATATTTAGATAAAAATTTTATGCATTACAAATATATTTAAATGTCTATATATTTAGATATATATTTATAAATATTTACATATAATTTTATATTTAGATATAAATTATTTATATTTTATTTACAAATATTTATTATAAATACATTTATATAATATATTTAATAATAATGATATATTTATAAAAATATATTTATATATGATGTATATACAAATACATACACACATATTTACACACATTAACAGATTTATATTACTCACATAAGAACACAAATATTTTAATATATTTATTTATTTAAATATATTAGAATATACGAAGGTTCCAGATGCAGCGGAATAGTCGGATGGGGCATGCCCAACTTTGATTTGAGTCATGATTGATAATTAATCTGAGATTTATATAACGATAAATTCCATGATCAATTGAATTGACTCAAATAATAAAAAAATGGATAAATATTAGAACCAAGTAGAGGATCATCACATATTGTTTATAATTAATTTACATAATTAAAGAATTACCTTGTGAGAAAATATTTCTTCATTAAAGTACATGACAACATCTCTACATAATACCATATTTTCACTGTATGAATCAAGAGTAGATTTCATCCATCGGTGATCCACATGTGTTTCACAAACCTCTGAACATCGTTGTTGGAATCTTCAGGTTCTGGAATGGAAGATCTTAATCCTTGTGTCATTATCCTTTTATTACCCCAAGAATCACTTCCAAAGTATTCTACTTGATCTCTCTATATACATGAGAGTGGAATGAGGAGGAAGATATCCCTCCATTCTTTATATTGTTTTGAGAGACGGGGCTCTATAAGGTTTGAGAGATTTATCTCTACATATTATTATGCACAACACAAAATTATTTGTCTCTTTTAAAAAAAATATAATTGGATTTATATACCAATAGGTTTAGAAATTAATAATTTCACATGTTCAATTTATTATTTCTATAATTCCTATGGAACCACATGTCTATAATAATAATAACTAGTAATCGCCTGTGCATACGCACAGCATTATAAATGAACTATTATTTAAAAAATTCAATTATATATTAAAAACATAAGAATGTATATAAATTAATGTTATGTTAAAATGAGAAAGTATAGACAAAAAATATTGGAATATTTTTAGTTTTTTATATGGTAGTAGTAAAATAAAAAATAGTTTAAATTATAGAAAATAAGAATGAAATATGATACATGAAAATTGTAATGTTAAATGTTAATAAATGATACATAAATTACAGTAGGTACATACATAATAATTTTAATGGGAAAAATAGTGAGAAATTAAATAGTTGTAGAAAATATTTGTCTACGGTGTGTGGATACAATATAAAAAATTATCGAAACTCGTGTTACTAAATTCGTGGAAAATCTGTGAGATTTTTCTCGAGTGGTGACCAACACCTAAATATTTATTTCACATTATAGTCAACCTTTGTAGTAGGAAAAAAATTGAAAAATAAGAAAATTGGAAATCATTTTTACTGGAAACAAAAATGAAAATTCATAAAATGGAAATATATTTTACAGTGTATTTGTACATTATAATATGAGTATAGATAAACGTGAATACAAAATTTCTAAAAATAAAATTTAAACTATGAAATTGAATTAAATTATGAATAATGATATTGTATTAATGGTAAATTGTCTAGTACATGGAACTCTGTAAAGTCCAGAACTTGTCCAAACATCATAGAAACTGAATGTCCACCAATTCATACAAATAGTCCAGTGATGGATGATAATAAAAAAGGTTGTGGGTAATATTGATAAAAGTCTAGAATAATCTATGTGGGGGTAATCCATATATGATTAAATTAATATAATTAAAGATGACACATGGAATCAAGTTATGAAACTTACATGAACAAAAATAGGAGATGTTGTAGGGAATATTTGGGCATTTATCTAGAAAAAACCGAACACAACCCATTAAACCATTTTCTGTATGTAATAATCATTCTAAATCATAGATAAGTTGAAATAAAAATACTTACCCATCTCAATGTTAAGGTCTTAAAGCACAATAAGTTGGCTCTTTGAGCCAAGCACTAGTGAAACAGGCTTCCATTGAATAGTGAATTAACCAAAAAAACTATTTATTATGAAGTGACATCAAAGAATTCAATCCTCATGTTAGAATTATTTGAATGAACATAACCACTTTATTTGACCAGAGTTAACAGAGCACACATCAGTTTACTAAAGAACGCTTGAAGCATTAAGAAAATATATTTTGGATTGGAAACATACTTTATAAATACAAACATGAATATGTACTATAAGAGTTTTTTGGAAAGTGTTTTCAAAAATACCCTTACCTTCTTCATCCATACATGGCATTGTCATCTTGTTCAAATTCAATACATTGATTTCCCATGTTTTATATAGCATCTTGAAACTGATACTGAAATCATGAAAAAAAAAGATAATGTGTGAACTTTTGTGAAGTGTAATTTTACACAATACCTGTGGATTTATGTACCACATAATCATATAGGGAAAGGGATGTTCCATCCACGTGGTTGTATTTAACAATCCTTAGTAGGCCCCAAATGCCTCTCCACTTTCAACTTTGAAGGTACCCTTCCCACCATCCACAAACAATGACCAGAACCCAAATCACATATCAAACATAAAGAATAATGTGATGAAAGTAATAATCATTATTAGGAATAATGTATTTATTATAATAATGTGAAAAAGTCATTATGGGATAACAAATCTCCCAAACTTTGTACAAAATTATTGAATAGTAAACATTTTTTTGAACCAACTCAAGTTATATATCATTATAAACATGTTTCATTTCACATAGATCACACTTCATTTGACCAGAGCATGCATGATTAAAGTAGCAAGAAAATACATTTTGGGTAGGAAACATACCTTATAAATTAAATTAAGAATAAGTTCTATAATCATTTTTTATAAAATATTGTCAAACATACCCTTAACTTCTTCATCCATAAATGGAATTTTAATATTGTTCAAATTCAATACATTGATATCCCATGTTTTATATATCATCTTGAAACAGATCCTGAAATTATGAAAAATGTTTCTATGAAATGTGAGCTTTGGAGAAGTGGATTTTTACCCAATACCTCTGGATTTATGTACCACGTAATTATAAGGGTAAGGGGAAGGGGAAATTTCATCCATGAGGTTTTATTTAATGGTCTTTAGTAGGCCCCAAATTCCTATACACTTGTAACATGGCATGTATTTTCCCATCACATCCATAAACAATGACCGGAACACAAATCAAAGATAAAACATAAAAAAAGATTCCATGAAAGTATTAAAAATTATTACAAATAATGTAGATATTAGAATAAAGTAATATGTTCTATGAGTGAATAATTAATGTTCAAAAACCCTTAGTAGGGAAAAAAATAGGTCCAAATATAGAATTTAGTGGTCAGTGGCAGGTGTCTTAAGATTCATGAAACACACTTTTTTCCCACTAAGAATAGGAATAAACAATATTTCCAAGTAGAAGATGTTTGATATTATCACAAATCAATGTTAAAATGTTGACTATAATTTGATCAATTAAAAAAACATGAATAAATAAATCTTTACCCCAATATGATACATTGTATAATCCAATATTTTAAAGACATTAACCACTTAAAATTCTGGTGAAAAAATTTTAGGGACATCAAAAATATAATAGAAAACATTTAGGGTAATTTAGAATGAATTTAATTTTAATTTTAGTATAGAGAGTGGAAATACATGAAGGAAACATTATTTAAATGGGTAATTAAAATTCAAATCATTATGATAATTAATGATGGAGCTGAGGCTATATGATCGTAATGTTAAATAGTAAAAGAAAAACTTATAGAATAAATGATTCAATTACAAAACATAATATATTATTGTAAAAACATAATACATATCACTCACATAACATATAGATACAAATAATAAAATATAGAGTAATCATTTTTTTGACTACATGAAAAAATTTATGATACATACAAACAAAACATTTATGTTGTAATAGTAGTAAATTAATATTCCATTAATAGACAAATTACATGAAACTGGAAAATGATAATGGTCAAACATCCCCAACTTCAGAGAATATTCATCCATGTTGACATCATTCAATGTAATTAATCCATTACATTTGAAGGATTCTATGAAGGAGTTACTGGAAGAAGATCAAGATCATTATAATATATCTCAACTGGGGTTAAAATTTGAAATAAGTATAATAAAATTAAAAATGATGAATATGATTTGTAAATATTAAATATAAGTTTAAAAATTAAGGCATCAAGAATTGATACATATGGTGAAAAAAATCAAAGTGTTAATGGTAGTCAGTTTATTTAAGTATGTACTATATATCTTGCAGAAAAAATCCATTTTCTTAAGAAGACACTTTTTGGATAAGTGGTAACCATACAAAAACCTCTACAAATCACCCCCAAAAATTTTTCCTTTCAAATGAATAAACATCATCATGAGAATAAAAGGTTAAAAACAATGTTAATACATTTACATCCCAAAGAGAAATCAAAATAAAACAGCAACCTTCAAAAAAAAGGGAGACCAACCTGAACAACCAACACCGCAACACAAGGGAGACCAATTCCACCAGGTGCATGATTGATTTTCCATTACGCAAAAATGTGGATTGTAGTGAAAAACTATGTCCTCTGAGAGTACTAGGTGGATCTCTTCCCTTCAGGGAAAGCACATCAACAAACATAAATCCACTAAATGTGTTGTTGGCATTAAATCACACCAAAATTAGAAAGAAGACTGATGAATCCGTTGGGGGGACAAATAACTCCACTGATCCATTGAGGTTAAAGTAATCAATCAGTAGGAGTGTCAATTCAAAAAAAAATGGAATCATACCTCTACTCCTAATCAATCTGCCATACATTTTGGGATTCTTGAAGAGATTTATGTGGTACAAAAACCACCACATTACGCATTCAAAAGATGATGATGCCTCATACTTGGTTCTCAAATACGTTTCATTCTTGGACATCAAGGTCCAAAAGTTGATTATAAGAGGTACAATCATCTCATATGTAGTCTTCATTCTCCACTTTAGAAGGCCAACACAATTTCCAACTTGGCCAAAAGGAAACATCCTGTTAAGATATTTCAGGCCTAGAATATATTCATTGGTATACAATACCTTAATGATGTTTGGGTGTGCCTTGAATTGGATCCTTGAAATTTTCGAGATTCCGCCTAAACATGGATATATGCATCCTCCTTGTCAAGGATCTGGACAGAAAAGTTCCATAAACACTAAAATTTCTCACTCCACCAACACACTTTAATGTATCATTAAGCTTCTCATAAAAATTAAATGTTACATTATCTGTTGGTGGTGGAGCAACAGCCGGCCTAGTTAGGCTGGTAGTTGGCTACACGTCCTCAACGATGACCTCTCACTCAGCTTTAAGAGACTCCAGAGACTGACTGCTCTTCTGGGATTTCCTTATTTTCATCTCATGCCATTTCAGAGGAATAGTGGTAGATGCAGATGGGTAGCCTTTATGCTTTCTTGAAAAGGAGTCAGTATTCGAGCTTAATCCAAAGACACCAGACCCACTTCCAATGTCACTTACATAAAAATTCAGAAAATATGATATAAATTACTAAAATTATGAAATGTAATACAAAATATAAAAATGATAATTTTTAAAAAAAATAAAATTGAGATTTTATAATTGAAATAACACAGACCAACTTCAAAGAAGAAAACCTAGACATTAGTTCAGAACTAAAAAAATAAACATAATGACGTACTCAGTTGCAAAAAAAATCAATACTATACAAATGTTTCCTTCAAAAGTAATATGTTTCTAAAATATAATACCATTATAGGTTTGTAAAGTAAATAAATTGTTTCTGAAATATAAAATAGATATTAAACAGAATAAAAATTTATTCATTTTATGTTGTTCCTTCATAACTTTCATCTTCTGTAACCTTGCATCTATAGAGATTGACAGAGAAGAAATGTTTTTATTTTTTTACTTTATTTTTAATTTTCAAGGAGTGTAATGAAATCAAATTGTGCACAGTGGAATGTAAAGTGAATGTACTGTACATTGAAAATGAAAACACCAAATTGGATAAATGTTTAATTCCACAAGAGTATATGGTTGATGAAAAGTGCAATTATATGATTGAATCAGTTTATTAATGGTCAAGTACTAAACTATGATGTATAATACATAAATAGGGCTCTATTTTCAGAAATCTATGAAACCAGTACATATGGTTGGCTAGTTTGCAAGAATTGAACTCGTAAATACATGATCTAAAAAGTGATTCATGTATCTGAACTTATACACTGCAGAATATTTTTAGTTTACATGTACATAGTAACTATTAAAATAAAATTTTAGTAAATTGGAATGTTCATAATGGATATGAAATACACAAGCCAAACTAAAAATCTGTGAAAAAAACCAATGGAATGAAATTTGGGTATACTTAAACCTATGTTATTGTGCATAACAAAAAAATAATATCTATTCCTTATAATCCAAAAAAATGATTCCTCAGTTTTAGAAAAATTAATTATTTTAGATAACACATACCTTAAAATATATGGAAAACATTAGTTGATGATTTTTCATTCATAAAAATATTAAAGTCAGTGAATGGAACACCTTAGAAGCTCCCCTGTGTAGGCCTTCAGTCTCGGGTTGAGATCTCTTTATATTTTCTATCATCTCCTTAATTTTTTTATTTGATACATTCTAGGCTGACAAGTCTTCAACAGGCTATAAAGGAACAACACCTCAAAATTTAGTTTACCTTTCAACAAAAGGAAGTTGTGGGATGAGATCATTGGATGAGATATAATGGAAACAATATAAATAAAAAAATTTATTTTAATGTTTCCTTAGCTCAAGAACATGCAAGATAATTAATGTACCTGCCACTCAAGGCGCCAGTACAGAGGTTAGGGTTGTATCCTTTTTTTGGGGAAAACTATCATAGTACAAAAATTACAGTTTTTAGTATACAGTCACATAAAATAAGAAACATTTGGAAATATTACAATAGGAAACACATTGTTTATAGAAATCATAAACACTAGAACACTAACAATGAGATATGGGAGAACACACCTTTTTTCGAGCTTTGGATCTATAGGGTTAGTGAGGAAAGAAAGATGTATAATAATGGTGGTAGACCGAATGAAGTGAATCTGTAATTTATGATTTCTGAATATAGTTGTATTATATAACAGTAGTGAAATTTTGTATTAATAGACTTAAATAAAAAAAATTACAGCGGAGTAAAGAGTTAGTCCCCTATGCATATAGTCTAAGACATTTTAAAAAACATCAATGAAGAGAACATGGAATATTCATGAATTAAACTATAAAAATTTATATTGAATGATATAATTTAAGCATTACAAATTTGTAGGATGCTTTGATGTGTCAAAAGAAATCAATATCATCCATGGAAAAAATAGATGATGTAAGCCTGGCCAAGTAGAAGAATCACATTCCGTAAATGGTGAATTGGAATAGGTGTTGTATAAAAATATTTTTTGAAAATGTACTATTTAACTGAAATTAATAAATATTGGAGATAAGGGAAAAAATTTCTAGAAATTAAGAAGAACACACATTTTTCTTAGCAAAGGGTTTGTAGGGTCTCAGAAGACATACAATCGTATAAAAATGGTGGAAGACCGAACATCATGGATCCCTATTTACTAATTTTTTAATGCAGATGTATCATATTTTAGCATGTAAATTTGGTATGAATAGATCGAAATGTGAAACATTGAAATGGATGAAAATGATAGAGATTTTATGAATGAAATATTATCTTATGTGGGATCCATCTTTAACAGGTTGAATTTCTAGTTAGGTTAAATGTCGACCCGTCGGTCAGATCTATGAAGAAAAATAAATATTTACTATTTCCATGATATCAATAGAAAATACATGTTTTATAGATCTCGATATATAGTCTCTATGGATATGGTATCTTTGATGGTAATAGGGTTCGCGAAGAGGTTGAAGGGTATCCACCATGATGGTTAACAGTTAAATTGAAGCACATCCATAGCGATGGAGAACTGGTAACCGGCCAAGAAGGACTTGAAACCCTATATTTCAGAAACTGATTATTGAAGCTTATACAACCCTAGCTTGTGGATATCCGAAGAGGTGAAGTCGGTGTGTCAAAAATTAATGTCGGCCGCAGATTTTAGTGAACGGTCTTGGTGAAGACGTAGGACGACGATGAAGCAAAAATGATGGAGATTTTCGAACCAGTGAATCGGAAGAGAGAAGTTGTGATGGGGAGGAGTTCCATAGACATGAATATTATGTAGCACATGAGTGACGAGGTGTAGATTGGAAGACTGGAAGATATAGTAGGGATATACGCCCAAATTTTTTTGAATTGAATTGCTGATTTCAGTGGAATTTTGTGATGATGATGAAGATAGATTTATGAAGGCTTTGAAATAGTGGTAGTAGATGAGGAAAGTTGTGTGGGGGAGGTAGGGTGTAACACCTCAAGCTTCCACGGTACGCTTCTATTTGAATAATACAATAGTGTGTGTTGTATGCAACTTCGAGATATAACACACCACAACAAATCAAACTAGTCATTATGAATAGTCATACCCACTTTTTGAAATTTTATAAATTTTATCTTTCAAAATGGACTACATTTTTGGATTCTGAATATTGAAATTATCTTAGGGTGAATTTTTGGTATTTTTCTGAAAACTTTCAATTTTTGATGAATAGTGAAAAACACAGAGTTATATTTTAAAACCGAATTTTTATTTAAATATTTATTTATTTTATTTAAATTTATTTTAGGTAAAAATAGATGCATAATACCTATATAAGTCTAATTTAATTCATTGGAGTTGGTTTATAATAATTTTAGATATATAAAAACTTTATTGAACCTTTACTGTCTTTTACCCACCTCTTAGGAGCATTTTCAAATTTACATAAAACATAATTTTACTACTTCTGTGAGTTGAATTTCAAAAATTTGAGAGAAACAGTTGATATTATTAAGTAAAATATGGTTCAATAAGATGAAAATAATTTTTGGAGAATAGTAACTTTTTACTTTATTTACCATGGTTAAAAGTAAATAGGGTAATTAAGGGTAAAAATGATATTATTATTACCCTAACACAAGTCCTAATTCTATTGGATAAGTATAATTCGACCCAAAACAACCTTTATAATTAAATATGATCCTTTAGGTCCACTTGTATTAGATTAGTACATTTATTATTATTTAATTCAAAGAAGAGTTAAAAGTGTTAAATTCAATATTTAATAACTAAACCATTTTTAATATATGGTTAAACATAAGATAAATTCGACTATAAATATTCATTTTAAAGATAAAAATATTTCCTACATAATGGTATTTTATATATATTTTTTATACATTATATAATTAAATTTATTTATGACACAATGATGATGCAGTAATTACCTAATTAGTAAAATATTAAAATAATTGATATTATAAATATCCAAATAAATATAATTTGAGACTTTTTATTAATTCCACTAATTTTCTAGGTTAATATGATATTCTAGGGTTGGTTATATGAATTTTTTTCAAATTAATAATGCTGTAATGAATTTAGAAAAAACAAAATACCAAATAGTGTCAAAATTGACATAAAAGAGTTTTTAAAACAAATATTATATTATTAATTGATATTCTATTCCTAAAAATATAAAGATCAGAAAAAGTTGTTAAATAATATTATTTATGTCATTAATGAACCACTTGAGGTTCTCTTGTAAGTTTATAGTATGTGTATTAACCATATAATAAATAAATACAAAGAGAAATGGAAAATGTCAAACTATTTAACAAAGAGTTAAATGTAAAAGATAAAGTTAATGTAGTGACCCAAACCTGTATAAAACCTATTGTTTTACAATTTTTTGACCCATACTTGCCTTATCCTTTAAATAATTCATTTTAAAGTCATTAGAAACTGAAAATGATTTTATTTTAAAATAATATTTCTAGCTTTTCCTAAGGTTCCCCTCACCCATCTTATAAAAGGGAACTTCCCCTTATCTCTTATTCACACCTTTAGTGCCATTTTTCTCGGCCAACCCCTGCCTAAATACACTCTAAACTTTCCTCCATTAATCCTAGAGGCCTTCTTTTAGTCATAAATCCAACATATGGAGTCCTTTGGATCAAATCAAAAGTAAGAACCTGAAGAAAAGGTAAATATTTCATCACCTATTTCAAGTTCCTTTCTTCTTCCACTTCCTCTTTATTTGTTGTTTCCGTTCTAAAATAATAACTCCATTATCTTCTATATAATTTAATTTTATTATAAATATGGTACAACCATATTCATTATTATATCTATCCTTTTAATGACATGTCACCATACGTGTGTACGTACGGCTTACCGTCTCCACGTCATGGTGTAATTTTTATTCAATACATTATTATTTCGATGGGTATAATAATTATGTTTAATTGATGTAAATAATAAATATAACATGATAATTATTCTTTATATATTATATACCATCCAATTATATATTATTTTAATATCAAAAGAATGATATCGATCGTGCGTACGTACGGATTACCGTCTCCACGAACGCGATGAGATTCATTCATCATCGTATCAATTCAAGAATAATTTTCATTAGATGATTAAAAATAATGTTTAAAGACTTAATATAATTCTGAATATGAATAAGATACATCCTATCCATAATAAACATTACTTACGTAACAAATCATATAAAGGAAAACGAATAAGTTAACACCCGAAACGATAATAATACTAAAATATTATTAACAAAGCAATATTAAAAGATCATATATGATATCATATTAATGTATATGATAATTGTATAATTTAAAAACAATTATTTCACCATTATAAAGTATTTTAACCTACCCTTTACCAAAGAAAGTACAAGGTAATGGTTAATTTCACAATCTCATTATTATCCGAGGTTATTTATATGTAATTATCTACTGGGACATCTTTATCATCCACATCCATGTTTCTTAAAAATGTATTCCAAAAAAATTTTAATATTTACTAGACTATGGGATAAAGTAATTTATACCCTTGTTTTACTTTTATAATATGTTTATAAAGGAATATTTCCGTCGTTTTTCGAACATGTTCCTTTATAACCTTTTCGATGAAATTTTGGTAAGAATGTATTTTTTTAACATATACTATGGGTGTGGCTATTTTCCACTGTTATAAAATCATCAAATATTACCTTAAAATTTTATAAAAATATTTCCAAAATAAATATTTTCTTTTAAATGGATTCAAAATAGAAAGAGTCATTTCTTTCAAACAGTTACATTTCATCTATGTCAACATCCTTTGATAGATTCTAAACTTGTTTGAAGTTGATTTATTATGATAAAAATCTTCCATATTGTATTGAATGTTTTGTGATATGTTTGAATGTGGATGTGTTATTTTTTATACCATTCATGTTTTATGGATAATGTATTGACATTTCATATGCTAGTTTTAATACGAATGTTTATATTATGTTTAAACCTTTTCATATAAGGAATGCATTGGACTTATTATGTGATGGGTGGAGACTTTTATAGATCCTTGATGCATCGGTAGGTCTCATGAGACAAACTAGTGTCTTGGCCCAAGTCCTTGACAAAATCTTATTTGTAGTCTTGGCACATGTCCTTGACTATGTGGTTATGAAAGTCTGGCATTCTGCATTTTTTCATTATGAAAGTGGCTATTGATATTGCATGTGATTATTCGACTAGTAAAATATCCATGTGAATAAGTAAATGGAATTATTCAATTTTATCTTTTCCATATTATGCTGAATTTCAAGTTTAAAAGGCTTTTGTTTTAGTCTTATACATTACCTTAAATGTTTATGCTTATTTATGAAAGTTTCCGCTATATTGTTATCCTTACTGAGCATATGTGCTCACCCCTTTCTATGATTTATTTTTCCCAGGATGCGAAGAAGTATATTATGATGGACCTGTAGGGATAGTCTATTGTATATCAGTGTTATCTATGGAAACAATGTTGTTGTAGTTTTCTATTTCATGATGTAATGTAAACCTTATGAATGTATCTAGTACTTCCAAAGCTATTAAACTAATCAGTCATTCGAGACTTGATCTTTTGTGATCATGCCTATGATACGTAATAATGAACCGACTCTGGGATTTTGGGGTCGGGGCGTTACAGTTGGTATCAGAGGAAGTTTAGTACAAACCTTGGAATCTAGATTTAGAAAAACTCTGATTAGAGTACATTACCCTAAGATAGACTTTGAGGATTAGTATAGAAGAACTTCCTTGAATTTTGGTATTGTAAATATTTTGTGAATTTTCCAAGAAATACATCCATGTCTGGATATGAGCAGGTAGAGGCGGCTCTGGCCTAGATGTACCTAGGGGTAAAACCCAAAAAAATCGCTTTGAGTAATACTCTAATGGGAACTGGTGCATGACAACGGGCCTTTCTGCACTCTTGGTTACAACACTCCTAGGGGATATTCTTAGGATAATTCTCATTTTCTTTACAAACCATTATGAAGGGATTATGAGTATATACTTCCTCGAAGAAAACATTTTTATGATTATGGATTATATCCATAAATTGTTCAATTTATGTTAAGTGTTTTACAAGTTTGGATTTATGTATTGCGATTCATAAACTAATATAGTTTATGCAATTGTTTAGAAATGGCACCTAGTGGAAGGAATGGAAACTGTATCAATGCACGCACTCCATGTACGAATTTACCTCCTACACAAGATAATTATAGTGGAGCTGGTGATGCAACTGGTGTTGATCAGCTAATCACCATACTAAGACAACTCACTCAGGTTATAAATAATAACCTTACCCGTATGAAGCATCCTGATCTATAGCATGGAGGATCAATGTTAGATCACTTCATGAGGAAAAACCCACCAACATTCAATGGGGGTAAAATTCCACTAGTAGTTGAGCAATGGATAAATTCCTTAGGGAAAATATTCTATGCCTTAGGGAGTAGTCAAAGGGAAAAAGTTTTCATGGTAGTTTACTGCCTCACTGGAGATGTTGATCAATGGTGGTTATTGATTCAAAACACAAAGGAAGATGATAAAGTATCAAATATGGAATATAGGTAGTTTAAAGAAATTATCTTAGAAAAATAATTTCTTCATGACCATCGAGTGGATATGGAAATAAAATTTCTGAGTCTAAGGCAAACGGTGTGAGATGGTATGTGAGTATGAATACTCTATAATACCAAATGTTGGATCGAATATGTAAACATGAGATGTGAAAATACAAGAGGGGGTGAATTTTATACTTTAAAAATTCTTTAGGAACTTTTAAAGTTGGTTATGTTTAACAATGTTAAACAAGGGAATTCACAAAAACTCTAAGTTCTAAATAACTTTCTTGATTCTGGAAAAGTGATTCCAGAAATGAAACTTAAAAAAAGTTTATAGCAACTAAGATTATAACTTAAAGAATATAGAATCTAACTAAATCATAGTACAAGTATGAGGAGGTATAAGAAAGTTATACTTTCCTCAACAATACAAATGCAGCCGAAAACTTGAAACAAAACAAGTAAAAAGTAGTAAGTCTTTTAACCCAAAGAGAAGGGTATCCAACAACCTTGGATAAAGGTCCCTTGATTTATACTTTCACAAAAGTTTGTCTTACCCACATAAGGGTAATCCCTCGATAAAAAGATCGGAGTCTATCTTGTTATCCCCGCAAGCCCTTAACTATCAGGTAGTTGGCACTTCTATGTTCATATCCTCGGAATCCCTCGATTGTACACAGCAATAATCGGAGCCGCACGAAGAAAATATGCACAAGGAAAAGTTTGAACAAGCCGTTCAAACATTCTGCATGAAGCTTGAGATTTTATAAGAGCCTCTATCTCTATAAATCACTTCAACAGCATGTAAGCACGGTTTTCAAAGATTGATATCAAGTCTTTCAAATGAGATCCTATTTATAGGCACAACTCCAACGGTCGGCTCCCTCCTCCAACGGTCATATTCTTCCTTGAATTTTGGAGGGACCTATACACATGTCACTCAAACAATGGTTAGTTGATTACTGAAAGCACGATATCGTTTTATATCAAAATGAGTGTAAGTATAACTAAAATATGATATTCTGAATGTAAGTAAATGAAAGTTAAGAGTCTAACCAAAGATTGAATTAGGAGTCTATAATACAAGGATATTTGGATTCTATTTTATAGGAATTCAGAACTTGAATTCTATAGAATTATGGAGTCTAAATTTCAAGGAAATCTAGAATCTGGATTCACCAAAATTTGGAACTAGAACTTACAAAGTTTGGAGTCAGAGTTCATAAGAATTCGGAGCCAAAACTCATAATATTTAGGAGTCTGAATACAGAGAAATCAGAGTCAGAACTCAGGGAAGTTCATATCCAGAATTCGTATTCAGAATTCGGAGTTAGAACTCAGTGAAGTTCGTAACCAGAATTATGATTCAGAATTCAGAGTCAGAACTCAGAAGAGTTTGTATCCAGAATTTGTATTTAGAATTCGGAGTTAGAACTCAGTGAAGTTCATAACCAGAATTCTGATTTAGGATTAAGAGTCAGAACTCAGAATAGTTCGTAACCATAATTTTGAGAATTCAGATCCTAGAACAGAATGCTTCATATCTTGGTAATTATAGGATTCTGAGGTTTTGATTTCAATCTGAATTTTACACTTAGAAAAATTATGATATGAACAATTAAATCTAGGTAGGGGTAAATTTCCTTGGGTAAGAAAAATTTCCTTATAGAAGTTTAAAAAGGGGTAAAATTAGATTTCCCTTAAGATAAGGTGTTTGTGATTTTCAAAACAAGAACAAATGTCATAAGGAACCCTTAATGACTCAAAAATATCCCCCTTGAAAGAAGTAATGTAAAAGTCATAAGGAAAACCTTATTGGATTGACTAATGCACCCTTTGTATTCATGGATCTAATGAATGGATTTTTCAAGGAATATCATGATGAATTTTTAGTGGTATTTATTGATGATATCTTTGTATACTCCAAAATCTACGAATATCATGAAAATCACTTGCGCATTATCCTAAAGACTCTTAGAAGACATGAATTATATGAGAAGTTTAGAAAGTGTGAATTCTGGCTTCAGGAGATTTCTTTTCCTGGACATATCATCTCTAAGGATGGAATCTCCATTGATCCTTCTAAGACAAGAGCAATCCAAGAATGGCAAGCACCAATGATTATAACTAAGTTACAAAGTTTTAATGGTTTAACAGGTTGTTATCAGCGTTTCGTCTAGAATTTTACCCGATTATCTAACCCATTAACCAAGCTTAGATGTAAATGGGTTAAATTTGTTTGGACAAAAGTGTGTGAAGAATGTTTTAAAGAACTGAAGAGATTATTAGTCAATAATCTTATCTTGACTCTACCATCGAATAATGATAAGATTGTTATTTATAGTGATGCTTCAAATAAAGGACTTGGTTGTGTCCTTATGCAGAATGATAAGGTTATTTCCTATGCATCACGACAGCTAAAAATTCATGAACAAAACTATCATACTCATGATATTGAGTTAGAATATGTAATCCTTGATTTGAATATATGGAGACACTATTTATATGGTGAAAATGTGATATTTATACTGATCACAAGAGTTTGAAATATATTTTCTCACAAAAAAAAACTCAAAATGAAGCAAAGGCGATGGATTGAACTACTCAAGGATTATGATTTCACTATACATTACCACCCCAGAAAGGAAAATAAGGTGACAGATGCTTTGAGTAGAAAGTATCATGGAGTTTTGAACAAGATGAGAGTTTAAAAGGATCCTATATACATGGATTTAGTAAAGATGGATATGGGAATAACCATGGAAGGTGAAACATCAATGATTTTTCAAATGGTTTCCAAAAAATCGTTACTAGAAAGGATAAAAAGTTCTCAGAATGATAATGAGGAGTTTCAAAAGAAGATTAAATCTGTGAATAACAGGAGATTGAGTGACTTTGTATATGAAGATAGAAGTTTGAAATTTGGGAAGAGACTTTGTGTTCTCGATATACCTGATCTAAAAAGAGAATTGTTGGATGATTCTCATATCTCCAATATCTCTATACACCCTGGGAGCACAAAAATGTATAGATATTTCAAAGGAACATATTTTTTGGGACAACATGAAGAGAATGATCGCTGATTTTGTGTCAGGATGTATGGTTTGTCAACAAGTGAAAGCTGGAAGGCAACAGCCTAGAGGAGTCATGAAACCTCTTCCCATACCTGAGTGGAAATGGGATGATGTTACGATGGACTTTGTCATGGGACTACCAAAGACTCCTAGAAGGAACAATTCTATATGTGTCATTGTGGATCGTCTTACCAAGTTAGCACATTTTCTTTCTATAAGAGAAGATTTACCACTTGAACGTCTAGAAAGATTATATATTAATGAAGTTTTGAAACTTTAGGGAGTAACCCTATCGATTGTTTCTAATTGTGATCCACGTTTTACAACAAGATTCTGGAAAAGTATACAGAAAGCCCTGGATACTGAACTTTATTTGAGCACTGCCTACCACCCTCAAACTGATGGAAAATCAGAACGGACTATTCAAATCTTAGAATATATGTTGAGATCTTTCTCACTTGACTCTCAAGGTATGTGGGATCAATATTTACCTATGGTAGAATTATTTTATAACAATAGCTTCCATTCAAGTATTCATATAGCACTATAAGAAGCGTTATACGGAAAGATATGTTGCACACCAACCTGTTGGGATGATGTTGGTGAAAGAAAACTCATAGGCCCGGAACTTGTGGAGGTAACGATGGAAAAGGTAAAGGTAATCCAAACCCATATCAAAGAAGCACAAAGTAGGCAGAAAATCTATCCTGGTAACCTAATGAAGGATTTGGAATTTCAGGTAGGAGATCATGTTTTCTTGAAGGTATCTCCATGGAAGGGTGTTATAAGTTTCAGTAAGAAGGTAAAATTTAGTCCCAAGTATATTGGACCTTTCTAAATTCTAGAATAAATTTGGGCTGTAGCTTACCATTTGTAAATTTCTCCAAATATCTCCAAAGTTCACGATGTCTTCCAAGTATCATTGTTAAGAAAATACATGTCTGACCCAATGCATGTACTCACCTATGAGGAATTAGAACTGGAACCCGATCTGTCTTATTGAAAAGAGCATGTCAAGGTTCTTGATACAAGAGAACAAGTGCTGAGAAACCAGATGACTCATCTGGTAAAAGTTCTATGGAGAAACCATAAGTTGGAAGAGGCAACGTGGGAACCCAAGGAACTTATGATTAAGAATCTAAGTCTTTTTATGCAGTAATATTATAGAAATTTTGAAGATGAAATTATTTGAATTTGGGTATAATGTAACACCCCAAGCTTCCACGGTACGCTTCTCTTTGAATAGTACAATAGTGTGTTGTACGCAACTTCGAGTTCTAACACACAACAACCAATCAAACTAGCCGTTAGGAATAGTAATACCCACTTTTTAAAATTTTATAAATTTTGTCTTTCAAAATGGACTTCATTTTTGGATTCGGAATATCAAAATTAGCTTACGGTGATTTTTTGGTATTCTTCTGAAAACTTTAAATTTTTGATGAATAGTGAAAAACACTGAGTTATAGTTTAAAACCAAATTTTTATTTAAATAATTATTTATTTTATTTAAATTTATTTTAGGTCAAAATAGATACATAATACCTATATAAGTTCAATGTAATTCATTGGAGTTAGTTTATAATAATTTTAGATATGTAAAAATTTTATTGAACTTTAACCGTCTTTTACCCACCTCCTAGGAGCATTTGCAAATTTACATAAAACATAATTTTACCAATTTTGTGAGTTGAATTTAAAAAATCCAAGAGATACAGTTGATATCAATAATTAAAATTTGGGTCAATAATATGAAAATATTTTTTGGTAAATAGTTACTTTTTACTTTTATTTACCATGGTTAAAAGTAAATAGGGTAATTAAGGGAAAAATGATATTATTATTACCCTAACACATATTATAATTCTATTTTCTACGTATAATTCGACCAAAATAAACCTTAGTAATTAAATATTATTCTTTAGGTCCCCTTGGATTAGATTAGGACATTTATTATTATTTAATTCAAAGAATAGTTAAAAGTGTTAAAATCAAAGTTTAATAACTAAACCATTTTTAATATAGGGTTACAGATAAGATAAATTCAAAAATAAATATTCATTATAAATATAAAACTATTTCCTACATAATTGTATTTTATTTATATTTTGTAGACATTAAATAATTTAATTTATTTATGACACAATGATGATGCAGAAATTACCTAATTAATGAAATATTAAAATAATTGATATTATAAATATACAAATAAATTTCATTTGAGACTTTTTATGAGATAAAATAATTTTATAGGTTAATATTACATGGTGGGGTTGGTTATATGAATTTTTTTCGAAGTAATACTTCTGTAATTAATTTAGTAAAAACAAAATACCAAATAGTGTCAAAATTGACATAAATGAGTTTTTTAAAAAAATATTATAATATTAATTGATATTCTCTTATTAAAAATCTAAGGTTCTCCCAAAGGTCTTAAACAATATTATATATGTCATTAATGAACCACTTTAGGTTCTCTTGGAATTTTATAGTAAGATTATTAACCATATAATATAAAAATATAAAGAGACATGGTAAATGTCAAACTATTTAACTAAGAGTTAAATCTAAAAGATAAAGTTAATATAGTGACCCAAACCTGTCTAAAACCTATTGTTTGAGTTGATTTCAACTCATACCCACCTTATCCTTTAAATTTTTCATTTTTATGCCATTAGAAACCGAAAATGATTTTATTATAAAATAATATTTCTAACTTTTCCTAAGGTTCCCCTCACCCCTCTTATAAAAGGGCACTTTCCCTTCTCTCTAATTCACACCTTCAAATCCATTTGGCCCGGACAACCCCTTCAAAAATACCCTCTAAAATATCTTACCTTCATCCTAGAGGCCTTAATTTAGTCATAAATCCAACCAAAGTAGCCCTTTTGATCAAATCAAAATGAAGAAACCGAAGAAGAGGTAAATATTTCATCACCTCTTTCAAGTTCCTTTCTTCTTCCACTTCCTATTTATTTTTTGTTTCCATTCTAAAATAATAACTCCATAATATTATATATAATGTGATGTTATTATAAATATGTTACAACCATATTCATTATTATATTTATGATTTTAATGACATGTCACCATACGTGCGTACGTACGGCTTACCATCTCCACGTCGTGGTGTAATTGTTATTCAATACATTATTATTTGGATGGGTATAATAATGATGTGTAATTGATGTAAATAATACATATAACATGAAATTGTTTCTATATATATGATATAACATCCAATTATATATTATTTTAATATCCAATGAATGATATTGTCGCTCGTGTGTACGTACGGATTACCGTCTCCATGAACGCGGTGAGATTCATTCCCCATCGTATCCATTCAACACTAATTTTCATTAGGTGATTAGAAATAATGTTTAAAGACTTAATATAATTATTAATATGAATATGATACATCCTATAGATAACAAACATTACTTAGGTAACAAATCATATAAAGGAAAACAAATCAGTTAACACCCTAAACAACGATAATAATAAAATATTATTAACAAAGAAATATTAAATGATCATATATGATATCATATTAATGTATATGATTATTGTATAATTTAATAAAAAACAATTCACCATTATATAGGAGGTTAACCTACCCTCGACCAAGAAAAGTACAAATTAATGGTTAATTTCACAATCTCTTTATTAACCGAGGTTGTTTATATGTAATTATCTACTAGGAATTCTTTATCATCCACATCAATGTTTCTTAAAAATGTATTCCAAAACATTTTTACTATTTACTAGACTATGGGTTAAATTCATTTATACCCTTGTTTCACTTTTATAAGATGTTTATAAAGGAATCTTTCCATCATTTTCCAAACAAGGTCCTTTATAACCTTTTCGACAAAATTAAGGTAAGAATGTGTTTTTTAACTTATACGGTAGGTGTAGCTATTTTTCTCTGTTATAACATCGTCGAAGCTTCCCTTAAAATCTTATAAGAATATATCCAAAATAAATTTTTTATTTTAAATTATTTCAAAATAGAAATAAATATTTCTTTAAAATAGTTTCATTTCATCTATGTCAACATCTTTTGATATATTTTCAACTTGTTTGAAATTGTTTTATTATGATACAAATCTTCCATATTGTATTGAAGGTTTTGTGATATGTTTGACTGTGGATGTGTTATTTTTATACCATTCATGGTTTATAGATAATTTATTGAAATTTTTATGAAAATTTTAATACGAATGTTTAGGTTATTTTTAAACCTTTTCATATGAGGAATGCATTGTACTTAGTATATGACGGGTGGAGCTCGCTGTAGTTCCTTGATGCATTGGTAGGACTCATGAGAAAAACTAGTGTCTTGGCATAAGGCGTTGACAAAATCTTATTTGTAGCCTTGGCACAAGGCCTTGACTATGTGGTTATGAAAGTCTGGAATTATGCATTCCATCATTATGAAAGTGGATATTGATATTGCATGTGATTATTCGACTAGTAGAATATCCATGTGAATAACTAAATGGAATTATTTGATTTTAAATTTACCATATTATACTAAAGTTCAAGTTTAAAAGTCTTTTGTTTTAGTCTTATACATTACCTTAAATGTTTATGCTTATTTATGAAAGTTTCCGCTATATTGGTATCCTTAATGAGCATCTGAGCTCACCCCTTTCTATGTTTTATTTTTCCCAGGATGTGAAGAAGTATATTATGACTAACCTGTAGGGAATTTCATTGGGATCTCATTGTTGTCTACAGAAACAATGTTGTTGTAGTTTTCCATTTCATTATGTAATGTAAACCTTATGAATGTATCTAGTACTTCCAAGGCTACTAAACTAATTGGTCTTTCGAGACTTGATCTATTGTGATCATGCCAATGATACGTAATAATGCACCGACTCTGGGCTTCTGGGATCGGGGCATTACATAGGGAAATGTGATGGAAGGTGGGTAGATGGATATGGGTGGGTGGAGTGAGTTGTTGTGGGAGTGACACATGTCCAGAAAAATGCCTGCTTTTGTATATATATAGATATTATTATTATTATTTCTTTTCATTCTCTAAACTCGTGAATTAAATTAAATATAATTTATTCAAATAATATTCAATATATATATTATTTATCATGAGACTATTAAAATTTGTCCTCCATTCCTCCAAAATATTTAACATGTAACACCCCGAAATTTTATGAAAAATATTCTTTTTAATTTCATTAATGACTTGTGTTGTTTTCTACAAGGATCTTGCACAACACGCACCCCTGAATTGCCTTTCATTACACACAATCGCGACCTTCCTCGATAGCGTGTGTAGTATGCAATACCGAGTTTCACTAAACGAGATATTATTATTATATTATTATGAACTAGCCGTTATGAATATTAATACCCACTTTTTTAAATTTTATAAAATTTATCTTTCAAAATAGACTTCATTTTTGGATTCGGAATATTGAAATTAGCTTAGGGTGAAATTTTGGTACTTTTCGGATAACTTTCATATTCTAATGAATAGTAAAAAGTACTAAATTTTAATTAAAAACAACTTTTTAATCGAAATAATTAATAGTGATAAATTATTAATTTGAGTGGTTTTAAATTATATTTAGAATATATTTTTTACAATTTAATAAAATTTTGGTCATTGGATGTAATTTCACATTTAAACGAGACATAAACAAGTGTCAATCTTTTGATAGTTATTATCTCTTAAGAACACGCTATTTGTTTTGACGACGGGAATTAATTTTTAAATTAATTAATGAAACTGATATGTTTTGAATTTGGTAAAATAGACATCATTTTTGAATTCATAATATCAAATATATCTTAGGCCTAATTTTTGGTATTTTTATGGAAACTTTCATTTTTTTTATAAATAGTGAAACTACTAAGTGGTTGTTAAAAACAGAAATTTTCATAAAACTTAATTTTACCACTTATGTGAGTGGAATTTCGAAAATCCGAGAGACACGGTTAATATCAAGGACTAAAATGTGGTTCAATGAGATGAAAATATTTTTTTGATGAATAGTAACTTTGTACTTTTTTTTACCACGGTTAAAAGTAAATAGGGTAATTAAGGCTAAAATGATATTAGTATTACCCTAACACATGTCCTAATTCTATTTTATAAGTTTAATTCGGCCAAAAACAACCTTAGGAATAACATATGACCATTTAGGCCCACTTGGATTAGATTAGGACATTTATTATTAATTTATTTAAAGAAGGGTTAAAATAGTTAAAATCAAAGTTTAATAACTAAATAATTTTTAATACAGGGTTATAAATAATATAAATTCGACTATAAATATTCATTATAAAGATAAAAATATTTCCTACATAATGTTATTTTATTTGTAATTTTTAGACTTAAAATAATTTAATTTATTTATGACACAATGATGATGCAGTAATTATCTTATTAATGAAATATTGACATAATTGATGTTATAAATACCCAAATAAATGTAATTTGAGAATTTTTATGCATTAAAATAATTTTATATGTTAATATGACATGTTAGTAGTGATTTAATTAACATTGTTCGAACTAATCATTCTGTTATGATTTTCACAAAAATCAATTACCAAATAGTGTCAAAATTGACATAAAATAGTTTTTAAAACAAATATTATATTATTAATTGTTGTTATATTCCTAAAAATCTAAGGTTTGGCAAAGATACTTATATCCTGATAGGTGTATCATTAATGGACCACTTGGGGTCTCTTGGATGTATATGGTAAGTTTATTAACTATATAATATAAAAATACAAAGTGACATGGTAAATGTCAATCTAATTAACTAAGAGTTAAAACTAAAAGTTAAGGTTAATATAATGACCTAAACTTGTATAAATTATATTTTATGAGAGTATTTAGACCCATACCCACCTTAGATTCGAAATAAATCAATTTGGAGCTATTAAAAACTGAATATGACTTTATAATAAAATAATATTTTTAGTTATTCCAAAGGTGCCCCTCTCCTCCCTTATAAAAGGGCACCTCTTCCCTCTCTTACTCACACAACTTTGAGACTTCAATCTCGGCCAACCCATGAAAAATTATCATCTCCACTTCCCTAGAAACATCCTATAGGTCCTTGTCTTCTTCAAAGACCAATTTTAGTGCCCTAAGAGGAGGTCAAAAAGAGGCGCTTCAAAGAAGAGGTAATGTCCATTACCGATTCTTTCAACTTTATTTCTTCTTTAACTTCTTCGTTTTAGTTGTTTCATTATGAGGTAATAACATAAGTATCACTAATATACTGATATGTTATTATAATTATGAAACAATCATATTTCACCATCTATCCATCCTACGGAAAACGAAATCACTGCACGTGTGTACGTACGGAATACCGTCTCCACGCCGTGGTGTATTCTATTTTCCACCACCACCTTACTTGGATGGGTATAATGGTGAAATTAATGAATATATATGATTATTTTAAAGTGATATTAATTATGTAATATTATACATACACTTTAATACAATTCCATGATCTTGGGAATGATATCATCGCTCGTGCGTACGTACGGACTACCGTCTCCACGACGCGATGAGATTCACTCTCCATGTTAACCATTAAAGAATGATTATAAAGTATATATAATAAGTAATAATGAATTATATGACATAATAATTCTACTTGATTTATGTATATATATATATTTATGTCATCTAATTAATTCCATTCAATTCAATAAGGAAACGAAAACAGCGTTCATGCGTACGTATGGCCTACCATCTCCATGAACGGTGTATTTCTTTCCATTTATCGATCTATTATGTATATTCTGAATATATATTATATATAAATCATGTTTTACATTATGGATTTAATTAATCATGATCTAAGTAATCATATGAATAATTACAAGTTAAAACACGAACGAAAAATGAAACTATTTTACCCAAAACGCTACTTTAACATGAATTTACAAAAGAACGGGTAATATAAAGACATAAGTGAACCATATATGATATAATAACAATGAATATGATTCTTTAATAAGTCAATGACATTATTTAAATCCTTATAAAGGATTTTGGGATACATATGAATCATATCGGACCTAAGGTAAGGGATAATTTTGCAAATCTCATTTTTATCCGTGATTGATTATTCATAAGTATTTACTGGGGTAATTGTTATCATCCATGTCCATGTTTTATAAAAGTGTTTTCATGTATGTTTAAAGTCCTTTTCTACCCATTTTTACTTTTCCCCATGGTATGGAAGGAATCTTTCTTTTGTTTACCCTATGAGGTACTTTTTTGACTTTTTTGACAAAAGTACGAGAAGAATGTTTTTTTTAACTTATACAGCACGGACAAATTTTTACGGTTTTATAAAGCCTTATTTTCATGAAGATTCCTCCAAAATATTTAATGACTATTTTCAAAAAAAATCTCTTTCTTTTAAAATTGCATGATGTTTTGTGAAAAGAAATTGATTTTGAATAAGATAGGATATTTTCCTTAAGAATTCATTTCAAGTGTTTTATCAAAACCATTTTTCCATCTAAGATGACATTATTTTATATGTGTATGTTTCAAGTATAATGTACCTATGATTTAAATGGTTTCACTTTTCTTATGTTGATATATCCATTTGTTTTTTATGGATTATGTGATGATGGGATGATGTTTATGAAACCCATTTTATTATTTGGGTTATGATGAATGTTTCAAGTTTATTTTGTGGAACAAGTAAGAATGATTTCATTATGAGATGGGTGGGACCTGTATATCCCTCAAATTCATTGGGTAAAGATTTATATCTCATGAGATAGACATGGCTGGAACGGTAAGTTAATCCGGTTCAGTATTACAGGACTGGAACGAGGAGTGAACTCGATTCAGAAAGGGACTTTGTCCACTACGATGGTCTTGGCAGAAATGCCTTGGATACTATGGAAATCATTACATGTGATTAATGGAAGACACAATTACATGTTTTATTCCCATACTATGTTATCATGATTTATATTCCTTTATGATCTATGCCTTATGTACTTCCATGTTTTAAGTTGTTTCTCAATATTTTGATGTTTAAGAATTATGTTCATGTTTTTAGGTTCAAATTTATATGGTATGTTTAATTTTATCTATGCTTACCCTTACTGAGCATTTGAGCTCACCCTTTTTATGTTTTATTTTCCCCCACGATTAAAAGAAAGGTTTTAGGTAAGGAAACAAAAAGTGGAAGATCTTTATGGTAGATGTTGAAGATCTTTCACCACGATTAGAAGATTACGTTCCAAGTTTCCAAAGAAACTAACCTATTACGGTCCTTGTGTGTATATTTTTGTTATGTACTGAGTTTTCCGCAAAATTAATGTAATTTCCATGTACGTCAGGCTTCGGGTCTCTACAGTTGGTATCAGAGGAAAGGTTTAGTCAACCTTTGGAAACTAGGATGCGAAAACGTTAGTGAGATCCCTAGAGATATTTCTAAGGTATGTCTAGGGATGTCCTTAAGGATAAGTATATGTATAGGATATAGTCCTAGAACTACGGTAATGATCTTAGAATTTAACCTAAGATGTTAGATATTGAGGGTGCTCCCCCTTTACTATGTTGTTTTTCCTAGAATTATTTTTACCTCTCACACTATTCTTTTTGGGTTTTAGACGATGGTTGGAACCTGAAGGAATCGTGTTGATCAATGAAATGGACAATGCAATGATTGTCCTCTTAAACAAACAAATGTTATGGGATATGGAGTGCAAAATCTTATTATTATACTTGCACAAGCTATGAATCATTCTGGACTTCCAAATGAGTAGAGAAGGGAACAATATTCTATTGATTCCTTCATGAGGAAACGTCCACCTTCTTTTAGTGGGTCTTATGATCCACTTGTTGCTGAAAAATGGATCAGTACCACTAAAAAGATATTTTCAGTTCTTCAATGTTCTGAACATGATAAAGTCATCTTAGCAGTATATCGTTTGGAAGGTGAAGCTGATCAATGGTGGAATCTTATCAAGAATACGAGGCCAAGAGATGAAATTGAGTCCATGGAATGGGACGAGTTCAAGAACTTATTTTTTAATAATTACTTCCCTCGTATTCTTCGTACAATGATGGAGAAGGAGTTTCTTGAACTAAGGCAAAAGGATGATGAATCTGTTGGTATATACGAAGTGAATTTTACAAGGCTTGCAAGGTATGCATCTGGATTTATCATCCAACCTAAAAGTAAAGTTGATCGATTCTTCAGTGGCTTAAAACCAAGTCTTAGAAGGGCATTAGCTATAATAGACTTCAGTAGCTATGAAGAAATTGTGCGTTGTGCTATCAACGTAGAAATGGAAGTTGGTGTTACTTATCCATCTCATAGTTTTGACAAGAAATGAAAGATGGAGTTGAAGGAGAAATCTCATAATAATGGTGAAAAGAAGATGAATGTTTCCTTATGCTCAAAGTGTGGAAAGAAGCATGGTGGAGATTGTCTTAAAGAGACTAGAAAATGTTTTAAGTGTGGAAAAGAAGGCCATCGAGAAGCTGAGTGTCGAAGTAATGGAAAAAGGGTTTCTAATGATGTGAATAAAGAAAAGACTATATAGAATGCACCACCAACACTTCAATTCTTCAAGTGTAAGGAAATGGGGCATTATGCTAATAAATGCCCTAATCCAAGGGTTAGTGATGATCGACATGAGCAACCACTTAAGGCAAAGGAAAAAAGGGAAGTCACATGCGATCACTATTGGCGATGTTGAATATGACAACGATGTGGTGTAATGATTAAGTTTTTATGAAATGGGATTCCAAAATAATGTTGTATATAGTATCGTAGAATATTGGAATATTTATGTATTGGTCTATTGCGGTTTTCAATAATTTTATGGTACCGGTAACCATGGAAAGTGATTGAGATATTTTTGGAAAAAATATTATAGGCGCATAATGAATGGATAAGGAGAAAATAAAATGTTTGACAGTATTCATGAGCTCATGACTGATATAAGGAAATGGTCATATCATGGTTTGAGTATATAGAATTTTGGGGTTTTGGAATGTGGAAAGAGTTAACTTTTGATAGCACTCATGTTTTCACTAAGATTCAATGGGTATTCATTTTTCAAGAGAATACATGATTAAGGCCTTCGAATGTTTGGAATGTGACCAACAAGACATATCTCATGATATATGGGGATCAACGATGGTATTAACATGCTTGTTATATGAACTCTTTGGTAATCGTTTTCACTGTAATATGAGATTGGACAGCAGTATTTTGGATAAGCCTAAAGATTGGAATGGATTATGTTGGACATAAGTTAGTATAGATGTTTTTTTCGATATTATTGATGGTATGTTATAGTAATGTTGTTTTAGAAAAAGGACAACCTGCAAGACGGGCGATAGCCCATCGCGTTGGATAAGGCTGTGGGAATCGAACCCACAACTGAAGTGTGACTGGCCTTTATCGCCTACCACTGGCCTACAAGAAGTCCTTGTTTAGTAGAAACTAGTTTTATTATATTAATCAGTATGATATATGAAGTATAAGTCCATTTTAGGAACCATATATGATTAATCTCACTATAGATGGACTTATGTATTTTTTGATAACTTTTCTAACCTTTTGTTTGAGACAGATAGAATGACCCATCATTCTATCACATGATCTACTAACACTTCACGAATGAAAAATTCAACTTCATTTCTTTCAGAGATAAAGTGGAAATTTTCCAAAGAACGACCAACAGTGAGACTGTACCAAAATCACGAAAGTATTTCTTTTAATTCCAATTTCATCAACTTTAGGGAAATGATCTTGAAAACCAAAAAAGTTGTCCTAGTGCTCTTATATCTGATGAATCAGATGGTACCTTAGATCATCACAAATTTATGTCTTTGTGATTGTTGTCTTTTTCTTAGCCATGTTCTCTACCACTCTCCATCAGAACTTTATGGTTAGATTTTTCTTCCATATCCATATTTTCACCTATGTTCTCCTATGTGGAAACCCAGTGATGAGTTAATTTGGGTAACCGTTACATTTTATACTTTATTTTTTAAATCCAAGTTTTGGTATTCCTTTTTACAATGTGGGTTTCTATTAAAGAAACTTTAGAGTAGTAAACCATTTATAACCCTGACGAATTTCGAGGGAGAAATTCATTTTAAGGGGGGTAGAATGTAACACCCCGAAATTTTATGAAAAATATTCTTTTTAATTTCATTAATGTCTTGTGTTGTACGCTACAAGGAGCTTTCATAACATTCACTCCTGACTTGCCTTTCATTACACGCAATCGCGACCTTCCTCGATTGCGTGTGTAGTACGCAATACCGAGTTTCACTAAACGAGATATTATTATTATATTATTATAAACTAGCCATTATGAATAGTAATACCTACTTTTTGAAATTTTATAAATTTTATCTTTCAAAATGGACTTCATTTTTGGATTCGGAATATCGAAATTAGCTTAGGGTGAAATTTTGGTACTTTTCGGATAACTTTCATATTCTGATGAGTAGTGAAAATTACTAAATTTTAATTAAAAACAACTTTTTAATTGAAATAATTAATAGTGATAAATTATTAATTTGAGTGGTTTTAAAGTATATTTATAATATATTATATACAATTTAATACAATGTTGGTCATTGGATGTAATTTCACATTTAAACCAGAAATAAACCAGTGTCAATCTTTTGATAGTTATTATCTCTTAAGAACACGCTATTTGTTTTGACGACGGGAATTAATTTTTAAATTAATTAATGCAACTGATATGTTTTGCATTTGGTAAAATATACATCATTTTTGAATTCATAATATCAAATATATATTAGGCCTAATTTTTGGTATTTTTCTGAAAACTTTCAATTTTTTTATGAATAGTGAAACCAATAAGTGGTAGTTAAAAAACAGAATTTTTCATAAATGTTAATTTTACCGCTTCTGTGAGTGGAATTTCAAAAATACTAGAGACATGGTTAATATAAAGGACTTAAATGTGGTTGAATGAGATGAAAATAATTTTTGGTGAATAGTAACTTTTTACTTTTTTTACCACGGTTAAAAGTAAATAGGGTAGTTAAGGGTAAAAATGATATTATTATTACCCTAACACATGTCCTAATTCTATTGGATAAGTTTAATTCGGCCAAAAACAAACTTAGGAATAAAATATTACCATTTATGCCCACTTGGATTAGATTAGGACATTTATTATTAATTTATTTAAAGAAGGGTTAAAATAGTTAAAATCAAAGTTTAATAACTAAATAATTTTTAATATAGGGTTATACATAAGATAAATTCGACTATAAATATTCATTATAAAGATAAAAAGGTTTCATACATAATGGTATTTTATTTGTAATTTTTAGACTTAAAATAATTTAATTTATTTATGACACAATGATGATGCAGTAATTATCTTATTAATGAAATATTGACATAATTGATGTTATAAATACGCATATAAATGTAATTTCAGACTTTTTATGAATTAAAATGATTTTATATGTTAATATGACATGTTAGTAGTGATTTAAACAAAATTTTCGAACTAATCATTCTGTTATGATTTTCACAAAAATCAATTACCAAATAGTGTCATAATTGACATAAAATAGTTTTTAAAACAAATATTATATTATTAATTTTTGTTATTTTCCTAAAAATCTAATGTTCATCTAGGATACTTATATCATGATAGGTGTATCATTAATGGACCACTTGGTGGGTCTCTTGGATGTATATGGTAAGTTTATTAACTATATAATATAAAAATAAAAAATTACATGGTAAATGTCAATCTAATTAACTAAGAGTTAAAACTAAAAGTTAAGGTTAATATAATGACCTAAACTTGTCTAAATTCTATTGTATGAGAGTATTTAGACCCAAACCCACATTAGATTCTAAATAAATCAATTTTGAGCTATTAAAAACCGAATAATACTTTATAATAAAATAATATTTTTAGTTATTCCAAAGGTGACCCTCTCCTCCCTTATAAAGGGGCACCTCTTCCCTCTCTTCCTCACACCACTTTGAGCCTTAAAGCTCGGCCAACCCCTGCCAAATTCTCTTCTCCACTTCCCTAGAAATATCATAGAGATCCTGGTCTTCTTCAAAGAACAATTTTAGTGCCCTAAGAGGAGTTCTAAAAGAGGCGCTTCAAAGAATAGGTAATGTCCATTACCGATTCTTTCAACTTTATTTCTTCTTTCATTTCTTCTTTTTAGTTGTTTCATTATGAGGTAATAACATCAGTATCACTAATATACTGATATTTTATTATAAGTATGAAACAACCATATTTCACCATCTATCCATCCTACGGAAAATGAAATCACCGCGCGTGCGTATTTACGGAATACCGTCTCCACACCGTGGTGTAATCTATTTTCCACCACCACCTTACTTGGATGGGTATAATGGTGAAATTAATGAATATATATGATTATTGTAAATTTATATTAATTATGTAATATTATACATACACTTTAATACAATTCCATGATCTTGGGAATGAAATCATTGCTCGTGCGTACGTACGGACTACCGTCTCCACGACGTGATGAGATTCACTCTCCATGTTAACCATTCAAGAATGATTATAAAGTATATATAATAAGTAATCATGAAATATATGACATAATAATGCTACTGGATTTATTTATATATATATATTTATTTCATCTACTTAATTCCATTCAATTCAATAAGGAAACGAAAACAGCGTTCATGCGTACGTACGGCCTACCGTCTCCATGAACGGTGTATTTCTTTCCATTTATCGATATATTATGTATATTCTGAATATATATTATATATAAATCATGTTTTACATTATGTATGTAATTAATCATTATCTAAGTAATCATATGAATAATTAAAAGTTAAAACACGAACGAAAAATGAAACTATTTTACCCAAAACGCTACTTTAACATGAATTTACAAAAGAACGGGTAATATAAAGACATAAGTGAACCATATATGATATAATAACAATGAATATGATTCTGTAATAAGTCAATGACATTATTTAAATCGTTATACAGGAGTTTCGGATACATACGAAGCATATCGGACCTAAGGTAAGGGATAATTTTGCAAATCTCATTTTTATCCGAGATTGCTTATTCGTAAGTATTTACTGGGGTAATTGTTATCATCCATGTCCATGTTCTATAAAAGTTTTTTCATGTATGTTTAAAGCCCTTTTCTACCCATTTTTACTTTTACCCCATGGTATGGAAGGAATCTTTCTTTTGTTTACCCTACGAGGTACTTTTTTGACTTTTCCGACAAAAGTACGAGAAGAATGTTTTTTTATCTTATACGGCACAAACAAATTTTTACAGTTTTATAAAGCCTTATTTTCATGAAGCTTCCTCAAAAATATTTCGTGACTATTTTCAAAAAAAATCTCATTCTTTTAAAATTGTATGACGTTTTGTGAAAAGAAATTGATTTTGAAGAAGATATGATATTTTCCATAAGAATTCATTTCAAGTGTTTTATCAAAACCATTTTTTCATCTAAGATGACATTATTTTATATGTTAATGTTTCAAGTATAATGTCCCTATGATTTACATGGTTTCACTTTTCTTATGTTGATATATCCATTTGTTTTATATGGATTATGTGATGATGGGATGATGTTTATGAAACCCATTTTATTATTTAGGTTATGATGAATTTTTCAAGTTTATTTTGTGGCACAAGTAAGAATGATTTCATTATGAGATGGGTGGGACCTATATCTCCCTCCAATGCATTGGGTAAAGATTTATATCTCATGAGATAGACATGGCTGGAACTGTAAGTTAATCCAGTTTAATATTACAGGACTGGAACGAGGAGTGAACTCGATTCAGAAAGGGACTTTTTCCACTAAGATGGTCTTGGCAGTAATTCCTTGGCTACTATGGAAATCATTACAGGTGGTTAATGGATGCCACAATTACATGTTTTATTCCCATACTATGTTTTCATGATTTATGTTCCATTATGATCTATGCCTTATGTACTTCCATGTTTTAAGTCGTTGCTCAATATTTTGATGTTTAAGCATTATGTTCATGTTCTTAGGTTCAAATGTCTATGGTATGTTTCATTTTATCCATGCTTACCCTTACTGAGCATTTGATCTCACCCTTTTTATGTTTTATTTTCCCCCAGGATTAAAAGAAAGGTTTTAGGTAAGGAAACAAAAAGTGGAAGATCTTTATGGGAGATGTTGAAGATCTTTCACCACGATTAGAATATTACGTTCCAAGTTTACAAAGACACTAAACTATTATGGTCCTTGTGTGTCTATTTTTGTTATGTACTAAGTTTTCCGCAAAAGTAATGTAATTTCCATGTACGTCGGGCTTTGGGTCTCTACATAACAGGCTTTGAATAGTTATTATTTATTTAATAAATAAATATCAATTCATTATTCTCTAATAAGTAAAAAATATTATTTCCACCGAATAGAAAATAATTATTTATTAAATATTCTACTCATATAATATTCACTAGAATAACTGGTGACAGAATATATACAATCTAGAAAAAATTAATAATTATTAAACCATGTGTAGGAATTATATTTATTCAACTTGTTAAATAATAAATAATAATAAATTATTTAACTAAGATTCTGAATACAGTTAGTGTGTGACCTTCTAGACCTCTTTCTCAGTGGAATTAGATGAAGCATCCAAAAGTCCAAGGTTACCATCAAGCAACACACCAAGGCACCCATAGATAATGAATTTATTATTGAAATGACATAATATAATCTACAGATTCTTACAATGTAATATAATCCCTTTATCATGATTTCTATAATCAAGGAGGTTGCATGATAGTGCTATCAACCTATATTCATGATGTATCATTCTTTGAATTTTTTAAAATTAAACAATCCTATAGAACACCTTGTCTATGGATTTATTTAGGGATTATCATTTTCATCAATGGGATTGAGATATAAACTCCCTTTAAAGAATAGAAGGGAAAATCATTTCTCTCATTATTCATTAATTAAATATTACTCCAGATGCACCCAGTGTATCCTACTTCACTACGAACATATACTGTCACAATTTTCATCAATAAATCAAAGTACGCAACTTATAGAACTCATTATTAATAATCATAAAGTCTAAGGATCTATACACATATCCACATATAGGAATAACCAATGGAACATATAAACGTGGATTTTCTACGAGAATTTCTCATTCTAATAGTATCCTACAGTAGATATTACCAAGGTCATACACCATGATAAGGTTCTTTAAAGTTATATGAGTCTCCACCCTTGATATCCTAAATCATTTGTGTCCATAAAATTATTTCATTCAATTATGTAACATATATTTAATAATACTATCATGTAACTTCTAGGTTCTCATCATAGTAGGGAACTGCATTGAACTTTCGGTGAGATAGATACTCTTAGTACATTATCACATACTATGTTATGCAGAAGAACAATAATGATGTATTTAAGAGTTTATTAATATAAACAAAATGTATTTATTTTAACATGAAGTATACATAATTTGGTTCTACGAAACTAACTGCAATAGACTCTCACTTCTACTAGAGATAACTTCTAAAAACCTTCAGTTCTCTAGCTCTCACATGATACTCATGCTTCTTCTAAGGTAGGACTTTAATAAAGGGGTTCAACATTTTTTATTCTGTTGGAACATTAGTTACTATAACTTCACCCATCTAAGGAAAATCCATCAATATGTGATACTTCTAGAGTATTCTTTTTGTCCTTTGGTGTGATCATGTCTCCTTTTCAAGAGGCATCGCTGTAATATTATCATAATACTCTATGATAGGATCTTTGTTTCTAAGCACCACAAAAACCTCCTCGACAAATTTTCATATCCAAAAACCATTCTTGGATGCATCATAAGACACTATATACTTGTAATACTCTATATAATCCACAAAAACTAGTCTCTTTAAACTCTTCCAACTCACACCTCCTCTGTTGAGATAAAAAACATATCCTAACTATGAATTCAGAACATTATGATATATTTTAAAAATTGAATCAGTATACCCCTTAATGACCAGCTCCTCATCTCCTTCATACACCAGGAACATATCCTTAGTTCTTCTTGGATACTTAAATATAGCCTTAATAGTAGGTCTGTGATGCTTTTCCTAGATTATCTTGATATCTACCTATCATACTCAATTAAAAAGAAAAATCAAGTCTAGTATATAACATAGAATACATGATTGATCATATCACTCAAAAATATGGGATCTTAATAATTCTATCTTTCATCTGTTGTGTCTATGGAAATATTTTCTTAGAAATATGTATATAATGTGACACTCGAACCAATACCCTGTTGGATTGTTCCATACTAAATCTCTTTAGTATCTAGTCAATTTATGTACATTCACTTAGTCCAAGAATCCTATTGTATCCATCATGAAAGATCTTGATCCTTAGAATATTATATTATTCACCAATTTCCATTATGGTGAAACACTTGTTTAACCATTCCTTAATATACTGTATGATTTATATTTCATTTCCAATAAGAAATATTTCATCAAAATATATTACTAGTATAACTAATACATTCCCACTAAACCACTTGTAAACACATAGCTCACATTAACTCTTAATGAAACCAAATTATTTTATAACTTCATAAAATAAAATGTTCCATGACATGGATGCTTGATTTAATACATTGATGGATATATACAACATTTATATCTTTTTTCCATCCCCTAGAGTCACAAACCCTTCTGATTGTTTCCTGTAGACATCTTCATGAAGGTTCCCATTATGAAATCTATTTTGACTTTCATCTGCCAAATTTTTAAATCATGGTAATTTATTAAAAAAAGAAAAAATTTGATGGATTTAGACATGGAAATTGGTGAAAAGGTTTCATTGTATTCAATTTATTGATTTATTTTAAACCCTTTATCCACTAGAATAGTTTTATAGGTATTTAAATTACCTTTTATGTCCATATTTTTCTTCAATACCCATTTCCACCCAATGATATTTACATCAATTGGCTTATCGACCATAACACAAACATGGTTTTTATACATGGAATACATTTTGTACTTCATGGATTCTTTCCATCCTGTATCTTATTAGCTATCTACTGCCCTATTTATAGGATATGGGGTCATCATTTTCAAACAATAATGATTCACCATATTTGGTAACTAGAAAAATATATCTCTCTGGTTCTATTACCTATCTAGTGCTCCTACATAGTACTTGTGTTTCGGGAACTAATTCTTCCATGGGGATTTGTGGAATCAAATCATGTTCCAAATCTAGTGTATCTTGAGCATCAACTTCCTCAAAGTCAATCTTCCTCCAACTATCCTTTTTGAGGTTGTCCTCTCTCTCAGGAAATATGACTTTTCTAGAGATATTCACTTTATTTTTTGAGGGGTTGAATAGGTAGTATCCATTTTTTCCTTTGGATACCCTATAAAGATACACTTTTTTCCCATAGGTGTTATTTCTTTCCTGAGAATGCCTTAAAAAGTGACTCACAATACCATATACCTTTATAAGACAAAACTAATTTCTTTCCACCCCATAACTCAAATGAAATTCCATTTTTCACTTTAGTTGGCACTCAGTGTAATTTATATGTCTTAGTTTGTAGTGAACGTCCCCAAAAGGATATTGGATGATCTGTATGGATCATCATAGACCTTACCTTGTAAAACATGGTATGGTTCCTCCTTTAACTAACAACATTCCATTATGGTGTGTAAGGTAGAGTTGGTTGATATAGAATCTCAAACTCCCATATAAAGTTGATAAAATCTTGGTAAATATATTCACCACCTTGATCTGGTCCATGCTTCTTTATCTTCATTCCAATTTGATTCACTACATAATTCTTTTATGATTTAAATTTCTCAAAAGGCCCTGACTTATAACTCATTATGTTGGCATATCCGTATCTAATAATGTCATCATCAAGTTTTATTAAGTGATAATACCCACCTCTAGCTTCTATAAGAAATCGTCTGCACACATCAGTGTATACCAATCCTATAATCTTTATGGCCCTTTCACCCTAGCCAAAAAATGGTAGTTCGTCCATTTTTCATTAAAAACAATCATGACATCTTTCAAGTAACTTTAGCTAATAAGATTCCAAATAACCATCTTGATAGATCTTTTTCAAACACTTCTCATTTACATAACCAAGACAGTGATGCCATGGGTGGCTGTTATATGAGTCATGTAAACATAATTCATTATCTATTTCCAATACTTTTTTTCATAATTTAATACATAAATACCATTATTTTAATGTTTCATGCCATAATTTGTTTTCTTTATAAAATAAATAACTTTTATTTCCAAAAATGAAAATAAAACCATCTACATCTCTGCATGATACAGAAGTTATATTCTTGGTAATAGTTGGTACATAATAACAATCCCTTTAAACCAATATCATTATTGTTGGAAATTAAAGGTGGTAGTCACCGATGGATATTGCAGCCAGCCTCACACCATTACCATCTCGCAAATCCACCTCTCTTATAACAATCATTTATAATCTGCTTGGTTCAAGCATTTGTATAGAGGTGTGATCACCCAAAGCTGTATCTAATTCTTGGGGTGTAGATATTGAAATAATATACTCAGTAAAGAATTCAACATTAGATTCCCCTTACTTCTATGTGTAGTTACTCTTCTAATGGCCTTAATTACCACATAAAAAACAAAATATCCCCTTTTCTTTTCCCTACATCTAGATCCTACTCTTCTTGGAAGAATGGTTCTTGGGAGATTTATACTTGTTATGAGTCTTGGACCCCATCACCTTGTTATTCCTTTTCTTATTCACCATAAGAATCGTGGGATTTTTTACTCCTCATGTACTTATCCACTTATAAATTTAGATTAGTAAGTTTTGAAATAATCTCCTCATTATTTATCATGTTAAAATTAACAATAAAATTGGGAAATGTCTTGGGTAGTAAGGAATGTATAATATCTATGCATAACACATCTGGGAATTTAATCCCTAAGATGTCTAAGTGTCCAATGTATCCAATAATCATGACTACATGAGGACTATATGGAACTATCTCTCTGGGATTAGTTGTAAAAATATATTTGGAGATCTCATATCTATCTTGTCTCACCTTCTCTTGATAGAGATACCAAAGTTGAAACATCATGTTATACAAATCCATGTCCTCGTGTTGTGTCAAAAGATCATTGGTCATGGATGATAGCGTGATACACTGAACATCTATGGATTCATTCAAATTTTTCCTATAGAGTGATAACTCTTCCTTGGTAGCCTCATTACCAAGAACATTAGGAATAAGTTCTTTTGGTACATACAATTTCCTTCCATGGCATAGGATAATGTATGGGAGCATTTTCAACTCTTGGAAATTTTTTCTAGTGATAAGGTTATCCTTCTCAAATATGGATCACAGTGATATGTCTGAATTAATTATTATTATTATTTTCATAAATAATATGATCATAATTTTAGTACTTTATCTAATAAAATTTATATAAATAGATAAATACTATATTTATTAATCTACCATTATTTTTTCAAAACCAAATAACCTTCACCATTGGCTTCATAATATCATGTTCCTTGGAAATTATAGTAGAAATTATCTATATCCCCCTTCTTATCACCCATAATTTGGGTGATCAAGAATGTATTTAGGTAGGAATTATAAATTTCAACCGTATTAACTCACATTTCCTTGATCTGTTGGGTGGGATCCCCAATCTTGAAATCCTAAAATTTGACTTCCTCAAAACTTTCCTCTCAATTAAACCAAGTCCTTATTTGGATTTCAACCCTTTATGTGAACTAACATATGTCAATCCAAAAGTTCAAGTTGGAATTTCTCAATAATTAAAATCAATCCATCTTTTGATGGTTAAGCACTTTAAACTACGGTTTGATTTTTACTAAATTAGTGGAAGGCTATACTGACTTAATATATAAAATTGAGGGATTTTATATTTTATTAATAAATTAACAATTATTTTATTTATTAAATTCTTGTTAATATTAAGTGCACATACTTATATGATTAATCATGTGTTAGATAATAATTACATATAATCCAATTTATTATAGTTCTATCTTTTTTTTTTGAAAGGTGACGCCTTGGTCAAAAAATACCAAAGCCTTAGATTTATTAAAAATGAAGAAAGATTAAAAGAGTCTAAAATATAGGATCATATTATAATCTTTTTCATGCAAGGAGTAGAGAGAAATGGGGAGGTCTTCAATCCAAGTAATTTCCTGATTGTTTCCCATTTTGGCCAGACCATCTGCAACCGCGTTTGCTTCTCGGTAAACATGTGTGATGATATAGTTAAGATCATTATGCGAGTGGGATAAATCTATCTAGTGGGTGGTGATCGGCCAAGAAAGGTGAATTACGCCATTCCAAATTGCTTGGAAAATGGTCGTCGAGTCACTTTCGATCCAAAGGTTATTCCAACCAAAGGATTTGGAAAAGGTAATGGCATGAATCTAGCCCAGAATCTCAGCTTCGAGGGAGGTGGAAATTCCACATTTACCCATGAAACAGCCAAGGATCTAGCTATGGTGATTTCTGAAGACAGAACCACATCTTGCAGGTCCCAGATTGCCTTTGGAGGCGCCGTTGATATTGATCTTGATCCATCCAGGTAGGGGGCTCACCAGAACAACTGCAGAGTACGATGTGGCTGACAGAAATTGCCTTTAATCCTGAGACACCTCACGATCACAAAGTCATGGATGGTGTTTTGCAATCTTCCTTTTTGAATCGAGGAAGCTTCTTGTATAGCAGTGAGGATCCGTATTTGGACCGCATTTTGATTGAATGAGTAATTATAATGAATAATAGCATTTCGATCATAACAAATCACATGATGAAGCTCAGCAACCGCAACATGAAATAGGTTCTTGATTTGTTGAGAGCCTTCCATTTCTGCACATTTTTTAAGTTGATCTTTGATATAATTAATCTTCAACCATCTGCAGTCAAAAATGTAAAGAATATAGTTCCAGAGAGCAGAATCAGTAGAAAAAGGGAGAAAAATGTGGTTAGTATATTCCTTGTGCTGATTACAGATTTTTCATTTGGAACAGAGGTGGATGCCAAAACATTGGAGGAAAAGTTCAGTGGGCACTCTGTTGTGCGCAAGATGCCATATAAGGTTGAAACGTGATGGCTTTATCCAAGCTTTGTTGAAGTGTTTTAACCAACTATAGTCATTTTCTGAGTTACAGAAAAAGTGTTTGTAGAAATTCTTTGAGTTGAGCATACCATTGTGAGCAGGTTCCCATATTAACAGGTCATTTGTGGGAGAGAAAGAGTAGTTTTCAATAACGTTTAAACTAGTGTCGAGAAGTTTATCTTGTTGAGAGTTTAAAATGTATTTGATAGAGTTGTTGGTAGTATCAGGGATTTGATCAGGAAGTAACATGGATATTAAAGGCATTCCAGTCTAGTTATCCAACCAAAATTTAATGGAGGAGTCTCTAAAGACCATCCATCTAGAGTTATGCATAATATTATTGAAGGAGTTTTTGATGGAGGGTGAGATAGATGAGTTAATGAAGTTCGATTTTCCCATTTTTAGTTTGTCTAGAAACCGATTTTTAAGAAAGGAGATTGCTTCATAGGTATTGTGAAAAAGATTCCAAGTGAGTCTTGCTTGATGGGATTCATTGAAGTGTTTGATATTTTTTATACCAAGACCACCATTTTCAATGGGTTTGCAACAAGTTGACCAGGGCACAGTCACAAGTTTTCTTTCAAGAGTGCTACCAGTCCAGATAATGTTCTTTATGCCTTTGTTTATTTTTTTAATGAGCCCAATTGGCCATTTATAGACCATCATTGAATAAACCATCCTTGACACAATAGTGGATTTAACAAGGTAAGTTTTACCAGCCATAGAGAGAGACTTACCTTTCCAAGAAGAATGTTGATTAAGAACATGATCAACTATAGTCATAAATTGACAAGATTTGGGTCTACCCCAAAAAATGGGAACACCAAGATAGGTGAATGGAAGTGTGCCTTCCTTTAGACCTAGGTCACTGAGAATGTTACATTTTCTTCCATAAGGGAAATTCTTCCCAAATAAGATGCAAGATTTGTTCTAGCTAATGGATTGACCAGAAACCTCTTCATAGTGTGAGAGTGTGTTTTTTAGGTTAAGAATTTTTCTTTTATACCCCTGAAGGAAAAGGATGATGTCATTAGAATAGAAAAGATGAGTGGGATCGTTCACATTTATAGAGACATGAATAGGTTTTATTTTGTTCTGGCTTACCATCTTGTTGATCAAATGACTGAGGTAGTATTCTGCTATCGAGAAGAGAATGGAAGAAAGGGGGTCACCTTTCATGACACCTTTAGTGCATTTAAAATATCCTTTAGGTGAGCCATTGACCAGGATGGAGATAGACGCCGAGTTAAAGATAGTTCTGATTACAGATATAAAAGAGGTGGTAAAACCATAACCATAGAGGACTTTGAAAATAAATCTCAAGTCCATTGTGTCAAAATATTTTTTTATGTCAAGCTTAATCGCTATGTTGCCTCCCCTATTGGTTTTATTCAAATTATTGACACACTCTAAGGCAAGGAAAATGCAGTCTTGAATGGATCTTCCCATTATAAATCCAAATTGGTTCCACGAGACAATTTTGTTTGTGAGGGTGGAAAGTCTGTCGGCAATGATTTTTTAATGACTTTAAAAGGTGTTTTGATAAGAGAAATGGTTCTAAAAAAATTAATCTCAGAGGAGTTATCTACCTTTGGTATCAATGTGAGATACTGGGAATTTAGAGCTTCAGGGAGAACCCCATTTGTGAAAAAGGATTTAACAATTTTACAAACATCAATCTGAATCATATCCCAATAATTTTACTCACACATAGATGACAGGACCAAAGGATTAGTTAGGGGGTTTACATAAAAGAAACCATGGGCACAAAGGCCCTTACATAATGATACGATAGATAACACACAGGACAACAATTTAATTTAACAATAACTTAAATAGAACCAATCATATATAGTGGTTTGGTCTAGTATCAAGGTTATCCATAGGAATGAAAAAAATTATACATTTAATAAAATTATAATTCAATTATAATTGTTCTTATTTAATATAAATCACGCTCTAATAAATTAATTATCTTTATTAATTAATCATATTTTTTATATTAATTCTCATCTGAATTTTTTTGAGATTTTCATCCATCATAATTTTAAACAAATTAAATAAATTTATTTAAAATTAACTATGTATTAAATTTTTCTTGGAAGCAACATGCTGAGTACCCTTTAAAACTAACCAAAATTTATTGTACTCGAATAATATTTAATCTTCTAACATGTGGCATACATGAATTATCACGTAATTCCATGGTGAGTATTATCAACTTAAAGACCACACAAAACATGTGGTATTTATGTAGCGGGTTATGATTTAATTCACATAGAGTAATAATTGTAATATGAATTATAAATGATATGTATATTCAAACATTATGAATAAATTAATTATACAATTCTATATATATATATATAACTCATAAAATGGAATGTACTATCATCTTAATGACCACATGGAACACACATTGATAAGGTTTGCATAGTATATTAGATTAATTTTTAATTCTTCATAATTTGGTGAAAGTATACAATGTGCACATTGGGGCTACTCGGCATGCATTTTTTCCACTGTCTATCTACGACACATACCTAGGTACTCGGTGTGTAACTGTGCCCTATAAAATTTTGGAGTACAAGATGTGTACATGGGCTACACAGCCTGTGGTCTCTGAGTTACACAGACAACAGTCATGTAAGTTGTATAAAAGAATACACTACCCATTTGTGACTTAGGGACTACACATTGTGTATTAATGTTACACAGTGTGTATTCTGGATAACTGTGCACCAGGCCAACTCAATCAACATGCAATGTATAATTAAACTCACCACATGTAATAAATACACATGGCTTGAATTAATTTGGAATTAATTATTGGTGTATTAAACACTAGTACACAGTGTGTACCTCTAAGTTATACGTCTTGTACTCTTGTGTTATCCAATCAAACTCCTTGGCACATCCGGATGAGATCACTACAACAAAATTGGCCCCTAGTGGTGGTTTTTTTTCATTTGGCGGCGGTTTACAAAAACCGCCGTGAAACTGGGCGTCGGCAATCTATTAGCGGCGGTTTTTACTATTTTGTAGCGGTTTAAGAAAAGCGTCGTAGATGACTCTTTTCGTGATGGTTTTTGTCCATTTCGCGGCGGTTTTATGCGTAGATGATACTTTTTTTTCGCGGCGGTTTTAACCGCCGCTATATTCTGGCGTTTGATGCGCCTATGTTGCGGCGGTGAAAACCGCCGCTAAATTTAAACATAACACATTTAGCGGCGGTTATAACCACCGCTAAATGTTGACCAGTAAGTAATTAGCAGCGGCTAAAACCGCCGCGAAATGTTGACCTGGAAAAAAAAATAATTCTGCTCCTACCACACCACTGCCCTGAAAAACAAATCAAACCAGAATATTGAACAGGAGACACCATACAAACAAATAACATGGTAGTATTCATTGAAAAATAGGATATGAGAAAATTTTGTATGTTATGGAGTCCAACCTAAGGAAAGGTATGTATCACAATTTGGTGAGTAACCAATCCATGTGACCCCCAAGATGTATATGTGTTTTTAGCTTCTTTAATTTCTTATGTGTTTTAAGAAGGGTTGATTTATATTATATGGATACTAATACTCTATATAATAAATGGTTATTAATTTTGATACAATTTATGTGATCATGCTAACCATGGTGATGTGTAATGATATGTAATTGGTTATTCTCTAACTTGGCCGATATAACATCCATGGGTGGATTGTGATATGGGTTGGGTTTTTTTAACAATGGATTTGTGTTATGGGATAGAACAAATTATGTTTATATGGGTATAGAATTTGTCCCAAATATGGATGTTTGAGTAGTTATAGAATGTATGTTATGGTATGGTTTGTTGTGTTTTTTGGGTTGGTTGTTAATGCCTACTATAGAAAATGGGTAACTTGTGAATTGGCGTGTGTTTTAGGTTGCACAACACGCTAACCGTGCATGGTTCTTGAGAGAGTATGGTTTATGATCTTGTAGGTTATACATGATTCCTATTGAGGATTTGAGTTATGTCATTGGATATGAGATAAGAGTTTCATGTATACATCCCAAGATGGTCATCATGTTGCGGGTTGGATGGGATGCATCATGATATAGTTGTTATTGACTTCGTTAAAGAAAATAGGTTTGAGTTTTTTAAAATTTCAACAAAAACTTATCTAATGTTTTCCTAAATACCTTATTGGTGGAATTATACTTAACCAAACCAAATGATATTGATTTTTCACAATAGTTATTATCATAAGATAATGTCATTAATATATATGTGCATGTATGTGATCTTTATCCTTCAGGGGAAGTATGATGTGTCAATTTCTAGTTAGGATTAGTAATCTAGATTTCATAGTTGGATTGGGTATGGGATTTGTGATATGCATGAGAACCCTCGAGTGGGTATATTGGCCTATTATTTTCCTCATGATATTTGAGATGGGTTCATAGATGCTTCTCCATGGGTTGTATCCTATATAGGATGTGAAATGTGAACTAGGGTTGAGAGAGACTAGTAATATTGAGATGTATCTTGGGATATTGGTGATTGGAGTGTTCTAATCAAGTGAAATAGCGATTCTCATTTCCACCTGATGAGGGTTTTCTTGTATGTATGTAATCCAAGAGAGGAATTATCCTAGGTCTATGAGTTCATTAAATAAATGAAATTAAGTTTAGACACTTTGTTCTATAGTGATGGTATATAGGTGGATTGTGGTTTGGTATTCAGTTAGTAATATCATTGTATTTGGTATTGTGAATGTAAAAGCATGGGTAGTGCTTGTGTTTTGTTAAGTCTAACATGAATAATTGACATGGTTATTTGGGGGATAAGTTAAGTTAAACTATGATTATTTGGATGTTATTGTAATGATGCATATTAGGTGTTTTAATAGAGTGTATACATGCTTAGATTCATGTTATACTGATAACAGTTAAATTTAGGTATTGTGGGAGGCTTCCAAGATACACTCTTTCCATGTCAGTAAGAGCGTGAGTTCTTTATCAGCATAATTGGTATGTTGGTTGTATAGTCTAAGATTAGCCTTTCAGGTGGGGATTTGGGTAGTTATTAGGTGTAGTTTTACTTGGTTAACATGTGGTTTATAATAATTGTTGGATTTTCATAGATCTCATAGATAGAGAGATTTAGTGATGAAGTTAATGTGACTATTGGGAATTTGGTCATGGGGACATTATCAATCCATGGTTGTTTCATGTGATGCTTTCCTAATGTATGGGTTTGTTCAATTGCGAAGACGCCAGGTTTCTCAAGATGGTTAGTGCATTGGGATACCAAATGACACATATTTTGATGCATTTTTTATTACAATTAGATGGTCCTTGAACATTCTTCCTATGGTTTATACATTATTCTATGATACATGTGATATGTGGTCTCATCGCTTGTTTTATATCAACCTTAAACTAAAAACAAATTGGTATTCCTTGACCCATTTGAGTGGTGTAAAAATTTTAAGGCCATGACAGAGCCTTTTATCATTAACCTTTCATGCCTTAGACATTTATGGTCATGGGATTGGCCTTTTAGTGTGATACATATTGGATATGGATCCAATATGGGTATGTCTATGCTAAACTAAAACATATTGGTCCATCAGATAGGTGCTTTATCTTCCACTTAGTAAGGAAATTGATTGAAAAATGGAGTATCTAGTAAAAATTGGCATATATAAAACCAATATGTTACCTAATAACTTCTGCCTTGTTGAGTGTTACATGGGGTGACTGTTCCTCCCTCCTGAGATTTTATTCTAAGGGGATATACTTTGGTTGTGATTATGGATATAGGTTGGGCATGTGTAGACCAACCTAGCATAGACCTAAGGATGTGTTAGAATTTATGGAAGCCCTTCAGTTAGATTTTTATCTTCTATTGTTTTGTTTGTCTTTATACCATTGAATGTTTGGGGCTTTGGTATGTGATAGAATTTCTTCATGCCTGTGTAATGTGTTGTGGCTCATTGGGCCTTGATAGTGATGGTATGAATTGGGCTTACACAGCTAGGATACCCAGGTGCTGCTATGGAGCAACAATGATATGAATGGGACTTACACAGTTGGACTGCCTAGGTACTTCTATGAATCAGTTATGGTATGAATCGAGCTTACACAATGGGGCTACCCGAATGCTGCTATATAGTAGAAATGGTGTGAATATGGGTTACATATATGGTATTCTCATTTGATGTGGTACCAATTCAAACACAGGCCTAAATGGAATGATGTATACCACACTCGAGAAATCAAGACATAAAATGAAACATCATAAATAAATAAAATGCATAGAAGGAAACATGAGAAATCAAGAAAATGTTAGGACATGAAAATGTTTGGTGGAAACTATGTTCCATACATGTTACATATACAAACCAACCATTCTCATACTTGTTCAACACATCAACAACACTACTACTCATCATCTGATGTTGCATCGTCACCCTCTCCACCTTCATCTCCACTACCTACTGCCACCTATAAGAACATTATATTGAAAATTAAATATTGTTGCATATTTATAATTAAACTTAAAACCAATAAAAGTGTGAAAACTAAATGATTTTGATTTTTTTGTGATTTACCTGCTCACCAATAGCCGATGCACTACCACCGGGGGCATATCTGCTCATATGCTGACGTATTTCAAGCAACTCTTTCTGCAAAGAAGATATCTGATCCCCCTACTGGTGAACTGTGTTTCGTAGAGAAGACATATCCCTCTGAGTATATTTAGGTATGAAATGACTATAACCAGGAGTAGATGTAGCCGAAATCCCTGATGGCCTTCCAAAGACCTCAGATGGTATGGGTCCCAAACCCATCCCGCGCACTCTACCAGGATGCTCCTTCCCAAGGACTTTACCAACCGGGTCATCCTGGGAGACTGAGTAGGATTGCCCAGGATTGACATCCCATATTTCTTTAATTTTTACCTATAAATCAAATATCAATATATATTAACACAGTAAAAACTGATAATAAGTTATTATAATAAATAATTGACTTCATACCCCAACTTCTCTGGCAGGTTCATTAACAAAACTTCCATCTGTTTTTTTATGAACATCCAGCCACAGTTCTGTTCGGGACGCTTCATGCCCTAAACTCTGTGACTGCATTAAACAAAGATAAATCAACAATTAAATATGATAAATAGATAATATTGTATTATAAATATTTAAACTAATTAAAAGATTACCAATGACATTCGGATTCTAGCAAAGCTTTTTGAGCCCGCAGTGTGCGGGATGACTTGCTTTTCCCGGTTTGATGCATTCTGTCTTGAGAGATCCTGAAATAAATAGAATTCAATTTAACAGTAATGTATTCAATGTCTATCTCCTCTTAATGTACATGTATAAATGTAAAATGAGGATAATATAATAATATATATTTCAATACCATCCTCTTCTCATCATGATGGCTATCGACAAAAACTTTCCACTGTTCTTTCGGTACCCCACTGGGTAGCTTCTCATACATCTACTGCACAGTCAACGAAGTATCATTGACATCACACCACAACCTCTATTTGAAATCTTTCCATTTTTTCCAATATTTTTCAATGTCCACTTCCGTGCTATCACATCAGCAACAGTAAAGTGGAAGAACATCTGTATACAGAAATTCATTTTGAATATATTAGTAACATGACATTAAATTAAACCATAAAGTAATAAAATTACCTTTATTTGAGAATAAAAAACTTCATTTTTCTAGTTTGGAGGCATATGCCTCTAATAATCATATTAAATAGGCAGGGAAATGGGCTTCGCTGCCAGCTGACCTATAATCTGACCAAGTAAACCTGCGGCGTCATCCGTCGGGACCCCATAAGAATCAAATGTCACCACTATCTTCTCGTCATTCATGTTCCAAACATCAAAACTTTTTAAGTGTTTTTCCACGGTTGCATTTTTTTCATCTGCAATTATCAAACAATTACTATAAACAAAATGCAATAAATTAATTTAATTAAAATTTGTACCTATGACTATGACCCTCCAGAATGTCCATGATGAACTGGAAGGGGTGTGTCGCTGCCCCACTGATGAGGCTCCTATAGGGGAGGCGATGACTCATCCTCTAATTAGACATCCACTGACGGTGTCAGAGATGGTGCAGGGGGAGATGATGCGGGGATGTAGGCAGCTGCTGCCTCAGATGCTGTGGGGATAGACAGATCGTCATCTATCGCAGAAGTAGATGAAATGGTGTACCACTTCTTCCTTGGCATTCCTGTCATTTAATCAAATAAAATTAAGTTCAGAATATATATTTCAAAAAATTTATGCAGAAAAAAAATTAAAAATGATAATAGATGCCCAGTACTAACAAACAAAATATATATAACAATGATAATGAATGACTACAGAAATGAAAAAAGTGGTTAGTGAATGAATAAATAATTGTACATACAATAATTTTACCCTTCAATCATGTCGGTTTCCTACTCCATTGCTTCATCCACTTCATTCATCCTTGCTAGACTAATATTTTCAATATCATGATGGAAAAATAATTCTGCTTCCTGTTGTTGATGAAATTCAATTGCAGAGGTCAAATATTCCACTTCATCACCCATATCATACAAATATCTTTTTAATACATGAGTAACTACACTCCACCCTTCATCCACAACATCATTCACATAATATACCATTTTTGCCTGCGATGCTAAGATATATGGATCATGCAGTTCACGATCACCAACATCCATCAAGCGAGAGAAGTTTACAGAAGTAAATTGAAAGTAATCTCTTTTAACACCTCTGATAATATCGACCCATTTGCATTTGAATAAAACAACAGAAAAATGCCTGTGGTAGTTTAATTCATTAATATCATGCAACTTTCCATAGTATTCCACTTCAGCAAATGTAAATATACCACTATTATTTGTTTTCAAACCCACTTCTCGATCGACTGTACGAAATCTAAAACCATTCACATTATAAGCGTCGAACTTTCTAACTTGTTTTATAGGACCTCTAGAAAGAAACTTCAAATGTTCTGACAAGTCTGCTCGAGTATCAGTATTCATGATCTCAAGAATAAAAATATAATTTAATAGATTTTCAAATTTTATGTGTCAAACTAATATTCGTATTTATTGCAATATTTATAAACTTACACTTCGTGCAAACCCTTCTGCCAGCTCTTTATTCACATCTTTCGTTATATCTTTTTCATTTCGTGTTCGGCCTCTCATTCGTCTCTTTGTTTGTATCCTTAACTCTTCAATAAATGGATCTGCAATTTCACTATTCATAATCACATATCTATGTGACTGTAATAACTCCAATTCTGTCAGTGTCGCGTATGAGGTCCTCCCAACTGATCGGCCAATAGCAGGAAATATTTTTGATTTCTGATGCATTTGAGATTGAGTTGATGTGTCGTCAACACGTCCAAATCAATTAAATCTTGTCTCAATATCATCCAAATATCTGGAACAAAAGGTGAGACACTCCTCGGCCAAATAGCCTTCAGCAATAGAGCCTTTTGTTTGAGCTTTATTTCTCACGTATGCTTCCAAATTCCCAAGATATCTGTGAAAAATAATAATAATATTATGCATTTATTTAAATTCCAAATATTTTTTAATTAACTGGAAACATATAAATAAAATAACTCTCAATTGGATACATCCATCGATAATGAACGGGGCCTCCTAATTTAGCTTCGTCAACCAAATGCACAGTTAAATGCATCATGACAGTAAAAAACGATGGAGGAAAGATCATCTCCATTGCACAAAGGGTCAATACAAACCTCTCCTGTAGGTTATCAAGCTGTAATGGATGTAGATTTTTCTCACATAATTGCCTGAAAAATTTGCAGAATTGCAGTACAATAGCAGTAACTTTTTCAGGTAATAATGTACGCAATTCCAATGGTAGTAACTGTTGTAACAAAACATGTGAATCGTGACTTTTCAATCCATATAACTTACGATTCTTCAAATCAACACACCTCGAGATGTTACTCGAATACCCATCAGATACCTTCACATTCTTTAAAATTCGAAGGAACGCATCTTTATCCCTATTTTTCATTGAAAAAATGGCCGGAGCATACTTTTCATTCTCATCTGGCCAGAGATCACGTTTTATGTTCATTACTTGTAAGTCTTTGCGATCATTGAGATGATCCTTCGACTATCCATGCTCATTAAGTAATGTGAAAATCAAATTATCACATACATTCTTCTCAATATGCATCACATCAAGATTGTGGCGCAAAGAATTAAATTCCCAATACGGATGTTTGAAGAATATACTTTTTTTCCATTGTTGCGTTCTGATTTCACTTGACGATGCACTTCGCACTCGTATTCCTCTATCAGTCAAATGATGAATCTTCCCAAATTCTATTTTAACATTTTCAAGTTGTGTCAATATTTTAGAACCGTTTAACAACTTTGGAGGTGGTCTACGATCAATGGAACCATTAAATTTTGATTTGTTCAGCCGAAATCTATGAGATGCATCAAGAAATCTTCGATGGCACAAGAAGCACCATTTTCTACTGTGAGGTAGCCATTTGGGCTCGAAATAAAAGTTACAAACGGGACAAGCCAAACCCGTATAAGTGTTCCAACCAGATAAATTCCCAAGCCTAGGGAAGTCACTAATGGTCCACATTAAAGAAGCATGCATTTTTAACATCGTTTTAGAAGAAACATCAAATGTCTCAACACCGTTGCTCTATAACTCCTACAATTATTCAATCAAAGGCTGCAGGTATACATCCATATCATTTCCAGGCATTTGTTTTCCAGGAATAATCATCGAAATGATAAAAGATGTTTGTTGCATACACATCCACGGAGGCAGATTATAAGGGATCAAAACAACTGGCCAAATGCTATAACTCGTACTCAAAGTCCCAAATGGATTGAATCCATCGGCAGCCAATCCCAATCGAACATTCCTAGGATCAGCTGAGAAATCTGGATGTAATGAATCAAATGTCTTCCAAGATTGGGAATCTCGTGGATGTCTCATTAACCCATCATTTTTATTATCTACAGAATGCCACTTCATGTGTTCAGCGGTTTTTGATGACCTGAATAATCTTTGCAATCGAGGCTTCAAAGGAAAGTAACGCAAAACTTTTGCAGGTGTGTTCCTGTTCTTCTTCTCCATGAAATTATATTCAGTCATACTTCCAACATCACCTTTTGACTTCCATCTAGAAGAAGAACATTTCTTATAATTATGTCTACTTGAATCCTCTCCCCAGTAAAGCATATAATCATTGGGACACGCATGTATTTTTGTATAATTCAGACCAAGCTTGTTTACAACTTTTTTCATCTCATAAAACGATTCTGGGATTTTTGCTTCAGGAAATGAATCACGAATCAATTACAATAACATGGACATTGCCTTATTTGTAATTCCACAAAGACATTTGATATGGTACAACTTCAGCAGAAATGAAAGCTTTGAATATTTCAAACACCCACTATACAACTCTTGATTTCCATCGTCAAATAAATCATGAAACGCATTTTCCTCACTGAAGTTTTCCCTTACATTTGGCTCCACAGAATCAAGAGGAGGATCCAATGATATGTTAAAATCTTGATCTGCTTGTGTTACAGTCTCAAAAACATCACTTGTCACATTTCAATTTGTAGCACCCTCTTCTGGTTGTTCTGATATATTTTGATGCTCATAGTGGTGTCTTGCAGTGTCGAATGCATAATTTATGAGGTTTTGCATTTCATTTTCCATTGGTGACAAACTTGGGACCTCATTCTGTGGATTAACATCAATCCTCAATCTTTCTGTATTGTTTGATTCTAAATGCCAAATCCAACAAAAATATTGATCAGGGAATTGCTTCAGTATTAAATGTTCATAAACTTCATCTCTCTTCAACCATGTTCTAAATTTACATTTAGGACATGGACATATTATTCTCCCTTCAACGGATTGATTAGAAATTGCAAAATCTAAAAACTCATTCAAACCCTTAACATATTGAGGTGTGTTCCTTGGTAATGTGATCCAGCTTTTATCCATGTATATCACAATGTGCCTACACAAAATATACGATAGTGTAATATTACAGAAACATAATATAATAAAGATGAACCATTGATCATAAAGTATGCATAATATAATAAAGATGATTCATTGATCACATTTACCACTTCAGACCAACCGAACAAGTCTGGTCCATAGGAGACAACGTCAACACCTCATTGAGGAGCAATAAGAATATCGGGTTACACACTTATCATAACACTATCGATCACACATTTATGTTGCCTCAAACAACACCCCATTGATGTGTGATCGAAACTGATCATAATGCATTTTAAACCTGAGACATTATGTGATTGTTTAGGGTTGACCTTAGATGTCCTCCAAGAGGAATGATGTTTCTCAATGGTTTCATACACAACCAACCATATCAAAGTCGTATTTCCTATGACAAAGAAGACTATCTGGGTACCAATCCATGTACTGAATATGGTGTGAGGTAAATTAAGTAGGCCACCACTAATGGTTTCTAATGCATAATCTAGTCCACGAATATAAAACAAACAATAGTGTGCAGGTATATCAAAATTAAGTGTCACTATAAATATAAATCCATGTCACACTCAGGTTTCTTAGGAGAAACTTGGCACAATCTCAAACCTTAGATATTTCATGTAAAAATTGGTAATAATATCCACTTTGAAATGCACCAACCTAGAAAAGTTAGTAAAATACACTATTACAATACATTCCCATTTTTATAATTTTAGAAAGTATCAGGTCTTTTCCACATGTAACATTTTAGGATAAAACTATAGTTTATATATTTTCATGAAGGATTCCCATGTAAGATCCTCATAAAATATAGCATGCACAACTGAGCCTCACCATTTCCTTCCCAATCCATCAAGAATATATGGTGACCCCCACCCCTTAGATTCCTTGGGAATATTTATAATTTTAAATCTCCTACCAATCTACTCAATCCTCTCCTCATATTTCTAGATTCCATTATCACCATGAAAGATAGGTAGATTCTTATTAGTAAATTATGAGTCATGATCCACTACTCCTCCTGGGCTTTTAATACCTTCATAACCAAAGTATGAATAGTGCATATTATAACTTCCACTAAAGAAGATACCACTAAGGGATTCTCCTATTAAACCCGTCTCACAAATCTATCACTTAGATTCATAAGTCCTATTCTAGTAGGAATCGTCTAACAAATACAAGATGAAAACCCCTTTAGTCATGAGAAAATTCTTAAATCATAGAACAACTTCCATAATCCATATTAATGATTTAAAATAATAATAATTTTATGAATTTATGAATTTTATTAATGAAATATAAAACATAAGAAAGGAATATTTTTTTTAAAATAGACACCAAATCTAGTTTATCCAATCAACAACAATGACCAAGTGACAATATTTTCAAAAATAACTAACCACCCATAGTAACTTGAATTCATACATGGAGGTGAGATGTCTAGGCACCATCCCACACATATTAACTAAATTCTAGTGCTACTAAATCTAGTCTACCAATGAAACTAAACCAAAACTAGGAAGTGTCGTAACATTCCAGGCTCAATATTCCTTTTGATATTAATTTATAACGAACCAACTAGGGAAAACTAGGCAAGTCTCCCAAGAGGGGCTTATACATGGAGATGTGTAATAAAGAGACATGAAAGTAGTATCTTGTTTTAGAGAATAAAGTTATGAAACAAAATTAAAATAATAAATAAAGATAAACATCCATTAGTATAAAAAATTCAATCTAAATAGGCCAAACCATAAAGAATTTAGTCAACCAATTTTTGTGAGAAAACCCATTTTTGAAGAAAGACCTCTTTAAAAACATGTATATTTTCCATAAAATCTATTTAAATCCATCAATTTCATGAAACAATCCAAAGAAATTAATAAGAATACAAGGAAATTTTAAATTAGAACTGCTTCTATAGATACACCTACCTTATAAACATAAGGAACCTAAGATCCTTCGACAACATATATTGGAAACAAGCAGATATTCCTCAAATAGAAAAGGAATGAGGGAAAACCACAATGGATTGATTGATAACACATATTATTTATGAAACCATTGAAACCATATCACACAACACTACCAAACCAAGAACATAAATGATAAAGAGATTGAATGATATTACACGTACCGAAAGGAAGACAACCCACCACACTAGTGAACAAATTCTCTAAGAAAAGAAATCTGGTAGAGGAAGATACCCAATATTATCTAAAATCATACTAGGATTTATGAGGGAGGTCTTCACATTGAATGGAAGAAGGGTAATATGTAAATCATGATAAAAACCATTGGTTATAAATAATTAATGTCATGAACCCCTTTCATGGTGTGAATTCCACGATTTATAAAAATACCCAAAAAACTATCCTTAGTTTGAATTAATCATAATCAACCCATTAAAAACATGAAAATGTTTTATGACTTATAATTCTTCAATCTCTAAACCAAACTCATAGTATCTACCCTGCAGTAGATTCACATTGTGTAACAAATTCATGATTCGAATCAAAGAACCAAGAAATAACTAAAAATTACCAAAATAGAAGGTGGTCGCGGGGGGAGCAGGGGGTGCGGGGGTCGCCGGAGGCCGCGGGGGGTGCGGGGGTCACCGGAGGGCGTGGGGGGGTGCAGGGGGGGCATGGGGGCGCGTAGGGTGCGGGGGGCGCGCAGGGCGCGGGGGTCGAGGGGGGCGCCGGGGGGGTGCAGGGTTCGCCGGAGGGCATGGGGACGCGGGGGGTGCGGGGGTCGCCGGAGGACGCGGGGGGTGCGAGGGTCGCCGGAGGGCGCGGGGGCGCGGGGGCGTGGGGGCGCATAGGGTGCGGGGGTCACTGGGGGTCGACGGGGCGCCGGGGGGGTGCGGGGTTCGCCGGAGGGCGTGGGGGGCGCGGGGGGTGCGGGGGTCACCGGAGGGCGCGGGGGGCGTGGGTGTCGCCGGGGCCGGGGGGGATCGGGGAAGAGGGGGGATCGGCGAAGAGGGGAGAGAGTTTGTGGGGGAACCGCGGAAGGGGTAGGGGAATGGGTCGTGGTTTTTTAAATAAAATAGGGTTTTGCGGTGGTTTATTAAAAACCGCCGCGAAACCTTTCACTGAAAAAGTTTAGCGGCGGTTTTGTGAACCGCCGCCACAAAACCGCCGCTAAACCCAGTTTTTTTATAGTGGATATTCGAATCTATTTTTTTCGTAAAATTAATTTATTTGATTATATTTATGAGAAAACAAGAGGAAGAAATTATATCTCATAATTCATATTAAAGAATAATTAAAATGGAATTTGGAAATAATTAATAATTTCTATTTCAATCAATGGTATTTAAATAATTATAAATATTAATGTGATGTCTCGGATAACACTTGATGGTTCTGGCCACAACGGAGCTGTCAGATAGGGCATGCCAAACTTCGTTTTTTTATGATTGATGATTAATCTAAGTCTTACATGATGATAAATTCTTTATCAATGAAATTGAATCAAAGAATATAGAAAATCTATAAACACCAAAACCAAGTGTATGAACATCACATTTATTTATAATTAATTTAATCAATAAAAGAAATACCAAGTGATAAATTCTTTGTTTTGTTATGGGTTTGATAATGCCTCTATGTCATGTCATCATTAAGTTGAAGGAATCAAGAGTATATTCCCTCCAGCGGTGATCCACATGTGTTCCATGAACCTCTGAATATCGTTATTGGAATCTATAGGTGCTAGCACAAAAGCTCTTAACACTTTATTCATTATTCGTTGATCTCCCCGAGAATCACTTCCAAATGATTCTTCCTGATCTCTCTCTAGACACGAGAGTAGAAGGTGTAGGAAGATAGCTCTTTATTCTTAAGAGTGTTCTGGAAAAGGGATTTCTCTAGGGCTTTAAAGGATTCTATGCTAATGTCATTGTTCACAACACAAAATTAATTACCTCTATTAAGAAAATAATATAATTGGTTTTATATAACACAAGGGTTTAAAAATAATAATTACACGTGTGCCCTTTATTATTTTTGTAATACCTAAAAAACCCCATGTCTATAATAATAATAATATTATTATTATTTCTTTACATGCGCTAAACTAACTAATTAAATTAAATATTATTTATTCAAATAATATTCAATATATATATAATTATTCATTGGACCATTAAACTTAATCTATCATTCCTCTACAATATTTATCATTACTTGAATAATGACTATTTACTTAATAAATAAATATCACCACATTATTAACCAATAAAAAAATAAATATTATATCCACTAGATAGAAATTAAATATTTATTAAATATTTCAATCACATAATATTATCTTGAATAAATAGTGAAAAGGGATATGTTATTAAGAAAACAGGAATAATTTTTAAACCACATGCGATAATAATAATTATTCAACATGTTAAATAATAATAAAAAATTATTCAACTAAGATTATATATACACTTAGTAAAAGGTTGATTTATAACACATGAAAGAACCGAAAACATGCATGGGTACTCGACCCGCAGTGGATGCTCCAAATCCCTCCCACCCCAACCACCCCACATGCCCACGGGGGCGTGTATAGACTTAGTGTGTGGCCCTTTAGGTCTCCTTCTCAATGGAATTAGGTTAATCATCATAAATTCCATGGTTTGTATCTTGAAACACACGAAGGAACCCATATATAAATAAGTTAATGTTGTAATTAAATAATACCTAATATGGATGATTACTATTTAATGTAATCCCTATATAATGATTTCTATAATTGAGCAGGATGCATGATTGTGCCATCAACTTATGTTCTTGATGTCTTTATCTTTGAATTTATAAAAAACAAACAATCCTATATAACACATTGACAATGGATTTTTTTAGGCTATATAATTTCCATCAAAGGGAATGATATGTCAACATACATTAAAGAAGAAAGGAGAAAAATAATTTGTTTCCTTATTCATTAATGAAATATTACTCATGACACACCCTACGTATCCTACCTCACAGCGAACATATGACATCATAGTTTTTTTCAACACAAAAAAGTACACAACTTATAACACTCATTATTAATAATATTATAGTTTAAAGATCAATACACACATCAGAATATAGGAACATACAAGGACACAAATAAATGTTCATTTCCTACTAGTAGGTCACGTTCTCATAATATCCAACACCGTATATTACTAAGGGTGTGCACTATCAGAAGGTGCCTCAAAGTCCCATGTGTATCCACCCTTGATATGTTGAATCATTTGTATCCCTCAAATGATATCATCCATCCATAAAACATATAATTAAGAATACTAGTATGTCACTTCTCAGTTCTCATCATAGTGAGGAACTGCTATGACCTTTTAGTGTGGTATCTACTCTTAAGACATTATCACATACTATGTTGTGTAGAAGAATAATCTTGAAGTATTAAAGAGTTTATTAATATTAAAAATAATGAATATTTGTTATCATAATGTGAATAGAATCTTATTCTAGTGCACTAACTCCAACCATATAAACACAAATATATATTTGTTTTTTGACGCACACATGTTTATATATAAACATCACTTAAATATATATATATTCATTTTTATAAGGTAAATAAAATCGATAAAAAAATTTTTAAATAAAATGAATAATAAATATTTATTTTTATATGGATTATATATTTAAAAATATATTTTTATTTAAATATGTTTAAATGAGTATTTATACAACTGATTTATTATATGTAAATATAAGACAATTTTATATATTTAATTATAAATAAAACTACAATATGAAAAATGATAAAATTTGAAAAACATAATATCTATATGAATGTAATACTTGAAAATGAATTCAGTTTCCACTAAAAAATTAAAATAAAACCTCTTAAACGAAGTTGAAATTCCATCGAATATGAAAAAATTAGTGTATGCCAACTAAAAACTCAGTTTTGAAGTCTATATGAATATTTTTTCCATGAAAATATAGTAACTAAGGTCCCCCTAGTCAACATGGTGTAGATATCTTCAAAATCTTGGATTTGGTAAGTGGTAGTCATCAAACGGACACTCTGATCGAAAGTTATAATTGTTTGAGGTTCAAGTCATGTTTTCAACTTATCTTATATTATTTAATCGTTTATTGAATTTCTATTTCATAAAATTATTATTAAATGACTATTACAAAATAATAATTAGAAAATTATTTAAAAATAACATTTTTAATTATTTTTATGATGTATTTTTCACTAAATATCTTATATATTGAGTGTAAATGCATATTTATCCTTATATAAATCATATTTAATAAAATATATTATATTTATATCTATATAAACATATTTATATATTAATATATATTGTTTTTAAAGATATATAATTAATTTATGAAATATAAATTTTATCATCACTAGAAAAAAAACACTCATAAAGGGGGGTTATTATCAGTACTAAAACAAACGCAATGATAAAAGCCCCCTTTATCCTCGCTTTTTCCTAGTGCTAATAAAATGTGCCTTTATCTGCACTTATAAAATTATATTTTATTAGTAGTAGAAAAAATAATAATAAAGGGGGTATTTATCCATTCTTTTTTATCACTAATAATGGCCCTGCTTTATCTACACTTTTTCTAGTGTTAATAAAAAGGGCCTTTATCAATGTTTCTAGCACTGATAAAGGATCACCTTTATCTATACTTTTTGGAGTCATTGATAAAGGTTAGTGTTGTATTGTGACTCATATATAATATTGTAAATGAAATATTATTGAGATTTTGGGAGCAATACCACATGTCTTGGTTGAGAAAATTAGATAGAGGTCACATCACCGAGTTTGTAGAATGAATTTCTATATTTATTCTATAGAAATAATATTTATGTGATTCAAGAATAAATATATATATATATATATTGGTGAAGAATAAAGGTAATTTTTGAAGAGAAATAATGATAACTTGATACAAAATTAAAGAATAATATATTTCTAGGCATTATGGTATAAGAAGAATTTGATGATAATATGATCTTTTTCATTGAAGATGAAGAATATGAAGAAGAAGAAGAAGATAAATAATAAGAATAAGAAAAAGAAGAAGAATAAGAAGAAGAAGAACAGAAGTAGGATACATGACATGTCTTATGATATCCATATTGTTGAAGAATCGTCACATCCATGACTTTTTTTAAAGTCACATTTCATTTAGTTTCTATTATTTCTTTGTTGTGGGGGTTTCCCATTCAATTTTTGGAGGAAACAGTGAGTTTTCATGATTTGGGCCAAACCGTGAGCTAATTTCCATATTTAAAAATCAATTTTGTTTTTTTATAAATATTTCATTTTTCAATATTGTTCACCCATTCAACTTCAAAAATCGCCTCCCATGACCTATTAATACCACTGTATCAATTTGGCTCTTTTAGGAATCCATAATCATTGTGGATTCGGGTTTTTATTTAAGTAATTTTGTCATCCTAGAAGCCCTTTTCCAGATTTAAAATATGTATTTATATAATATCATATTCAATTTTTATGATTTTTCTGTGATTCCAACTCCCACCTAATCCCATTGACCCTAGCCTTTCCCCCATTATATTTTTCCACTCTTTGGAGCTCATATCCATCGTGAATTTTGTCAAAACATCTTAGGCTTTCTCAAATCGTCCAGATTTGAAGAAGTAACTTGATTCCTTCATAAATCTTCAATTTTTAATATTTTCCCCCATGTAAGTTCTAACTCAACCTTCTCACCCTTATGATAACCTCACTTTCATTTTTGGTTGTTTTTAAATTCATCTACTAGTTTATTTGGCGTGATTTCTTTAAGATCCCTCAAGTAAGGGGGTCTCCATACTTCTTACCATTTGCCTAGGGTTTCTTCCATTTTCTTAGGGTTTCTTCCATTTCATATTGAGGTTTCTAATGTTGAAAAAGTAAGGATTCTAACCTAGGGTTTGATCTTGGGTTTCTTAGTCTATTATTGTGGTTTTGGGCTTGATATAAGTCCTTTGTGGTGTGGCGGTGGTGTGGTTGAACTTTTGCACAATGATTAAAGGTTTTTAACACTTGTGGTTGGTGATTACATGTGTAAGCACAGCTAGATTAGTAATATTTTCTTAATATCCATTTTTATCACACTTCTCCTTCATTATCCTTACTGTGAAATTTGGTTTTTGTGACATTTGTTAATAAAATTATATTTAGCTACCAATTTTGTGTTAAATTGGGTGTTTTACATGTCTATTATATGTTATGCCAATTAGGGTTGTATTATAACTATTTTAATGGATTTATGAAGAAAAATTAGTGATTAGAATTTTTTTTGGTGAATATGGGTATGCACATAGTGTTCAAAGTAGGGTTTTTAATGGATTTTGTGTGCAAAACATTGTTAAATTTTGTAAAGTTGTTCTATTGAAATTCTAAAGATTGTATTTATTGATGTAAGTGGTGAAAAGCATGTGTAGAGATTTTTTGAGTTTATTATGATCAGAAATGATGTGTTTATGTGCTAATGGATTTTTTTAATATGTGAAAATGGTTTAAGCACAAAGGGGGAAACTCGGGTATCTAGGATGGGGGATATGTACTAGAACACTTGTGATCCGGAGCAGTTTTATCCCTGTTTCATTGAGAATAATGGATAACGACAACACATTAAAAACTATATTGATGATATTTTGGGACTAGTAGGTTATTTTTATGTTCCATATTAGTGTATCATGCATGAGAATGACTTTTTCTATGGTTACTTTACACCGAGATACGATGTACATGGGACCCGAGATTAACTAGTGCCTAGTGGTGTTCTTGAGATTAGGGAACATTGACTCAAGTATTTATATTTGTAATATGGTGGTTTTTGATCAAAAATAAAGTATCTTAAATTTTCTTTTGAAATGTTACCACTCATTGAAAATTCCCTTTGAAACTGTTTACATTTAAAATTTTCATTCTTTAGAAATTATTTCCACTACTTCTTACTTATCAAAAATGCCATGATTTTTATCTTCTATTGTTTACTTTATAGAATATATTGGTGGTATACTACTAGTATTAGGATAAAACCATACTTACACCCCTTGGTTGTAATTATACTTGATCATGTTTGAAACTTGAAAAGGCAAGGCCTTGGGTGATGCCGGTTCGGGTTGTTAGTTCCCTTCTATGGTGTGGTGTTGTAGGGACGGCTTATGGGTGATGACCCCTTGTCATGTGGTGTCCTTGGGGCTGTTTATATTAAACATTTATGTGCAATTGGACCTCTTTTTTTTTGTTTAAACCTATGTATTCAGTTCTGGATTTTGTTTAAAGCTTGTTTGGCATGAATTTTTAGATTTGCTTTATTGACTGTTTTTTATGTTTTATGTATCCATACTCAGGTAAATCATTCCTAACCCAAAATATATGATTCCCAAAAACTTGGTCCAACCTGTAGAGATAGGTAATGCCCTTCGGTCCTTGTCCCGGTCTAGGTTTGGTGCTGGTTTTGAGGGAGAACATATTCATTTCGTGACAAAATGGTATCAGAGAGGGTTAATGTTTTGGGTTATATTATTATTTTGGGATTATTCGAGATAGATAGGAGCTAGAACTGTTAGGACTCGGATTTTTGGTCTTGAATAGGGTGATTATCCCACACCTCTCTTGAATGACCTTGATTCACCACGGGACATTGTAATTTTTTGTTTGACTTCACTTCCAAGTGAGATGTATGGGCTACAGACCACACGTGGACATCGGGTGGTGGTGGGGTAGTTGTTTTTTTATCATTGTGATGTGTTTGGATTATTTATATTTGATTTTATTGATGAAATTCTCATAATGTTTGTACTGATTTTTGTTCATGTGACGAATGTCTTTTGTAGCAACGTGCCTCCTCGAAATGCTCCCATGCACCCATGGGAGGAATCCAGAGAGAGTTATCCATCACTGCTTGATCAATGGATAATGGAGGCTCTGGTTCGAGTTGTCCAAGCTCAAGGACAAGGACCAGCTCCTGTTACGACTCATGTTATAGAATATGATACAAGTCCATGGAAGGAAAATTCCCAGGAGTTTCTAAAAAACAAGCCACCTACTTTCTGAGGTAGCATAGAACCCCCAAAATCAGAGGAATGGATCAAAACGATCGAGTGCATGTTCGAGTTCCTAGACACGCTTGAGGAGGTCAGGGTGAAGTGTGCCTCTCTTTTGTTGGAGGGTCCTAGCCACAAGTTGGGGGAATCATTACATAAAACTAGAAATAATGAGCAGATGTGCTGGGGATATTTCAAGGTCGTCTTCAATGAACAGTACTGCCTTGAAGTCTTGGCATATGCAAGATTATGAGAGTTCATGGATCTTTTTTAGGGGGATCCTTTTGTGAAAGAGTATGCCAACTATTTCACTGAGCTGGTTCGATATGCTCTTGAAATCATCTCTAATGAGAAATCAAAGGCTTAGAGGTTTGAGAAAGGCTTACAACTAGAGATATACTCCTAGGTTTTCATGTTTAAGCTGAGGACCTATGCTGAGGTGGTTGACCGGGCGTGCATGGTGTAGATTGACTGAAAAGGGAGGGTTGGTTCCTTTATGATAGTATCATTAGTGGGCAGTGGCATCTCTTTGGAGAAGAGAATGAAGAGAGAGGAGTAGGGGAAGAAGGAAGGTGGTAGTTTATGCCACTATTCCAAGCAATTTTCATTTGTGGCTTCTAATGTGAGATCCATCATGTGCCTCCAGTGTGGCAGGCCAGGGCACATTTTACCAGCATTAAAATTTACACTGAATACTTTTTATCAATGTTGAGGTATGGGTCACTTGCTTCACTTTTGCAGGGTGGCACATCCACATTAAATTGGGGCAGGATCAATGGCTTCAAGAGGAGGTCCATCTTAGTCAGAGCCGTTGAGGATGGGGGGATCTCGATTTGGTGGTCCTGGATGAAGGGATGGGTTATCTTTTTGGAAGATCCAATTTAGGGCATAGCCACAGACTAGTGGTCATTCTCAGGAAAATATCAGCCATCTTTATGCGATGGACCAGGCACCAGTAGGTTCAGAGGCGGGACCATTTTCAGTTCGAGGTACCATTTGGTTACATCTTCTATAGCTGATATTATTTTTTATACCGGTTCATTTGTTTCATTTATCTCTACATGTATTGTGAACATTATGAATTTTCAAACTGGGTTGTTGTCTTTTTCGATGGATTTGGGGATGTTGTTGGGAAAGAAGAAAGAGAAGGGTCTCAGGTTCCTATCGTGTGCGCTTTCCATGTGAGGGGTTTAAATGGAGTGGGACCTCTTGGTCTTAGATATAGATCTATTTGACATAATATTTTTCATGGATTGGCTATTAATCTTTCAATGTCACATTTATTGCTATAGGTGGAGGGTCAGTTTCACAACACATGATGGGAGTCGTCCAGTTATTTGTGGGGAATGGGATCCTCGGTCGAATCGTGTGGGACCTTCGCTCCCAGAGTTGGGACATATAGTTTTTTAGTTATTATAACTCATGATAGAGGATGATGGTCATCCTCCTGATGGTGGACTGCCTCATGTAGTGGATGAGTTTCCAGAGGTATTTTCAGATGATTTTTTAGGTTTCCCCCCAGAGCGGGATATGGAGTTGTCGATTGATCAGGCATCGGGAACACAGCTGATATATCTTCCCTCATATCGCATGACCCCCACCAAGATGATGGAATTAATGATACATCTGGATGACTTAGAATCCAAAGGATTCATTCTTCCAAGCATCTCTCCTTGGGTTATTCCTGTGTTGTTCATGAAAAAGGATGACGGATCCCTCTGGTTGTGCATTGACTACCGGAATTTGAATAAGGTAACAATCAAGAACAAATATCATTTTCCCAGAATATATGACTTGTTTGATCAGTTGAAGGGGGAAGGGTGGTTTTCTAAAATAGACTTTTGTTCAGGCTATCATCAACTCAGGGTGAAAGTGGAAGATATCCCCAAGACAGCCTTCCGAAGAAGGTACGACCACTTCTAGTGTTGGTCATGCCCTTCAGATTAAACATTGTTCCAATGGTCTTTATGGAACTCATGAACAAGTTATTACATAAATATCTTGATTCCTTCATCATGGTATTCATGGAAATCATCCTAGTTTATTCGGGATTTGAGGAGGAACATGAGCATAATTTTTGGATTGTATTGGGAACTTTTCAGGATCACCACCTTTATGAAAAGATGTCAACGTGCACCTTATGGATCAAAGAGGCTAGGTTTCTGAGGCATGTGATCTCAAATCATGGAGTTTCGGTGGACCCAGAGAAGATCAATGTGGTATTTCATGGGAGAATTTGAAGAATGTGTGCGAGATCAAGAGTTTCCTCAGCCAGGCTGGTTACTATAGGTAGTTTGTTCGGGATTTCTCTCAGCTTGCTTCTCCCATGAATGCACTCACCTGAAAAGGGGTGAAGTTTGTATTGAGCCTAGAATATGAGGCATCCTTCGAGGAGCAGAATAATCGGTTGACTACTTCCCTCGTTCTCATTTTTCAAGAGGCTGTAAAGCGGTATGTGGTGTATTATAATTGTTCCAGTATGGGTATCGGGTGCGTGCTTAAGCAGGATGATCATGTGGTGGCGTATAGCTCTCACCAACTCTGACTACATGAAAATAATTACCCAACCCATGACTTCGAGTTATCTACTATGATGCATGATTTATAGACTTGGCGCCACTACCTCTTTGGGGAGAATTTTGTGGTCTACTCTGATCACAAAATCTTGACCTATATCTTCACGTAGAAGGACCTCAATCTAAGGAAGTGTCATTGGATAGAGTACTTGAAGGGGTTTGACTTTGACATCGTCTATACCTCGAGAAGGGGTAATGTGGTGGAAGATACTTTTTGTAGAAAATTACCAGTCCAAGCCTTGAGGAAGTCCAATGATTAGTGGACTTTGATGAGGCTCTCTGCTCATATGCATGTGGAAACAAAGGAGCGCAGTGGAGGTGTGTTCTTGGAAAGCATTCAGTTGACTCCTTCTCTCTTTGATTTGACTTGGTGGGAACAGACTAGTGAGGAGATTTTTCAGCAGTCTAAACAGCTTCTACATGGTGGGGATACGTCTTCTTATTGGTCATCATCTCTCGAGGGCATCATGTGCTTCAAGGTCTGTTCAATAGTTTCGTTATCTCTATGGATGGTGGGGATGTAGGATAGCCACTATTCTTAGTTGGATGTCCATCAGGGTGCCACCAAGATGTATTATGATGTGTGTCGGTAGTTTTGGTGGCTAGGAATGAGATGGGACATAGCTGAATTCGTGTGGAGATGCTACATATGTCATCAGGTGAAACTAGGACACCAAAGTCCCTCTAGTTTTCTCCAGTCATTACCCATTCCTAACTAGAAGTGGGAAGAGGATTCCATGGACTTCATTTTTGCCTTAACTCATACACCTCGGGGTAAAAATTCCATTTGGGAGGTGATTGATCATCTGACCAAATCATCCTACTTCATTCCGATTAGAGATATAGCTAAAATGGATGAGTTGGTTCGTTTGTATATTTAGAAGGTGGTAAGGCTCCATGGTGTGACATCAGGATTTGTCTCAAATAGATACCCTCATTTCAATTATTAGTTTTAGGAAGGCCTTCATAAGGCCTTGGGGTCTTAGATTTAGATGAGCACAGCATACCATCCTCAAACGGATGGTCAGATAGAGCGGGTGAATTAGATTTTGGAGGATGTGCTCTGTGCATGTGTTCTAGACTTTGGATGTTCTTGGGATATCCATTTTGGATTGGTTGATTTTTCTTATAATATCAGTTACCAAACCTCAATTTGAATGCCTCCTTTTGAGGCACTCTATGGTTGGCATTGTCGGTCCCCCCTGTGTTGGGATGAGGTAGGTGAGACCTCACTGCTGGGGCCGAGTCTGGTGCATGTGACCTTTGAGAAGGTCAATTTGATCAGGCGGTGATTATTGAAATCTCAAAGTCACCGTAAATCATATTCTATCCAGAGGAGTTGAGACCTATAGTTTTCTGTGGGTGATACGGTATTCTTGAAAGTGGCCCCTCATCTGGGCCATTGTCGATTGGAAAAGAAAGGGATGCTGATGCCATAGTATGTTGGACCTTTTGAGATAACCAAGAATATTGGAAAGGTGGAATACAGTTTTTCCTTACCTTCTCATTTTACATATAGCCATTATATCTTCCATGTCTCCATGTATAAGAAATACAACCTGAATCCATCCCATGTACTGAATTGGGAGGCGTTGGATATAGAGCCTGATTTTTCTGTTTTTGAGTAGCCAATGCGAATAGTTGATTCCCAAGAGAAGTTACTTTGAGGAAATTCTATTCTACTAGTTCAGTTCCTTTGGTAGCAGGGGAACAATGTCCACAAAACATAGTATAGGAAGTTGTGGATTGAGAAGTAGTACCCATTCTTGTTTTCTGATCAAGCTTCCGGTTAACTTTTTATGGCATAAAGTCCTTTATGGTGGGGAGAATTGTCAAATATTTGAATTATTTTAAAGTTAAATTTAATTTAATTTCCATTATTTCTTTTTTGTTGGGGTTTCCCATGCATTTTTTGACAATAGGGTGAGTTTTCATGATTTGGTCCAAACCATGAGCACATTTCCAGATTTAAAAACAAATATTATTTCTTTTATAACTCTTTCATTTTTCAACATTTTTCATCAATTACACTTACAAAATGGACTAACCTAACCTATTAATACCAAAATATCTATTTTTACCCATTATGAATCCATAATCATAGTGGATATGGGTTTTTCTTTAAAGAATCAGGCCAACCTAGAAGCCCATTTCATGTTTTAAAAAAACGTTTATTTAATATCTTGTTCAATTTTTATTCTATTTTAGTGATTCCAACTCTCACCTAAGACCACTAACCCTAGGAAATCCCCAATTGTCTTTTCCCCCTCTTTGGATCTCATATGCATCACTAATTAGGGAAAACATATTAGACTTTCTCAAGTCATCCAAATTTGAAGAGGTAACTTGTTTCCCTCATAACTCCTTCATTTTTTACACCTTTTCACCCATTCAAGTTCTCACTTGACCTTATCACCCTTATTCAAGCCTCACTTTGATTTTTTACAGTTTTTAAATTCATTTACTAGTGTATTTGGGGATATTTTTTCAAGATCCCTCAAGTAAGTGGGTCTCCATTCTTCTTTCTCCTATTTGGCAAGGTTTGCTTCCATTTTATTAGGGTTTCTTCCATTTCTTCTTGAATTTACTAATTTCCATAAAGTGTGGATTCGAACCTATGGTTTTATCTTGGGTTTCTTGGTATATTATTTTGATTTTATTCTTGATCTAAGTCCCTTGTGGTGTGACGATGGTGCGTTTGATCTTTCGCACAAAGATTCAAGGGTTTTGACACTTGGGGTAGGTGATTCCATGTGTAAGAACTTCTAGATGAGTTATCTTTTCTTAATTTCTATTTTTATTACACTTATCATTCATTATCCTTGATGATAAATTTGGTTTTGGTGACATTTGTTAAGAAAATGATTTTTTGGTACCAATTTTGTGTTAAATTGGGTGTTTTACATGTCTATTCTATGTTAGGTCAATTGGGGTTGTTTTATAACTCTTGTAATAGATTTATAAAAAATGTTTTAGTGATAAAAATTATATTTTGGGGAATAAGGGTACACACATTGCATTAAATGTGGGGTTTTTCAGGGATTTTGTGTGAAAAACATTGTTAAATCTTGTGAAGTTATTTTATTGAAATTCTAAAGGTTTTATTGAGTGATGTAAGTGGTGAAAAGCATATGTAGATTCTTTTTTGAGTTGATTATGACCAAAAATGATGTTTTTATCAGAAAATTTCTTTTGGTAACATGTGAAAATGGTTTGAGCACAAAGGGGGAAACCCGGGTATTTAGGAGGGCTGATATGTACTAGTACGCTTGTGATCCAGATCATTTTTATCCCTGTTTCACTAAGAAAAATGGATAAAGAAAACACTATAAAAATTATATTAATGATGGTTTGGTACCACTAAGTTATCGTTATGTTCCCTAATAGTGGATCATTAATGATAATGGATTTTTCTATGGTTACTTTACACCGAGATACAATTTCCATGGGGCCCAAGACTAACTAGTGCCTACGGGTGTTCCCGAGATTAGTGCTCATTGAATATTTTGTATTTATCTTTGGAATATGGTGGATTTGGATGGAAAATATAGTTGTTTACATTTATTATTTAAATGTTCTCACTCATGAAAAATTCACTTTGAAAACTATTTACATTTAAAAGTTTCATTCTTTAGAAAATTTTCCACCACTTTTTACTTATCAAAACTGGCATGATTTTTATCTTGTATTTCTTACTCTATAGAATATATTGGTGGTATCCTATTAGGATTAGGCTCACACCCAACTTAAAACCTTTCAATGTAAGTAGACTTGATCATTATTGACACAAGTAAAGACAATTCCTTGGGTCATGGCGGTTCGGGTTGTTAGTTCCCTTCCATGGTGTGGTGTTTTGGAGACGGCTTGTAGGTGATGACCCCTTGTTATGTGGAGTACTTTGGGATGTTTTGATGCTACTATTATGTGTCTTTTAAAATCATGTTTTATTTTTAAACCTTTTTATTTTGTTCTAGATTTTTTCTAAAGCTTGTTTGGCATGAATTTTGAGATTCGTTTTATCGATTGATTTTTAGGTTTTTTGTATCCATACTCCATTAAATCATACCCAAAACAACATCTATGATACTCAGGCACTTGTTCTAGCCTTTGGGGATAGGGAACACCCTTCAGTCCATGACATGGACTAGGTTTGGTGCTAGTTTTGATGGATACCATATTTTGTTCGTGACAAGATGATCAGATGGAAGAAGAATAAGATTTGAGGGAGAGACACTACAAAAAAAAGTAGGCATTAGCATATATTTTTCTTCAATGGAGGCAGTTTAAACCTCCTACTAATCATTTAGTGATGATTATTAAAACCACCATGTATTTCATAGTCACCAGTCTTTTTATGGCGGTTTTTTTATTTAGTGATGATTTTTGTATGGTTCATTTATATATCATTTAGCTGTAGTTTTTTTTAAAAAAATTACTCGAAAAATAAAATAGATAAGATGAAAATATCCACCATTAATAAATTTTGCAGTGGTTACTATTAACCACCATTATTTTGGATCTTTGTTAATTTATTTTGTGATGGTTTTTAGAAACCGCCGCTAAATATTTATTTAAAAATTTATTTATTTATTTTAATATTTAATATAAAAATATAAATATAAAAACTATGACATGTATTAATATAAAACATAAATACATGATAAAGCCATCAAAAATACATCATACATCCATAGTAATATATACTTACATCCACAGTCACCATAACTTCAATCACCATAACCTCAGTTAACCCATGCATCAGTCATCAATATATAGATATAAAATATGTCCAACAACAAACCATGTGAAATATACATCCTCTCCATGACCTCTATTGCATCTTTCTACCTCTAAATTATCTCATCAATTGAAACCAACAACATCATCTCATCAACTATAACAAAAAAGAAGTCAAAAATTAAAACTAAACATAATAAATCAGAATTAAAGTTGAATCATTGATAAAATTTAATCATACAATGGAAACTAAGAATAAATATGACTTCCTTAAAAATAATTTCATAGATCGGAATGGTCAACCCTATTCATACTACCATCATCTATACCCTACAACAAAAATAATAAAATTTATAAAAAGAAATGGGAAATATAAAGTCATAGATTATATTCAGAATATCGTACATAAAATTTTTTATGTTGTTAATCAAATAGAATAAATTTTAACATAAAAAAATAATGTATCATGAAAAAAACATTGAAAGATTAAACTTACTTATTTAATATTTGATCCAACACCTAAAATTGAATAAGAATTACAATATAACATTCTAACACATTTTTAAATCGATGTGTAGTGCGCTTGAAATTTACATAATATAAAAAATTTAAATACATTGATATGAAAACATTTCCTATATTTTAAAAATAACTCAATGGTGTTTCCCCCTGACTTCACACCAATATGAGGTCGTTTTCTATGGTTTGGACCATTACACACAAGTTTTAGTGTTTTAAAACACAAAAAAATGTATTTATGGGATTCTTGGGAAAATCGAAACTTGGAATGACATTTCATCAGTTCCTAAATTTCAAAAATAAATTAAAGGTAAATTTATTATGATTTCATGTCAATATAGTGTCATTTTTTCTATTTTCACCACCCAAAAAATGTTTTTAAAGACTTTGGTGCCTTTAAAAAGTATTTACCGAGTCATTTTGTCCACTCTGCACATCATATTAATGTTTTGTCTTCTCATACACTTAAAAAATAACTCAAATGTGTTTTTATAGTGATATCACATCAATATGAGATCTATTTATATGGTTTTGACCATTGCATGCACATTTTAGTGTTTTAAAATACTAAAAACAAGTTTACAGGAATCTTGGGAAAACTGTAACTCAAAATGATGTTTCTTCAGTTATTAAAATTCCAAAATAAATTTATGGTCTTTTTCCTCTCATTTCATGTCTATATAACATCAGTTTTCTAGTTTTGACCCCCCCCCAACATAGCTTTTAAAGGCTTTGGAACCATGAAAAACTTGTTACCAAGTCATTCCAACCACACTACACGTCGGATTCATGTGTTTTCTATCTGTACACATAAAAAATAAATAAATGTTTTTTTATAATGATTTCACAATAATATGAGGTCATTTTATACTATTTGGACTATTATACACATGTTTTAGGGTTTTAAAACACTTAAAATGTGTTCACGGGCATCCTGGGAACATCGTAACTTGGAATGACATGTCGTCAGTTCCAATATTTAAAAAATAAATCAGTGTTAATTTTCCATTTATTTAATGTCAATATGTTGTTAGTTTCCTAGTTTTGACCCCCCCCCCCCCACTAAACACAAGTTTTTAAAGGCTTTGGTGCCTTTAAAACTGCTTAACATGTCATTCTATCCACACCGCATATCGGGTTGACATGTTTTCTATGAATACACACCATAACTCAGAATGATGTGTCATTTGTTTCTTCATTTCAAAAATCAATAAAATGTTGTTTTACTCTAATTTCATGTCAATCTGACATCAGTTTCCGGGTTCTGACCCCCCCCCCCCCCAATACACATTTTTAAGGGATTATGTACCATTAAAAAACTATTTACCTAGTCATTCTGACCATATTGCACATCAAAGTGACATGTTTTTTGTACATAAACAATGAAAATAACTTAATGATAGTTTTCCCATGTTTTCAAGTCAATATGATATTGTTTAATATGGTTTGGACCATTACACGCATGTTCTAGTGTTTTAAAACACTAAAAAAATTACAAGGATACTAAACAAACCTTAACTTGAAATAATATGTCATTGGTTTCTACAGTTCACAAATCAATTGACAGTCATTATCCTATGAGTTTATGAAAATATGACATCATTTCCATGGTTTTGACTCCCCCCCCTCCCCATGCATGTTTTTAAATTTTTTTGATACCATTAAAACTGTTTACTGTGATATGCTAACCACAACACATGTTAGATTGTTGTTTTTTATACACTTATACTCCACAAAATAACTCAACATTTGTTTTACCTAGATTTTAAATCAATATGAGGTTGTTTTCTATGGTGTGGACCATTACACACACATTTTAGTGTTTTAAAACACTAAGAACACATTTATAGGAATCATGAGAAAACCATAACTTGAAATGATGGGTCTATAGTTCCTACATTTCAAAAATCAATCCTGGTCATTTTACATTCATTTAATTTTAATCTAGAATTGTTTGTCTGGTTTTGACCCCCTCCCCTGACACATGTTTTTAAAGGCATCATTACCTTCAAAAACTATTTACTAAATCATTCCAGATAACACTTTATGTCACATTGACATGTAATCATCACTTAAATGTAAAAAATAACTCAAAGGAGATTTCCTAGGATTTCACATTAATCTACGGTCATTTTCTAGGGTTTATACCATTATATGCAAGTTTTAGTGTTTTAAACCACTAAAAAAATATTGGAATACTGGGAAAACCATAACTCAGAATGATGTGTCGTCGATTCCTACACTTCAAAAATCAATCGATGGTAATTTTCCTCTAATTTCAGGTTAATCTAACATTATTTTCCTAGTTTTGATCCATAACACTCATTTTTAAAGGCTTGGATACCTTTAAAAACTATTTATCGTGTCATTTCGACCACCCTGCATGTTAGTTTGATGTGTTGTCTATGCATATGCATCAAAAAAACTCAATGGTGGTTTTCTCATGATTTAACATCAATATAAGGTTTTTTATATACTTTTGACCATTACATGAACGTTTTAGTATTTTAAAACAATAAAAACATGTTTGTGGGCATCCTGGGAAAACTGTAACTTAGAATAACATAGTTTCAGTTTCTAAATTTCAAAAATTAATAAATATTAATTTTCTTATGATTTCATGTCAAAATGACATCATTTTTTTTGTTTTCTTCCCTAGAAACGTGTTTTTAAAGGCTTCGATGCCTTTAAAAACTGTTTACTGAGTCATTCCGGCCACACCGCACATCATATTGATGTGTTATCTATGAGTACACATTAAAAAATCTCAACATTATTTTAACTAGATTTCTCATCAATATGAGGTCATTTTCTATTATTTTCATGGTTATATGCACATTTTAATGTTTTAAAACACTAAAAATGCACTTACTGGAATCCCGGGAAAACCATAAGTCGAAATGATGTTCCATTAGTTCCTATATTTCAAAAAGAAATTAATTCTTGTTTTTCTCTAATTCCATGTTATTTTGATGTAGTTTTTGTAGTTTTGACCTGCCAACACTCTTTTTTAAATCCTTTGATACCTTTAAAATCTTTTTACCAATTTATTCTAACCAAACCACACATTGGATTAATATATTTTCTATATGTGCATGTCACAAATAACACAATAGTGGTTATTCCATGATTTCATGTTAATATGAGATTGTTTTCTATTGTTTTGATTGTTACATAAACATTTTAGTGTTTTAAAACACTAAAAACAAGTTCATGGGCATCCTAGGAAAACCATAACTCATAATGATTCTATTTAGATTACTATATTTGTCAAATTAATTGGAGGTCATTTTCCTCTGATTTTATGTTAATATAACATTGTTTTCCTAGTTTTGACCACCCGATACATGTTTTTAATGGATTTGGTGCCTATAAAAAATGTTTACCGAGTCATTACCACCACATCACATGTCAGATTGATATATTGTCTATTTGTACACATCAAAAAATAACGCAAAGGTGTTTTTACCATAATTTCACATCAATGTGAGGTCATTTTATATGGTTTTGACTATTACACGCATATTATAGTGTTTTAAAACACTAAAAAGGTGTTTATGAGAATACAGGGTAAACCGTAACTCAAAATTATTTTTCTTATATTCCTACAATAGAAAAATAAATCTTATTTTATTTTACTCTTATTTAATTTCAATCTGATATTTTGTTTCTACTTTTGACCCCCTATTACACATTTTTAAAGGCTTTGGTACCTTTAAAAATTGTTTACCAAGTCATTTTGACCACATCATACATCTAATTGACATATTTTCTATACGTACATGTCACAAATAACTCAAAAATGGTTTTCCCATGATTTCACTTCAATATGAGGTGTCTTTCTATGGTTTTTCCAATTATATGTGCGTTTTATTTTTTTAAAACACTAAAAATTATTTTACAAGAATCCTAGGAAACTCGTAATTCTAAATGATTTGAATTGAGTTACTACATTTCAAAAATAAATTGAAATTATTTTTCCTCTCATTTCATGTCAATCCTACATCTTTTTCCTAGTTTTAACCCCCTGACACACATTTTTAAAAACTCCAGTGCCTTTAAAAACTATTTACCAAGTTATTCTGACAACACCACACATCAGATTGATTTTTTTTTCTATGTGTACACATCAAAAATAACTCAATGGTATTTTTCCCATGATTTAACATCAATATTAGGTTTTCTATGGTTTTGACCATTACAAACATGTTTTTGTGCTTTAAAACACTAAAAATGTGTTTACAGGAATCCCGAGAAAATCAAAACTCAGAATGACATTTCACCAGTTCTTATATTTCAAAAATCAATTGATGGTATTTTTCCTATGATTTCATTTTAATATGATAACATTTTCATATTTTTGACCCTCAAAACACATTTTAAAATGCTTTGGTACCTTTACAAAATATTAACTGAGTCATTATAACCACATTGCATGTCATATTGATGTGTTTTATATTCATAAACATCATAAATAACTCAAATATAGTTTTTCTAGGATTTGATGTCTGTATACGGTCATTTTCTATGGTTTTTATCGTTACTTTAACGTTTTAGTGTTTTAAGACACTAAAAAATGTTTGTAGGAATCCTAGGAAAACTATAACTCAGAATGATGTTCCATTGGTTCCTACATTTCAAATATCAATTAATATTCAATGTTCTATTATTTCATATAATCTATCTTCATTTTCTAGGTTTTGATTCCCTAACACACACTTTTGAAGGCTTTGGTACCTTTAAAAACTATTTACTCAATCAAAACTGAGCTAATGAGCTTAATTTTTTTTCAAAATTAAGGATAATCATATATAATTACTTTTTGATTTGTAGGAATCAACCACACCTCAATCCAGAACAAGATGTTGTCATTATGTCATGATGTTCATATTTTCAACATAAAAGTGTCATTTTAGTTTTATTTATGGATATTGTATGTGCTGGTTGAATATGTGGGAATGATCTAATAAATTTAGAATTTGCCTCGTTAGGATGTTCTATAAGGATGGAGATTTTTTTGGGGTTCTTATAATGCATCCCCAAAAATACATATTCTATAGTATTTTCTATTGACAACCGCCACTTCTCCTAGTTTATTCCTATAAGAGACTTATTCTTCTACTTTTTCTTTCAACCTTGCAATTTCTCTTTTTGATTCACGATCAACGGAACTACTCAAAATCCCCTTGGGTGTAGTAGTATCTAATGATGATTCCCTACCAAATACAGCAGATGGAGTATGCCCAGAACCCATCCCCCATATAAATTTGAGATGATCCTTCCCTAAAACGATTGTAACTGCATCATTTTAGAAAACTGATGATGATTATGAAGGGTTCGCATCCTAAACTTCTTTAATTTTAACCTATTAATACAAAAATATTAAAAATTATTTTTTAAAATAAATGAACTTAAAAATATTATCGAATAAATAAATTTTTCATTACTATTTATTATTATTTCATTACTATAAAAACAAAATATTGAAAAATATATTATAACAACAAACAAGCCTTAAACCCAGTTAATTATGGCTGGATAGATATATCAAATGATGTTAAATTGGTATAATTTGATCCATGTATCTTCCCCCATTTAATTGGTTTTAAGTATTGTTTATTGTTACAATATATATTTCATTATTATGTTTTTATAGTAATAAAATAACATGAAATGGTAAGGAAAAGTAGTTACTCCAACATTGTAGTTATGGTCATTTACATAACTATCATTAGGTTCCCTATGAACATTAAACCACATATCTATTAGGCAACAAAGTTACCTAATTCATTAGACTATATAAAAAATATAAACAAGTTATAAAAAACTTGACTTATCTAAAAATGATATAAATAACAATAAATAAAATACAAACCAAAATTTTTATTTTTCTCAAAAAACACTGAGACCTAGAAATGTGAGGAATGACTTGTTTCTCATTATTCATAGTATTTTTTGAAATAATTCCTACAAAAAATAGTAACATTAACAAAAATGATAATTTTATTGTGTTTATGTTATTAATATACTATAAAATATGTAATTACCACATGAGATAAATCACTATTAATATCAAGAAACAACTTCTATTGTTCATGATAAATTCCTTCAAGCACTTTCTCATATGTCTTTCATGAGCTCAAATATGTTTCATTAAACTCATGACATAATATCTATTTAAAATCACCGCATTTCTTGCCAAATATTTCTTATTCCATGGGCGTAAAATGGTGTTAGGGACAAAAAATGAAAAAAAACATCTAGAAATAAAAAGCATAACACGTTATATGTATATGTCAAAATTTTACTCATGAATTTTAAATTATATTGAAAGTAATATTAAATTAATATTAACTTTACTTAATTATCAAATACCTAATATTTCAAAGTTGTAAGAATATACCTCTAATCTTTATAATTAATGGGAAATCTCACCCATTAGCAAGCTAGCTGCCTAAGAATCGGGCCATAGATTTCAGAAGCATCACAATTAAGTACCCAAAAATCATCAAATGGAATGATAATATTGAAGTACTTCAAGTCTCAAACATCTACCAAGTTCATATTTATGTCCCTTCTATTGTTATATTTATATGTTTGGAAAATGAATTAAAATTTTAATAAAATATATAGTTTTTTTTACAATGACATAGATACTAGTAACGGTAACTCACCAATATCCCCTAGATGAAGGGTTGACCAACTACTTCATCACCGAAGGTGAATCATATGGTGGGCTACCAATAACATCCGGGGAAATTGTTGACTCCCAAAGTGTCTCAGGTACAACTGAGTCACTCAGATCTGGTGAAGATTACGGTAGTAGTGGCGGGCACCGAGATGATAATTGGCTAGGATCTTGAAAGAAAATGTTCCTGGAATTCGTGAAATTCAAATAGTTGAGATATATTAAATGTATAAAAAATGAAAAACTAAAAAAATTACAAAAAAAGTATAACTAGAACAATGTACATATATATGAAACACTTATTAATGAGAAATTATAATATATTTTCACAGCAAATGTATACATTCGATTATCTTCGTCTTTATTGTATTCATTGTTATCAAACTCAACTGTGATAAGTGATTTATTTTCACAGTCAATTGAAAGTTCTGTTATTTTAATATAGTAAGGAAAAAATTGTTCAATGTTTTCTGGTTGATGAGTTTCACTGTCATGAAGTACCAATTGATCTTTATCACCTATATTATATAATTATCTATACTTTAAGTGTATAACAATAGTACAACCTTCGTGCATTTAATCATCCCCATAATAGATCATATTTCTTATAAATCCAAGAAAAACGGATCATGATTTTCAAACTCACTGGTATGGATCAAGTGATAGAAGTTGAAAAAATTAAAATGTAGTGAATCTTTCATTATATCCCTATCAATGTTGACCCACTTTCACTTGAATAACATAACTAAAAACTGACCATTATAGTTTAATTGAATTATATCATTCATATTCCCATAGTATACCACCTATAAAAGTGTAAATACACCACCATTTTTTGTTTTCATGTCTTCTTCAAGATAAATTGTACGAAACCTGATTCCATGAATATTGTAGACATCAAATGTCTTAGACTACCGAGGAGGACCTCACTCCCAAAAATGAAAATCATTTGGTACATCAGATCGATTTTCAACATTAATTATATAGACAATAAGATATAAGGTGTTACCTTTAACATAGACAAAATAATTACACTTCAAAAATATGAATATGAGTATATACTTAAACGTCAGGTGAACCATTTTACAATCTCCTTATTAACAGATTTTGTTAATTCTAGCTCATTTCAAGATTGACCCCTTAGTCACCTCTCTATTTTCAATAACAATTATTCAATAAATTGATTTGTAATAAGACTATTGATTATCACATATCTATGCGTTTTTAGAAACCCCAATTCAACCAGTGTAAAATTTGAACCCCTTCTAATTGGTCATCTAATAGTTGGAAAAATCGATGACTGATTTTCAGAATGAGAATTAGTGGAGATTTCATCAACACATCTAACATGATTGAATCTAGTCTCAATCCCATCCAAATACCTAGAATTTAAGGTTAATAACTCTTCATCTATGTAACCTTCAGTAATATAGCCATATGTTTTAGATTTATTCCTCACATATTATTTCAAATGACCTAAGTACCTGATTAAAAAAATAGAAATCATATTGAAAAAATTTACACAATTATTAGATAAAATTAAAATCACCAATGAAAATAAAAATAATATCAAGGTTTCTCTCAATTGAATACATCCATCAAAAATGTACTAGTCTAGCTTCTTCAACCAAATAAAAAGTCAAAGGAATCATGCCTGTGAAGAATGAATGGAGAAATAATAACTCTAAATTAAAAAGTGTCAAAATAATTATTTCTTAAATTTTATCATGCTCAGTTATATTTATATTTTTTCCACAAATATATCTAAAAAAGGTAAAAAAAAACTCAACTAAAACCCTAGTTTCTTTTTCAAGTAACGTATTACGCAATTCCAACAACAACTACTACTCCATCAGAATATGTGAGTCGTGACTTTTCAATTCAAGTAACTTTTGCTGTTTTAAGTCAATGTAACTACATATATTACATGAATATCCATTTGGAACTTTTAAATTCTTTAGAGTTAAAATTAATACGTCTTTATCATTATTTTTTATTTTAAAAATTGTCTAACGATACTTTCTATTCTCATTTTCTCAAAACCAAGATTTATATTCATTGAAACTAATTATTTATTAGCATTAAAGTGATCCTCTGATCTACCCTAATCAATAATAAATGTGAAAATTACATTTTCATAGAATTTCTTCTCAATATTCATTACATCAAGATTATGATGTATGCAATTAAACTCCAAATAAGGATGTTTTAAATATATACTCTTTTTATTCCATTGTTTTGTTTCATTTTCTTTAGATTATGTACCTTGTACTATCACACCTCGGCCTACCTATTGTTTTATTTTATTATTTTATTTGGCTTTTAAATATTATTTTGTCAACGTTTGGGTTGAATCCCAAACAATTTTCCTGATTTTTGTCAAAAAAAATGCGTGTTTTTTAGTTAACATCGTTGGGCGCATGGGCGGAGCGCATTTTGGAAACCCCGCACAGCTTCGCTGAGGAAACAGGATGATCTTCTTGTCTTCGAAAAATTAAAATGAACAAAGTTTGTGATTTATTGTGTTGTTTAGATTATTTTTATTATAGTTAATAATTTCATCATTATTATTAATGTGAAATGAATATTTTTATTATTTATATTTTTATTGGTAATATTATTATAATTATTATTAGTGTTATTATTAATAAGACTATTATTATTATTATTATTATTAAGGTATTATTATCATTATGTGGTTATTAATATTATTATTATTATTATTAGTTCTTGTTTTTATCTTACTTTAGATGAAAAAAAAAGGAGAGTGTTGAACCCTAATGGTGAGGCCCCCCACCCCCCTTCTCCTACCCTGCGGTGCCTCTAGCACACCCCCCTGTTCTCACATCTCTCCTAGCTGCCCACCACATCTCAAACGTCACCTCCGGCTTCCTCCCCCCATCCTAGCTCCTCCCTCCTTTGATCCCCCCATCCTGGCGTCGCCCTCATTTGATCCCCCCCAGGCGCCGCCCACGCCTCCCTTAGCTCGCCTGATCGGCCACGACCGTGTCTCCCTCGACTTCAGCTATCCCCCTGCCCTACACCGGTCATCCAGCCGACTCCCTCCTTCCCCGAGCCAATGCACCCCCCTGCTCTCCGACTATTTCCCCCCCCCCTTCTCCCCCTTCTCTTACCCCCAGCGTGCAGCCCCACGATGGGATCTCCTTACTGCGTGATCCTTATCTCCGGCAAATCTCCCTCCTCTAGTCCCTTTTTTCCTTATTCCCCCTTGTTATAGGATTTCCTTAATGATTTTGATGTTTTTTCCAAACCATAAATTCTAGGGGTTTTTATTTTGAGTCGATCCCTCAATTTTGGGTTTGTTTTGATGGCACAGGGTTTGTTTAAGATTCTGAATCATGCGGATGATGCGTGAATGAGATCACACACTGGTCTCGGACATACGTTTTCATTATACCAAGGGGTTGAGGTTGAATTTCTTTGTGTATCCCTTTAAATTTAGAACTACATTGTTTTCATGCATTTTTCTCATTTCTTGAGGATTTAATATTTACCCATGACATTGTCTAATGATTTTAGTATGGTTTTTTTGCTTCTTTTTTACGCGCTATGGGTTGTATATGAGGTGGGAGATGTGTTTTTGAAAGGGTTGTAGGTGTGTGCATGTTGAAAAGTGTTTTTTAGATGTGTTTTGTATCATGTATGAACCCAAGATGAGTCTCTTAATTGGTTCTTGTAAAGGTTGCAAGAAGTTTTATAAAATATTTATGTAATGTGTAGAATGATTTGAAATAGATTTTTTGTGTGTGTGGATTGACAGTTGGTTTTATAAAAATAAATGGGTTGGGTTTTAAGTATACCCCTTTTTATTATGACCCTTGTATGTATTTTATAAATTTTTTATGTGATTTTATAAAATGTGTGAATGGTGTGAAAGGAGATTCTAATTAGTTTTTTCCATTCATCGGATTTAAAATGGTTTTTTAAGGGGTTTTGGGAGTGTAAGTTGTAGGTTGCTCTTTCGAGTTGTTTTATAAATTTTGAAGTGGTTTAGAAAATAGTGTGGATGGTGTGATTTATGTTTTGAAAACATGTCGAGTTGTTTTTTTACACCATTTTTTCTTTGGATTGTCTTAAGTCAGTGGTTATGGGTTTTTAGATGTTGGGTGTTTGTTGCAGTGCATTGGAGAGTTAATTTCGTGAAACTGAGGTCGTCATCTTGCACATGCTTGTGCGCCCGTGTGAGGCGTGTTGCATCATTATGTTCAACCTATGATTTGGGGAAGGCCACCCACTGAACTCGCCTTTAAATTATGAATTTATTAGTTTCTTGATATTTTATTAATTTCATTAAAATGAGAAATAGTATTAGATAATTAATTTTGGAATAATTTTTTGTTGTAAACGAAGCTGTTTATTTTATACACAAAACCTGAATTATTTTCATGATGAATTGACACACAATTGTGAAAGAATGCATGTTTGGCCTTTGAAAATAATTCATAGATTTTCAAGTGTGGTTCTGGTTTGATGGTAAATGATTTCTTTTGACGCATGAGAAAATGTTTTGTTTTCACATGAAAAGGGTGTTTCTTTTAAAAGTTACACAAGGCTCGTTTGGCACTTTGATAAAATAAATTATTTTCAAAAACATTCTTTGGGTGACTTAGGGGTGATCTTGTTGTGCACGTCGATTTTTTGGGTTGTTGTGCATGATGTTTGTGCATTGGAATTTGTTTCTTATTTTACATTGTTGACTCACCCTTGTTTAGTATACATGTTGGCATGGGAACCTGGCATAGTGAGTTAATCTTTTGAGAATGATTATTTCACTAGTTTTGATTTCACACTGGATAGTGGCCCGTAGTATGTACTTTTCTCTGATAGGGGAATGGGCCCCTCGGTTAGGCCATGTCGGTCAACATTGGGCATTAGGGTGTTATGATGTCATTGATTAGGGCATGCCTTCAGGATGAGTCACACATATAGTATGTTCTGGTCTGTTCCCAAGATCCTAGGTTCGAACCATGTTTTATTTAGTGCTTATTTGTATGTGGAGGACAATTGAGAGCCCTAGTTTGGTTGTTGGTCCTCTTTTTGTACTTTCCCATTTCCCTTATTCCATGTTGTGTGTGGTTTTTCTCTTGACTAATAACTAAAATTTGGATTTATAAATTGTTTGCGAAAATGTTTTTAAAATATAATTCACATTTTCCCTTCAAACATTAATCTTGTTTTTAAATATAAAAGGGCAATGAATTGTTACTTGTTTTGGAAATATAAGATTGTGTGGGAACCCATATTTTATATAATCTAGTTCAAACCTATAATTAGTAAATTATTTATTTAAAGTTAGTGCTTTGGGGATAGTTTTTTGGGCACGCCTATTGAGTTTCAATACTCACGCCTATAGTGTTTTCTTGTTTTTAGTTTTTGTTGCAGGTTCAACTTGATCTTTCCCACTGTGGGTGAGGTTTGGTTGTGGATTGGTGAGAAACTATCGGAATCACAAGGATTTTTAGTTGTGGTCTGGTTAGTTTGTTATTATTGATTGTTCTTCATTTTTTGTGTCATTTATTTTCTTTGCGTTATTCTAATTTTTTCTTCTTCTTTATTTATTTTAGTTGGGAGAAATTGTTCCCACTTACTCTCTATTGATGCCCTGGCACTTATTGCTAGCATGGGAGGGTCAGGAACGCCTCTCGGGCCTTGCCACAGATCAGCTTGGGTGACCGGTTTAGGGTCGACTCGGATTGGTTCGTGAAAAAATGGTATCAGAGCCAATCGTCTCTTGAGTGGAACTTGTTTTTTAGACTACCCATCATTATTTAAGGTTTCCATGGTATATGGACTATACTTTTTGGGAATTGAGGTGTATGGACAAGAAGGACGTCATGAACCCTTGCACATTCCAAATATCGGGTTACCATGGGATGTCTGGGCATGTTGGTGTCCTTTGATTGTTGTGAACTGTTTTATGTTGGGAAATGAAAAGGGAGTTGGGGAAGTAACCCCGTGAGCTCATAGGGCCTAGAAATCCATGTGGAGCTAGGGACATTTCCCTAGAGTCCTCCTTGTGACAGTTGCGTGTCTAGCGTATGGCCACCAACCACATGTCTGATTAACCCATCAGCACTAGTTTCCCCAAGTGAATCGTTTGGGTCTTATTTAATTCTAAGAATTGGTTTGTAAAGTATTTTTTTGGAAATATGTGAAAATTTGAATTTAAAATGGTAATGAACATGTTTTGTTCTCGCTTCTTGTTTTCTTGTTCCTCAGTGTTCACCCCCATGAAGGTTCTATGTATGCCCAAGGTGTATCTTCGTGTGGTACATCCTTATAAAATCCTCCAGTTGATCAGCCCATAGACTACATCCTTGAGTTTTGGAAGTTGAACCCTCCCCTATTTTATGGGAGCGCATAACCTCTTGAGGAGGAGTATTGGCTATAGAATATTGAGAGGAACTTTTTTTCTCTCATGCTGCCTCAGTCATTGAAGGTGAAGTTGGATACCTTTATGCTTGAATGTCCAACCTGGTAGTGGTGGAAGTCTATGTCTTGAAGAAAGCCTCAAGAAGATCTCACTTGGGAGTTCTTCAATCATCATTCATCCAACAATACTTCTCTGAGGTGAAAAAGGTGAGGATGGGGATAGAGTTGTGCGGTATTCATCAAGGTGTTGTATCGGTGTTGTAATTCTTTCGTCCTTTCCTAGACATCGCTCTGTATAAACCGGGGTATGTTGGAAATGATCATGTGAAAGCTCAACATTCTGATTTTGGATTACGTCCTGAGCTGCAGTTGAAGGAGGAAAATTTCATCGTAATCACCTTCCTTGACATGCTGAGATAAGCTTTCCTCACTAAAGCAGAGTTAGCAGGAGGACTTGTGGTGGAGAATCCTCCTTCATCCTTGGGAAGCAGTGAAAAATATAGTGATAAGAATAATGGGAAGAAGCCTGATGCTGGTGGTACTGGTAGAAGAATCAAGAGGCCTTTAGAACTTTAGTCATCTTCCTCACAGCACAATTTCTTGATCTGTCATCAGTGCAATAAGCAGGGGCACAAGAGGCTGATGTGCCTAAGTGCTCTGAGACCCTGGAACACCTGTGGATGTCTATGTCACTTGGAGTGATTCTGTCGGGGTTTTTTCCAAGAAGTGTTTTGTAGCTGGACTTGTCTTGTTGAAGGTCATCTCAGCCTGTCAGTAGGAGTAGGATGATGTTTGGGGATCAATTTGGGGTTTTTCTCTTTTTAGGGTTCCTTGGATGTAGTATTCATCACTTGTAACACTTTGTGGTGTTTTTTCCTTCAGTTGTAAGAATGGTTATAATTGAACCGCTTTATATTTTTATTTTATTTGAAGTGTGTTTGGTGAAATTATGGTCTGTGTGTTATGTTTGGGAATTTTTGAAGCCTGGCTGTGAGGCAGGAGATGCTTCAATCATCGATGCTCCTGCCACAGGTCTCGGAGTGAAGCTGGGACGTAGTCTAGAGAACCCCAGTGGTGAAGAAGGACCTTGGTTTAATCTTAGTCCTTAGTGTGACATGGTTTATGTTCTTCCGAGGGTGCGACTTTGTTGGTATGATAATGGTGGTAGTTTTGATTCTCGGTCTGTTGAAACCTTACCTTCTCCCCCCTCATGGTGGGGGTTTTTGGATCATATGGAATATCTTAAAGTTCGGTTAATCTCATCAGTTCTTATGGTGGGGATACCCATAGTGGGTCTCACAGAGCTACACCTAAAATAGTTTAGTATTCGCTCAATTCTTATGGTGGGGAGTTCGTTCAGGCCTCCCCGTGACAGTAATAGAGTTTCTTTCCATGTATCATTTGGTGGCGGGTAGTCTCATGTGGAACCATCTAATCCTATGTTCTTACTCTTGAGTAAATTTTGGGATTGGAGTATACCCAATGGTTTTGATGGACTAGTATAATGAGAATAAGTGTCAGAGGTGGTTTAAGTTCGTTCGTTCCTTGGTTGAAATGGATGGTTTGGGTTATGATTGGTGACGATTAAGGAGTTTGTGTTTTAAGGATCAGTTGTGTGTTATGGGTTTTTGGTGTCTGTTTGGATCAATCAATTGGTGGTGCATAAACTTTTGGAGGTGGGTGACACTTGATAAGTTTTATCTTTGGGTCGAAATCTTGTTGTGTCTTTCTGAGGGTGGAAATCATTATGGTGGGTAGAATTTTCACACCCCGACCTACCTATTATTTTATTGTATTATTTTTTCATCTTTATATATTATTTTTTCAAGGTTTGGGTTGAATCCAAAACGAGTTTCCTGAGTTTCGTCAAAAAAATGTGTGTGTTTTAGTTAACATCATTGGTTGCACGGGAGGAGAGAGTTTTGGAAACCCACATGACATCGCTCATGCAACAGGACGATCCGCTTGTCTTCAAAAAATTAAAATGAGAAACTTTTCTGATTTATTTTTTTATTTAATTATTTTTTATTATTGTTAATAATTTCATCATTATTATTAAAGTGAAACGAATATTTTTATTATTTATATTTTTATTGGTAATAATATTATTATTATTATTTTTAGTGTTATTTTTAATAAGACATTATTATTATTATTATTATTAAAGTATTATTATCATTATGATATTTTTATTATAATTAGTTCTAGTTTTTATCTTATTCTAGAGGCAAAAAAAGGGGGAGCGTTGAACCCTAATGCCCCCCCACCCCCCTTCTCCTACCCGGCGGTACCTCCAACACACCTCCCTATTCACACTTCTCTCCTACTCGCCCACCCAGTCTCAAACGTTTCCTTCGGATTCCCCCCCCCCCATCCCAAAACTACCCTCCTTTGATCCCCCCATCTCGGTACCACCCTCCTTTGATCCCCCCAAGCACTACTTGTGCCTCCCTCGGCTCGCCTGACCAGCCGCGACCGTGCCTCCCTTGACGTCGACTCTCCCCCTACCCTGCACCGGACATCCATCTTGCTCTCACCTTCCCCGAGCCAACGCACCCCCCCCACACACACACTCTAGCTGTTTCTGCCCCCCCCCCCTTCTCCCCCCTTTTCTTACCCCCAGTGTGCAGCCCCTTGGCACGGTCTCCTTGCTGCATGACCCTTCTCTCTGGTGAAGCTCCCTCCTCTGGTTCCTTTTTTTCTTCTTCCCCTTGGTATAGGATTTCCTTAATGATTTTGATGTTTTTTCCAAACCACAAATGCTAGGGGTTGTTCTTTTATGTAGATCCCTCAATTTTGGGTTTGTTTTGATGCCTCAGGGTTTCTTTAAGCTTCTAAAGCATGCGGATAAGGTGAGAATGAGATCATGCACCAGTCTCGGGTGTGTATTTTTATTCCGCTTGGGGGTTGAGGTTGGATTTCTTTTTTTCTCCCTTTAAATTTAGAACTACATTTTTTCTTTCATTTTTCTCATTTCTTGAGGATTAAAAAGATACCCATGACATTATCTAATGATTTTAGTATGATTTTTTTGCTTCTTTTTTACGCCCTATGGGTTTTATATGAGGTGAGAGATGTGTTTTTGAAATGGGTGTAAGTGTGAGCATGTTGAAAAGTTTTTTTTAGATGGGTTGTGTATCATGTATGAACCCTTGATGAGTCTCTTAATTATGTCTTATAAAGGGTGAAAAGTGTTTGATAAAATATTTAAGTGATGTGGAAAATGATTTGAAATAGATTTGGTGTGTGTGTGGCTTGGAAGTTGGTTTTCTAAAACGAAATGGGTTGGGTTTTATGTATACCCATTTTTATTATGCCCCTTGGATGTATTTTATAAATTGTTTATGTGATTTTATAAAATTTTTGAATGGTGTGAAAGGAATTTCTAATTAATTTTTGTCATCCATCAGATTTAAAATGGGTGTTGGGTGTGTAAGTCGTGGGTTAATCTTTGGAGTTGTTTTATAAATTTTAAAGTGGTTTAAAAAATAGCATAGATGGTGAGAAGTATGTTTTGAAAACATGTCGAGGTGGTTTCTACACTGTTTGTTTGTTGGATTGTATTAAGTTAGTGGTGATGGGTTTTTATAAGTTTTGTGTTTTTTGTAGTGCATTGGCGAGGTAATTTCGTGAAACTGCAGTCGTCAGCTTGTGCGTGCTTGTGCGCCTGTGTGAGGCGTGTCGCGTAGTTGTGTTCGAGATGCGAGTCGAGGTAGGTCCCCCACTACACTCACCTTTCAATTTAGAATTTATTAGTTTCTTGATATTTTATTAATTTCAATAAATGGTAAATAGTATTAGATAATTAATTTTGGAATAATTTCCTGTTGTAAACGAAGCAGTTTATTTTATACATGGCACCTAAATTATTTTCTTGATAAATTGATGCACAATAGTGAAAGAATGACTATTTGGTCTTTGAACATAATTCATCGATTTTCAAGTGCGGTTATAGATTGATGGTAAATGTTTTCTTTTTAACCAAGAGAAAATGTTTTGGTTTCACATGAAATGGGTGTTTCCTTTAAAAGTTACACAAGGCCCATTTGGCACTTTGATTAAATAAATTATTTTGAATAACTTTCTTTGGGGTGACTCAGGGGTGATCTTGTTGTGCACATCGATTTTTTGGGTTGTTGTGTGTGATGTTTGTGCATTGGAATTTTTTTATTGTTTGACATTGTTGACTCACCCATGTTTATTATATGTGTTTACATGGGAACCTTGAATAGTGAGTGAATCTTCTATGAACAATTGTTGCACTAGTTTAGATTACGCACTGGCTAGTGGCCCTTAGTAAGAACTTTTCTCTACTAGGGGATTGGTCCCCTTGTTTAGGAAATGTATGGAAACACTGGGCATTAGGGCGTTATAACGTCATTGAGTAAGGCATGCCTTTAGGATGAGTCTCACTTATAGTACGTTCTGGTTTTTTTCACGAGCTCCTACGTTCGAAGCATGTTCTATTTAGTGATTATTTTTACGTGGTGGATGATTGAGAGGCCAAGTTCACTTTCTACTCCTCATTTTCTACTTTCCCATTACCCTTATTCCGTGTTGTGTTTTTTGTGTAGTTTTTCTATTGACTAACAACTAAAATTTGGATTTATAAATTGTTCATGAAAATGTTTTTAAAATGTAATGCACCTTTTCCCTTCAAACATTAAACTTGTTTTCAAATTTAAAAGGGAAATGAATTATAACTCATTTTGGAAATTTAAGTGTGTATGGGAACCCATATTTTTTATAATTTAGTTCAAACCTAGAATTAGTAAATTCATTATTTATAGGTAGTGATTTGGGGATAGTTTTTTGGACATGCCTACAGAGTTCTAATACTCACACCTATAGTGTTTTCCTATTTTTAGTTTATGTTTCAGGTTCGAATCGAGCTTGATCACTGTGGGTTAGAGTTTGTTGTGAATCGGTGAGTGACTCTCAAAGTCACAAGGAGTTTTGGTCGTGGTCGGGTTAGTTTTTTGTTGTTGGATGTTCTTCCTTTTTCGTTTCATTTATTTTCTTTGTGTTATTCTACTTTTTTCCAACTCTTTATTTATTTTTGTTGGGTGGAATCATTCCCTCTTTCTCTCTATTGATGCTCTGACACTTTTTGTCTACATGAGAGGATCGGAAATCCATCTCGTGCCTTACCGCGGATCAGCTCGGGTGACCGGTTCAGGGTCGACTCGGGTTGGTTCGTGACACGTACCATTTCCCCCCCTTCATTAAACTGATATCATTTTCTAAATTTTTTAGGGATATTCATTAATTGTCCCAATATTTATAAACCAACTGACACCATTAGTGGATTTCTCAATCTGATATCTCCATTGAATCGCATATTGTTAAACATGAATTTATGAGAAGCATCAAGAAATCTATGATGAAACATAAAACACCATTTTATATTATGAAGTAATCAATGAGGTTAAAAATAAAAATTAAAAAATAGACAATCCAAAATATTATGAGTGTTCCAAACTGGTTAAATTTCATATTCTAGTAATGCCACCAATTTTACACATTAAATAAGTTTGCATTTTGAATAATTTTCTCATTGAATAATCATATGTTTCCATACCATCATCCCATAATTATCACAATTATTTGATTAAAGATTAAAGGTATACATCAATGACATTTCCAGGAATTTTTATTCTAGGATTAATCATTAAAATAATGAATGAAGTCTTCTTCACACAGATCCATGGAGGTAGGTTATAAAGGATCAAAACAGCTATCCAAATGATATAATTATAACTTAAAGTAAAAAAAAGGATTAAAACCATCAGATGCTAATCCCAAATGTACATTCCTAGGATTCGAATTTTTTTGGATATAATGAATCTAAAAAATTCTATGATTTTAAATCTTTTGGATGTATAATCAATCCATCATTAATATACTGAGCATGCTATATCCTGTCATACACATTCTTACACGAAATGAATAATCATTTCTAGAAGGGTTTCAGAGAAAAGTAAAGCAGTAACTTTTCATGTGATTTCTTCTAATGTTTCTTCATGGGGTTGGCATTGATTTATAATTTCATGGTTGTTCAATTACATTCATCTTCTTATATGATATCTTATGTATTCATATTTATTGGACTCTTTACCCCATTAAAGAATGTAATCATTAGGTCGTGTATGTATCTTTTTATAATAATGTCCATGTTTGTTGATGACTTTCTTCATCTCATAGAATGATGTAGGGAACTTGGCTTCACTATATGCATCATGAATCAAATCTAAAATCATGTACATTGTTTTTTTGTAATTACACAGAGACACTTGATATGATACAACCTAATTAGAAAATACAAATTTGAATACTTATCACACCCTTCATACAATTCTTATTGTCTGCTTTCAAATAATTAATAAAACTCATTTTTTTGGTCACTGAAGTTCTGGGAAATATTAACCTTCTCAGGATCAACTGAATGTTCGGTTGATCTATTAAAATCTTTTAAATTGTATCCTAAAACACCAACTGTGTCATTTATCAAATTTTGAACTAAATTCTCCTATGTTGGCTCACTTTGTATTTCATTGATAGGATTTTCATTGTTTTGAATTTCCACAAAAATTGATTCACTATGCCAAATCCATTATACATATCAAACCAGAAACAGTTTCAACATCAAATGATCCTTTACTTCATTTCTATTTAACCATCACTTGAATTTTTGATTAGGACCTGAACATTGTATTCTACCATCCACTAATCTATTTTTAGTTCCATAATCTAAAAATTATTCCAAACCCTTGTCATACTGAGGTGTGCTTCAAATTAAATTAATCCAACTTTTATTCATAGGTATTGGATTGTCACTCTTCTCCTTTTACATTAAAATATAAAGATATAAATGGTTAATCAAACAATTACAATCAAAATTAAACATCACCCAACTTCATCTATAATGATCATCAACTCTATTCTATAATTCTATAAATATAGTATATAAAATCATGGTGAAAATACAACTATGCAATTGTTGGATCGCACATATCATATCTTTCATCATACTCTTAATATTGAATTTTTTAAAAATATATCATTTAAAAATATAAATAATAAATAATAATATATCACTTTAAATGCATATCAATACTTATAAAATGAAAAAACATACCAAAATTATAAATAAAAATCAGGATTATACATTAGATATAGAATATACTCAAACATATAATATTAAAAAAATGAAAATACATTAAATAATGATGATACAAAAAATATCAGATCACATGAAACATATGTTTAATGTTAAATCCATACAAAATATTCCTCTAATTTTGACATTGGGAAAAGAAAAATTATAAATCATAATTATAATTATAAATTCGATACAAAAAATGAAATTTGTACCTTGCGATTGGGGATCACACTTATTGGGAATAGGAGAAGAGTGACTTCCATTGGGGATTTCCATCAAGGGGCGTGGAGGTTGCTGTAGTGTCGTCATCGAATAGAAGGTGGGGTTTAGGTTATAATAGTCAAAGTTGAGGGTGGGGAAAAGGGTGCTTGACATAGGGTTCATGTTGTGAGTCATCAGGGAGAAGGTGGATCCGGGGGAGGGGTGAGCTATCGGAGGGAAGGGGGTTGGAGGGAGAGGCAGGGATGAAGGGGATGGGAATTCAGAGGCATCAATGAGAGGTGTAACCGAGGGGGAGGGGAAGTTGTTGATGTTGAGGATAGGCATGGATGAGAGTGGAAGGGGCAGTGTTCACAGACATTGGGGAGAGGCACGACTGAGAGGGGGGCAGTGGTCACCAGTTTTGGAGAGAGGCGTAGAAAAGAGGGGGAGGGGCGGTGGTCACCATCATCGAGCAGATGCATGGCTGAGAGGGGGAGGGTGGTGGTCACCTACATTAGGGAGAGGCATGGTTGGTAGGGATAGGGGTGGTGGTCACTGGCATCGGTCAATAGGGGAGGGGGAGGGGTGGTGGTTACTGGTATTAGGGAGAGGGGGAGGAGAAGGGGTGATCAGGGGGTCGGGGGGTTAGGGGTCGGAGGGTAAGGGAATCGGGTGAGGGGGAGGAGGTCAAATTTGTTTTCTTTTTTAATGATTAGTTGAGTTTTAAACAAAATTACCACTAAATATATTAAAAAATAGTGGTGGTATTTTTTAAACCACCACTAATTTTAAATTATTTTTTTAACATTGGTTATTATAACTGCCAAAAATAATCACCACTAAAACCTCTTTTTTAATAGTGATACTGGCATTGTTGTTGTTTTTTTTTATCAAGGTGTTGGTAATTTTAGATTGAGGATCTACTGGGTTTTGATGATCACTGGATGCACAAAGTTGAGGAAGAATAGTGATCTATATTTTTTGTAATATCTGATTGATTGTTTTTTAGAGACAAACTTGAACATTGGTAGTCCAAAACTTTGAGTGAGGGAGGTGATATTATCAATAAATGTATTGACTTAACAGTTAAGATTTTTTATCTTATTCAATAAGTTTAAAATAAGTTTTATAAATAGGAATTATAATTTGGTAATTCCTTCCGAGAGATAGTAGGGTTTATTAGGAGATAGACAAAGGCATTCGATGAAACCATACCTTGATAAGTGGATGATATTGTCCCCACTATTGTTGGATTTGGTTCCATATAACCAACTTATTTGTACTTTATGATAATCTATATTCATAGTTTTGAATATTAAAAAACATATTATCATTTCATGATTTTTATTCTATGTAACATTGTATGTGATAATGTCCCAAGAGTAGTTGTCACGCTAAAAGGTCATAGTTGTTCCCCACTATGATCAGAACCTGAAAGTGATACAAAACTATTCTTAAATATATGTTCTATAGATGGATGATATCATTTGAAAAACAAAAATGATATATTATATCATGGGTGGAGACTCATAGGACTTCGAGGATCATTCTCATGGTGTACACCCATGGTAATATCCAGTATGATATTATGAGAATGAGACATGCTAGTATGAAATCCACATTCATATGTGTCATTGGATGTTCCCATCTATGGATGTGAGTATTGGTCCTTAGACTCTAATATTATTATTAATGGATATTATGAGTCACATACTTTGATGTATTAATGAAAATCATGATGAAAATGCTCATAGTGAGGTAGGAAACGTTGGGTGTATCACGAGTAATATTGTATTAATGAATAATGCATGAAATGATTTGTCCCTTATGTTCTTTAACTAAAGTTGATATCTCAGGCTCTTATATGGAATTGATATAGCCTAAATAAATACATGGATATGGTGTTCAATAGGCAAGTTTAATTTTTCAGATGTCAAAGAAAGAGACATCGAGCACATAGGTTGATGGCACCAGCAGACAACCTGCTTGATTTGAGATATCATGACAAAGAGATTATATTACATAGTGAGTGTTTGTATGTGGTATCATGTCATTGCGACATTAACTTCTTCCTCCATGGGTGTCTTGGGGTGTTTCTAGATACTAACCTTGGACTTTTGGTTACTTCACCTAATGTCACTCAGAAAGAGGCCTAGAGGGTCACACACTATGTGTATCCAGAATCTTAGTTAAATAATATATTATTATTTATTATTTAACAAGTTGAATAAATATTATTCCTAGATGTGGTTTAATAATTATTCATGTATGCTTAATCAGATATAAATATTTACTTTCTATTTATTGAATAAAATATTTATATATTTATTGGTAAATAATACAGTGATATTTATTCAAAAAATAAATAGTCATTATACAAGGCTCGATAAATATTATAGTGGAATGATGGACCGAGTTAAATGGTCAAGTAATAAATAATAAATATTTAATATTATTTTATTAAATAATATTTAATTCAATCCGCAAGTTAAGCGCATGTTGAGAAATATTATTATTATTATTATTTGACATGGGGTTCTGCAAGGATTTAATAAATAATAAATTGTGGTTTTCTAATTATTTTATTTTAACCCTAGTGATATATAAACTCAATTATATTATTTTATCAATTAGAAAATTCATTAGTTTGTGCACAATGGATTTGGAGAATCCTTCAAAGTCATAAAGAGATCCGTTTTTCAAGAACTCTCCCAAGAACAAAGAGTGATCTTACTCAACCTCCCACTATCAAGTCAAGAGAGATCTAAGAGAATGATTTTCACTACCATAGATTAGTGAAAGGGAAGTGCTGACTTTTATCAGTGCTAATAAAAATGCACTGATAAAAGGGGTCTTTATCATCTCTAGATAAAATCATTGATAAAAGTTTTTAATAAAAATATTATTAATTTATATGAAGTTAATATATTTATATTCAAAAAAATTATACAATAAATAAAAAATTCATGTTTATAATTAATATATCTTTTTCAATAATTCAAATATATATATATATATAATCTTTTAAAAAAGGTATTTATAATATTATAATTAAATAAATAAATAAATAAATAATTATAAGATTATAATAAATTTTATTACATAATAAATATATTTATTATATTTATAATTATTTGTTTATAATTATATATTTATAATTATATATATATATACTTTTAAAAAATATATATATTTATAATTATAATTATAAATAAATAAATATGTTTCCAATAAATTTTTTCAATAAAAATATTGATGCGTATAACTACCCCACTCTTTATTACACACATGAACATGATTTATTATATAAAATTTCACTTAATGCAACTGTGAGGATTGATAGGTATAGTGTCTTGGGAAATTTTGAACATTACATAACAACTTAGAACATAAAACACAACATCTTTATTGAAAACTTCTTTTACATGACCACAATATTCCTTCGTACTTAGAATTACATGGGATAACCTGAGGTCATGCATAAGAAAAGGGTGAGCTATAAATCCCAGTAGGTAAGTAAACAAATAATAACATTAATAATACAATACATGTTAAGAAATAGGCATAAAAATGGATCATAAGAGAAACATGAACATAAAGGCATGATATAGAATGATTATCATAACTTGGAAATATGGCAACAACATTTTACATGATATTAGAATGAGCCAAGGCTCGTTGCACATGGATTATGAGTAAAACCTCATTGAACTATAATTTTCATGAGTAAACCCTCATTGAACTTTACATATCTTGATACTAATCTTTACATAATGCATTAGAGTGCTATCAGGGCGCACCCTTCTTAATCATTTCATTTCATGCATAAGTGTGCCACATAGATCATACAACATGGATTCATTAAACATCATAATTTATTCCATGAATAAGAGATTTGGAATACATAAATTTTATTCCTTGATCAATAAGTTCATACACATAAAGGTGAATACCCTTAAAAGAGAAATGGGTATGGTATTCACTTACACGATGATTTTGGAATGGAAATTTTTGTATAACTTCAGCAGCATAATGGCGTTAAATAAAAATCGTAAAATGGGTTGATGAGAGAGAAAGTGGTATATCATAATATATACATGAAATGGAAAGTAATGGGTTCATGTAACATAATATCAGAATATTTTTAATGGAGTTTAGATGCATAATATAAATAATCTCATGAATGTAAATGAGAAGAAAGAAATTCTTTATGGAATTTCATCATGATAAAGGGTGTATATAGGAGGAATTAATGAGAGATATAGAGATTTATAACAATTAAAACATATGGTGGAAATTATGGGGTAGCTGAAAAATCAAACCCCAACATTTTTAATTGAAAATAAAAGGGTATAAAAACATAATGAAATTTGGACAAAAATAAGAAAGAAAGAAGTCCCTTACTTGGAAGTGTGATCCCAATGGATTGGGAGAGGCTTGAGAGAGGCTTCTTGGGAGATTGGGGAACCTTGGGAGGATTATATAGAGAGTAGGGAAGGTTTTGTTCAATATAAAAATGGTTTGAGTGAAGAGGAATGGGATATTGAGAGGGTTTATATAGGAAAGGAGAGGGAATTCATTATTATTTAGGTTTTGGACACCACACATTAAACTAATCTAAACCACAAGCCATCTCATGGATTTTTTTAATGGTTTTTGAAAAATTGGAGTATAAAAAATCATTTTATAAGGACAATGGCCTAAATTATTAAAATATTAGGATTTCTTATGTGGAGGTGAGTCACACCTTCCAGGAAATCATTTTATAATGTTAAAATGTTTTATAAGTTTTGGAGGGTCCACTAAGGCACCATAAAATTAATCAAACAAATATAAAATCACATTATTTTAAAGGTAAAATATATATTGGTAGAAAATAAAATGTATAGTATTTTATTACATGAATATTGGTTTAATATGATGTCATAAAACACATTATATATTTAAACGGTATTTAATTTTTAACCAAAAAATCGACTGTCGTAGAAAGTTATAAAAAATTCACCGTTAGATAATTTTGAGATCATGATTCCAAAAATAATATTAATTTTATCTAAATAATTTTTAAAATATGTGAAGTTTTACTTTTAAAATAAAAAGTGACATTTATCGAAAATTCACGGATTTTGACAAAAATAGCTTTCAAACCGTAATAAAAATTACAATTGTATTCATGAAAATTATACAATCATTTATATTTAATAAAATTAATTTAGTAATAATATTTTATTAAAATATTATTGAATTCAAAAATCCATTAATTCATTAAAAATATTTCTTAATTGAATGTTAATTAAAAATACTATATATACTTTAAAACCAATTTACAAAGTAATAATAATAAAATGAAACTATATTCTTTATTTTATACAAAAATATTTCACATAACTATAGTTCTAGGGTCTTTTTATATAACCCCTTATAACACCCACATAAGACCTAAGGGTAAGGTGTTTGATGGTGACAAAATCTTAGGGTGGCTCAGATAACAACACCCGGGTGGTAATCTCTATCAACTTCTACTTCTCCTATAGGTGGTTCTATTCAAGATTAATGTGTTGAAGATGAGCTTGGTCTTGGTAAATAGAGAATCCTATTGACGCTACCTCTTTTCTGTGGTCTGAAAAATGGGCTTTATATGGTGCAATTCTAATGGATGAGGTCATCGCTTCCTTTGTCTGAGTAAATTGGATTTCTTAAAGCCCTATATTTATACTAGTCATGTGATCACTATTCAATGTCTATATTAGCAAAGGTAGAAATTCTTAATGGTATCTTAAAATCCAAAAACATAAAACCAAGGAATTGAATATGTCTTATATAACCATTTTACATAGTAATACATTTAATCAGATGAAGAGAAATTTTCATTAATAAAAGTTTGGGTCATTACAATCATCCCCCTTAAAAAATTTCAGCCTCGAAATTTCCGTTTTCCTCAATAAAATAGATGAGGGTAACTCTGCTTCATCACCTCCTTTGATTCCCACATTTCTTCTTCAAACTTGTGGTTTCTCCACTACAACTTGATGAGGTGCATTGTCTTATTTCATAGAACTTTTTCCCTATGATCTAAGATCTTCACCAGCTTCTATTCATAGGAGAGGTCACTGTCCAATGGTACCACCTCTGGCCTGAGTACATGTGATGGGTCAGGTATGTACTTCCTTAAGAGTGATACGTTGAATAAATCATGTACTTGAGATAGGTTCGGTGGGAGTGCTAGTAGATAGGCCACCACTCCAATGCGATGAAGGATCTCAAAAGGGCCAATGTACCTTGGAATAAGCTTTCCCTCCTTCCCAAATCGCATAACTCTCTTCCATGGTGATATTAAGAGGAATACCATGTCCCCAACATCAAACTATAGATATCATCAATGATTATCAGCATAGATCTTTTGTCAACTCTGAGTAGCTTTAATGTGTTGTTGGATGGTCTTAACCTTCTCTACCATTTATTCAACCATTTCAGGACCTAGGAGTTTTCACCCCCAACTTCATCCCAACATATCGGTGTTCTGTACCTATTCCCATAAAGGGATTCATAAGGATCAATTTGGATGCTTGAGTGGAAACTATTATTGTAAGAGAACTCAACCAGGGGAATATGTTGATCCCATCCTACTTTGAAGTCCATTGTGCAAGATCTCAACATGTCCTCAAGTGTTTGGATAGTCTACTCAGATTGGCCATCATTTTGAGGATGAAAAGTCATACTGAAGTTCAGCTCAATATTCAAAGTGTATTGGAGACACTTTCGGAACATAGAGGTAAATCTTGGATCTTGATCGGATACAATAGATAGTATAACACCATCAAGACTTTTCACTTCTCTTATGTATATCCATGTGAGTTGATCCAATGAGAAATCCTCTATAATAGCATTGAAGTGTGTAGTAGTTATAAGATGATCCATAACAACCCAGATAGCTTTGTTTGTTTTGGATGTCTTTGTAAGTTCAGTGACAAATTACATGGTGATATTTTCAAATTTTCATGTTGTTATGGGTAATGGTTTCATCATCCCCTTGGACTTTTTCCTATTACCCTTCACTTGCGAACATACCAGGTACTTTGATGTATACTCAGTGATATCCTTCTTTATGTTATCCCACCAATAATGATCTCAGATATCTCGATACATCTTTGTGTTTCCTAGGTGAATGGAGAAATTCAAACTATGTGCATTATAAAAAAGTTCTTTATTTAACTCCAGATTCAATTGAACACATATTATTGTCCCAAATCTCACAATTCCTTCTTTATTAAAATTAAACACCAAGTATTTCCCTTTTTTGATAGTTTCCACTTTCTTCTGAATTCTCACATCATCCTTTTGAGCATCCTTTAACCTTTCCAAAAGAGACGGTTGAGCAATAATTGGTGAAAGGGTTGATGATGTTCCCTTCTTTATGATTCCTATGTTTATCTTCATCAAATCTAAGAAGATTATATCCTTTTCAATTCACATCAATGATAAAATTTATAGGTCCTTTCTACTTATAGAAACTTCCACATTGTTCACTTTCCCAGGGTGGTAATGGATTGAGTAATCATAGTCTTTGATCAGCTCTAACAGTCTTCATTGTCACATATTCAACTCTTTCTATATGAATAAATACTTGAGGATTTTTTTAATCTGTATATATTTCACACTTCTCCCCAAAGAGGTAATGCCGCAAAATTTTCAAATCAAACATTACCGCATCCAACTTCATATCATGTGTTGGATAGTTTTTCTCAGGAACTTTCAATTTCATTGAATCATAGGCAATGAATTTTTCATTTTTCATCAACACACAGTCCATTCCCTTCTTCGAAGCATCACTAAATACCACAAAAATTTCCCAACTTGTGGGTAATGTGAGCACATGAATAGTGATAAGCCTCCGTTTCAACTCCTTGAAGCTCTCTTCACATTCATCAGTCTAATAAAACATGACTCCCTTCTAAGTTATCTTGGTAAGAGGTTTTAACAATCATGATAAATTTCTCACAAATCAACGATAATATCTAGCTAACCCCAAGAAGCTACAGATATCTATCACCAATGCCAGCCTCGACCATCCCTCAATTGCAGCTATCTTGTATGGATCCATAGATATCCCATTTCTTGTGATGATATGACCCATGAGTGAGACTTCCTTAAACCAGAACTCACACATTCTGTACTTTTCATAGAGCTTCTCCTTTTGCAAGGTCTTTAGTACAGTGCTTAGATTCTCCTCATGCTCCTCCTTGGTTTTAGAGTATACTAGAATATCATCTATAAAGGATACCACCAATTTGGTGAGATAATATCTAAAGACTCTATTAATCAATTCCATGAAATTTTGTGGACCATTAGTGAGTCAAAAAGGCATCACTATGAATTCATAGTGCCCGTACCTTTTACGAAAAGCAGTCTTGGGGATATCCCTCTTCTTCACCCTTACTTGGTAATATCCCGACTGCAAATCTACCTTGGAGAAGTATTGTGATCAATGTAGATGATTGAATAAGTAATCAATTAGGGGTAGAGGATACTTGTTCTTTATCGTGATTTTTTGAGCTCACGATAATCAATGCAATGGCGCATTGACCTATCTTTCTTCTTGATGAAGAGGACAATTGCACCTCATGGTAAAGCACTTGGGCATATAAACCCTTTATCCAGATTCTCCTATAGTTGTTTCTTTAGCTCCTCAAGCTCCACAATAGCCATTCTATACAGAGTCTTGGATATTGAAAATTCCCTAGGTATAAGATCAATCAAGAATTAAACATCTCTTCTAGGAGGAAGAACAAGAAATTCCTCTTGAAACACTTCAAAAAATTCCCTCAAAATAGGCATGTCTTCAAGGATGGATGCTTCTTTAGACTCAATCATATGAGAAATATATGTGTGCTCATAGTTCATTAATATCCATGCTTGAGATGATGGTGCTAAAGAAGATTCATCCTCCTCATTTCACTTGTACAGAATCAGGGGTCGATTCACCATATGGTGATTGATTTCCCTCTCACGATAATTTATGTTATCTCTATATAAGGAAATTCAATCCATGCCAATAATTTCATTAAATTACACTAGAGGGAGTATGACTAGGTTTACTGGGATGTTAAAACCACAAATTATGATGGGGTAGTATTTATATTCACGGGATGCAATGATTGCCCCATTTTCCATTCTCACCGACATCTTTATTTCTATGATTTTTGGTGGTGTTGGGATTGTTCTACTAAACTTTTGGAATATAAAAGAATGTGTAGAATCAGAATCAAAAAGTATGTTCACTATTATTGAATGAATAACTAGTGTACCTATTACCACTTTTTTGATGGGGTTCTCTTCGGTGGTAGTGATGGAAAAATCTCACCCATGTTGCCTTGGAGGTTGTTGGTTGCCTCTAAAAAACCTTTTCTTAAGGCACTAGTTTGCAAAGTTCCCTGGTTCTTTCCAGATGATGAAATGAACAATTCATTGAGGGTTGAATGGAGTGTTCCTATCTTGTGTCGAAGCAATGGGTTTTTCTTATCGGAAGTTAATAACTAGGTTCCCTTATCTTTCAGAACAAAATCATTTCCTCATCCCCTTCATGCAATTTCTAGGGTGCTTTTTTCCGCACCTTTAGAAAGTGGGGTGATGGATTTTCTTCGAAACATTGGATTTATCCATCGGACTACCATAATTAAATTCCACCTTACACTTCTTATCCCCATGATACCCCTGAGATTCTCTAATCTCCATTTTGACATTGAGGGCACATTGGAAAATTTTATCATTGATCATATTCACCATCCGTATGATAAGAATTCAGAAGTACCTTCTCTTGTTTGGAACATTGAAGGATGAAGAATATCTTTTCAATGGAGTTGATCTATAGTCCAGCAATTGAAGGATCAGATGATCCATTAAAAGTAGGAGGCCTTTGTCTCATCAAGCTGTCGATTGTGACTCGTTATTTCATTTTAGGGGTTTCATGTTCCTCTTGACCCATTTTATCTTCAAAAACATGAGTTAACTGGGAGAGTATCATGAAAAAGTTCATGATTCCTGCTCCCATGGGATTGGGCATCTCATTATAACAGTCATCACATCGATCTTCAAATTGGTTGTTAGATCGATTCCTTCTATTACCAGCCATTGGCTGAAATAAAAGGGAATTTAAGGGGTAACACATAAAGGGTAATCCAAATACAAAATTGGATAACTTATAAATTACATATATTCCCTTAACTTATGAATTTATAGGCTTCAATCTATGTTTTCCATGATCTACTTCCCAACATATTTTCTTAGGGGGGATTTTTTTATTCCCATAATAATGGTTCATACTAAGCTTATAAATTTTCAAAGAATATCCCTTGGGAGTGTCATAACCAAGAATGCATCAAGGCCCATTTTCGTGCACTAGTTCTTATTTGAGTTTATTTCAAAGCGGTGTTTTCAAGTTTTACCCCTAGATACATTTGTGCCAGAGCCACGTCAACTTGCTCATATCCATACAGGGATGTATTTTCTTGATAAACCACTTAAGAAATACTCACCAAAATTTAGGGATGTTTTTGTTATACTTGGGCTTATCAATAAATATCTCACTAGGGTTTTTATAATCTTGATCCCGAAAACAACTAAACCTACCCTCTCATACCAACTATTACAACCCTTCTCTTTATTACACACATAAAAATAATTTATTACATAAAATTTCACTTAATAGAACTCATAGGATTTAGAGGTATAGTGTCTTGGAATATTAGGAACATTACATAACAACTTAGAATATAAAACACAACATCTTTATGGAAAACTTCTTTTACATGACCAAAACATTCCTTCGTACTTTGCATTTCATAGGATAACCTGAGGACGTGCATAAGTAAAGGGTGATCTATAAATCCTAGTAAGGGTGTAAGTAAGGAATAACAATAATAATTCAATAAATTTTAGGTAATAGGCATAATAATGGAGCATAAGAGAAACATGAACATAAAGGCGTGAAATAGAATGATTATCATAACTTGGAAATGTGGAAACAACTTTTAACATGATATTGTCATGATCCAAGGCTCATTTCCCATGGAGAATAAGTAAAACCTCATTGAACTTGAATTAGCATGAGTAAACCCTCATTGCACTTGACTTATCCTGATACTAATCTTTACCCAATGCATTGGAGCGCTATCAGGGCGCACCCTTCTTAATCTTTTCATTTCAAGGATAAGTGTTCTACATAGATCATACAACATGGATTCATTAAACATCATAATTCATTACACAAATAAGAGATATATAAAACATAAATTTAAGTCCTCAGTCAAAAATTTCATGTTAATAAAGGTGAATACCCTTGATAGATAAATGGGTATGGTGTTCACTTACATGATGATTTTGGCATGGAAATCTTGGTGTAACTTCGGCAATATAATGACGTTAAATAAAAATTGTAAAATGGATTGATGAGAGATAAATTGGTCTCTCGTAATTTATACATGAAATTGAAAGTAAGGGGTTCATGGAAAATATTATCCGAACATATTTAATGGATTTTAGATGCATAATATAAAATAATTTCTTGAATGTAATTGAGAAGATAGAAATTCATTACGGAATTTTGGCATGGTAATGGGTGTACATGGGAGGAATTAATGAGATAGATAGAGGCCTCTAATCATTAAAACATAAGGAGGGAGTTATGGGGGAGGTGATAAATCATACCTCAACATTTTTAATTGAAAATAAAATGGTATAACAATATAAAGAAATTTAGACAAAAATAGGAAAGGAAGAAGTCCCTTACTTGGAAGTGTGATCCCAACGGATTAGGAGAGGCTTGAGAGAGGCTTCTTGGGAGATTGGGGCACCTTTGGGGGATTATAGAGAGAGGAGGGTAGGGTTTGGTCAAGATAAAAATGGTTTGAGTGAAGATTAATGGGAGATTTAGTGGGTTTATATAGGAAAGGAGAGAGAATTCTTTATTATTTAGGTTTTGGACACCACACATTAAACTAATCAAAACCAAAAACTAACCAATGATTTTTGCCCAAGGTTTTTGCCAAAGTGGAGTGGAAAAAATTATTTTATAATTCCAATGGCCAAAATTTTTAAAATAATAGGATTGATTATGTAAAGGTGAGTCACACTCTCAAGGAAATCATTTTAAAATGTTAAAATGTTTTATAAGCCTTGTAGGGTCCACGAAGGCACAATAAAATTAATCAAAAAAATATAATATACCATTATTTTAAAGGTAAAACATATATTGGCCTAAAATAACATTTATATTATTTTATTACATCACTATTGGCTTATTATGATATCATAAAATACATTATATATTTAAACGGTATTTAATTTTTAACCAAAAATTTGATTATCTCAGAAAATTATAAAAAAAAAATATAGTTGGATAATTTCAACGTCCTGATTCCAAAAATAAAATTCATTTTATCTAAACAATTTTTTAAATATATTAATTTTTACTTTTAAAATAAAAACCGACATTTATTGAAAATTCATGGGTTTTGACAAAAATAGCTTTCAAACATTAATAAAAATTACAATTGTATTCATAAAAATTATACGATCATTTATATTTAATAAAAAGTAATTTAGTAATAATATTTTATTAAAATATTATTTATTTCAAAATTCTATTAATTTATCAAAATATATTTCTCAATTGAATATTGACTAAAAATATTATTTTTGATTTAAAAACTATTTACAAATTAACAATAATAAAATGATTGTATATTCATTATTTTATACAAAGAAAAATAATTCACATAACCATAGTTCTAGGGTCTTGTTAAATAACCCCTTATAAAACTTTCATAAGACCTAAGGGTAAGGTGTGTGATGGTGATAGACTCTTGGGGTGGCTCAGATAACATTTCTCGGGTGATAATCTCTATCAACTTGCAATTCTCTCATATGTGGTTCCATTCAAGATTAGCATGTTGAAGATCGGCTTGGTCTTGGTCAAGATTGAAGACCAGTGACGCTACCTCATTGCTGATCTCTGAAAAATGGGATTCGTACGGAGAAATTCAACTTGATGAGGACATTGCTTCCTTTGTCTGAGTAAATTGGAGTTTTGAAATCTCTATATTTATACTAATCATTGGATCACTATTCAATGGATATATTATCAATGGTAAAAATTCTTAATAGTATTTTAAAATCCAAAAACTCAAAACCAAGGAAGTGCATATGTCTTATATAAAAAATTTTCATAGTAAGACATTTAATCATATCAAGAGGAATTTTAATTAATAAAAGTTTGGGTTGTTACAATGTGTGAGTATAATTGACATGCATACGTTATGTGTTCATAATTAATGTTCATTTATATATTACACCCTTATTATTATTCATGTTCTCCATATATGTGATAACTCATTTTTATAATATATACTTTACTAGGTATATGATTCATTCATATTATACCCATGAATCTATTATTTTCTCATAAATACTTATAAAATTATAGTAAATATATTTAAATAATAAATATATTTATTATATTTATAATTATTAATATATAATTATATATAAATACCTTTAAAATATATTTTTTTATAATTATAATTATAACTATATATATTTTGAAACCTCCTGTTATTGATTCCTTGGATACCCCTGATTGCAGGATTCCTTCTGTTGGTAAACTGAATGTTTTGTCTCGTGGTGGTCCTCCTTCCACCCAAACGGTCCTAGGCTGAAATAGCAGCAGAAAGGTGGGTTGGATGTTCTTTTGATAATGATGAATTAAATGATTCTGAGACTCGAATTTGAAGGGAGGTTGATTAGAATTTATCTATGGAAATATCTCTACTCACTATCAATAGAAAGGGAAAAGGCATGTTGAAGGTTTCCTCTCCGTAGTTGAGGAAGTATGGCGGTTTTAAATAAAAATGGCATTTTTCCACAATTTCTAGATTGATAATATCAAATGGAATGATTAATTTCCCTACATAGACCAAGACATCATCCTAAATTCCAATTATGTACTCGATGGACTATTCTTATATTTAAAGAATAACATCTACTATATTTGGATTAATTTTCATAAAAATATTTAGCATCATAGGTCGGATAGACCCCTATAAATAAAAATGGAATTCTAGAATGTTCAAGCACCGATATTTCATGGAATTGAAAAGCTACATGGATCTTGAAGTTTTAGTGAAATATTTAATTGAACAGTAACTACGAAATATTCTCTTAGAAAAACCACCCCTTTATCTTCTAATTTGTTTTTATTATAAATTAGTTCCTTAAAAAACTTGTCACATGACGACATTTTTCATATTTCAATAGAGAATGGGATGTTGATGTACTATTTCTTGAACATTTCAATTAAATTTTTATATTACTCTTAATACATTCCATAGATCATCCTCGTTATAAAGGTATTATGTGTCATTTACAGATATATTTTGTTAAGATTTTATTTTTCCTTTTCAGTCCTTACTACATCATCATATTTCTACTATCTTTCTTATATGCCATGTTCCCTTTATTTTTCTTTCTCCTTCATATTTTCTTTATCATTAAATGATAATTGTTTTAAAAGTGTTCCAATATTATACTTATTCCTATATGGGTTCCATTTAGGGATAAATGGTGTTTTCCAAGTGGTTTTATCCCTTGTTATGGATTTATATTCGATGACAAGTGTTTGGAAAAATGCCTAAATGGATTTTTTTAAAGAATTATTTTGGTTTTAAAATCAGTGGTAATCACTGAATTGAAGTTCTATAAATTATTATTGTTTTAATTAGATTTAAAACCAAGAGTTTGGGTGATTTGAAAGTGTTAAAAATGTTGGAAAATATAGATTTATTTTTAAAGCGGTAGGTTAACCCTTGTGATCTATATTTAAACCCACCTTTTTAGCCTTGGTTAATTTTTATATCAATGTTTTGGAGTGTTTAATGCTTTTAAGATTTTAAAATGATATGGATTATTTCAAAAGGGTGTGTTTTCCCATATGGATTGGATTTTTAAGCTTATTGTGTCTTTGAATGTTTCTCAATGGCCGTTGAAAGGGTAGTGTAAATTCCCAATTGAGTTTCAAAGATCTTTGGATAAAATTGGTCTAACGAGTAGATTAAGATGGATTTTATAAATGATAAAATGAATTTTCATTCAAAGAATGTTTTGAAAAGAGAATTCCCATTTGAAATTTTATAAAAAATTAGTTTTCATAAAAGGTATGATACCCTCTTAAGCTTGTCTGAGTCTTGTATGACTATTATAGCTTGTGAACTCATGTGGGGATATTTATTATTGATTTCCTAGTTTTATGGAATTTCTGGGGGTGTGGATAGGTTTAGTAGTGATGACCTAGTTTCCTTATCTCAAGTTTTAGTCCTTTTATTAATACATCCTAGTGAAGATTTCCATGATACTAGAATCCTTTTTAGGATCATTTAGGGTTTTTTCTCTCTCCTTTTATTGCATCCCCTTCTATTTATATTTATTTGGTATATATTTTCTAACTTTTTTACCATGTTGTGAGACTTGACATTGTGGTGCTTGATTGTGTGCTTTCTTCCTTCTTTCTATGGGTTTCCTTTTAGATTTTTTTGAAAAGGTATTTTGAAAGCTTTTAAAGAAGGAAAAAAGGGAAATCATGATTTTTAAGTGTTTTCATCAAATGATAGAATATAGAATGGTTTTTATTTGAAATTATAGGAATGTGTGAGTTTTGAAAATGTGGTTTTAGGCCACCATTCCTAATTTTCTGGAAAAGGTTGGTTTTCAAACATGTTTTAAAAAATTTTATGATAGTTGGAAACCTATTTGAGTTTTGAAATGTGTATTTGACTGAAAATTATCTTTTTATTTGATTTTTGAAATCCGCTTTAAGGGTGAGCGGTAACCCAGATCGAACCATACATGAGATAATTTTAGGGATTGTTTCTCTTCATTTGGATCTTCTAATAGAGATATATGGTTGGATGGTGACCTTATTTGAACATATTTTTTGTATTTATTTTGTTAAATATTAATATTACCTAAACAAAAAGGATGGGTATGAATAAAGAATGTATGGATGTCAATCATCTGATAAAGGAGTATGGAGATGGAGTGAAAGAGTTCATAAAGTTTTCAAATTATCATGCATATGACCCTTATCAAATCCTTTTTCCATGATTATGATGTGGTTATTCAAGACTAATTAGTCCATAGAAGTTGTAAGAACACTTGATCTCTCATGGAATAGATCAAAGTTATAAATGTTGGAATAAACATAGGGAAAAGGTGAATGTATCTAGTGGCTGGGATAACATTGTGTTTTATGAATCATTTGATAGGATTACAACTATGGATAATGAATAAGACCATATCGAGGATTTGATTATAGATGTGGATGATGATGAAGATTGTATGAAGGAAATAACAATGATAGTTGAAGATATAATTCATGATTCCCCAAAAATTGTTTGAGACGTTAAAGAGTTGTGAAAAGACACCATTGTATGATGGTTTTAGTAAATATACATCATTGTCAGTAATAAAAAAGCTGTATAATTTGAAATTAGGAAATGGATGGAGTAATACTAGTTTTATAGAACTACTTGATCTCTTGAATGACGTGATCACATAAGATAATGTGATCTGTTGCTGAAAATATGATTCCAAACAAATGCTACACTCGATGGGTATGATCATTGATAGAATACACTCCTGCCTGAATGAGTTTATACTATTTCTCAAGGACTAAAAATCACATACAAAATGTCCAAAATGTGGTGATTCTTAATACAAGAAAGTTGAATATGGTCCTATAAAATTTGTATGGTACTTTCCAATCATTCCAAGGATTAAGCGCCTATATGGAAGTGATGATACCATAGGGAAATTGACATGGAATGCGGATACAAGAAATAAAGATGCAAAAATATGTCACCTGGAAGACTCTCCTCAGTGGAAGATAATTGATCATGATTATCCTGAATTCATAAATGAGCTGAGAAACCTTCGCCTTACATTATCTAAATATGGAGTTAATTCTTTTGGTTTTCAATGTAGCACTCATAGTGTATGGCTGGTTAAGTTGGTAAATTATAAATTTCCATCATGGTTATGCATAAAATGAAAATACATCATGTTATCTATACTTATATGAAGACCAAAACAATAAGGTAATGACTGTTAGGCAAAAATCCCTCAAGGTAACATTGAAGTATTTTTGGGTTGATTGTGTTTGTTGACAAAGAAAGTTTCCATGGTCAATTGTCATGTTCCAAAGAAGTTTTTGACAATCCATGTTGACAAATAACGATAGCAAAGGAACGGACAATCTAGAGGCGGTATAAAAGAGAAATACAGAGTGGCGCTGTTTCCCAGTGTTTGCCAAATTTTTGGGATCCAAAATTTGGAGGTTGGTGAGCATTGAGAAAAGTGGATATCCTTAAAGATCTTATTTAAATATGGAAAAGTCATGAGTTTCGCGAATATAGGCTTCATGGATTGAATTTCTCAAAGACATGAAGAATGTTGACGATGTTCTTCACGATTATGTCAAGCTTCGCGAATGGTAGAGGTTGAAGCGCATCGCGGCGGTGAAGGGATTTGTGAGAGAGATTCACGGGGAAGGCAAGAAGGGATTGACGGTGATGCTCTGCGATTACATCAAGCTCTGTGATCGGAAAATTTCTGTGGTGCTTCGCGATTTTGAGAGAATTTCATCAGGAACTTCGATGCTTTGTGATTTGTGAAGACATGGCGTTGAATTAGCGCAGAAGGATCGAGGGTCGGTGGAATAACCTATAAATAGAGGTCAACCCCCTCGAGATAAGTAGAGAGAGTTTTCGAAGAAAATATTTTGCTCTTGGTTTGTGAAGGTGGTTCATGAAGGTAGTGTTCTTTGTGAAAGAGAGGTGCTTCGTGGCGGCTAATCTAGCTCCTCAAAGGAAGTGCGCTTCGCATGGCCACGTTCTCTAAGGAGTGTGCTTCACGAAGAGGTAAGATCTTTGTGATGGCCTATGATTTTCAAAGGCTTGAGCTTCATGAAAAGGTAGGAGCTTCGCAAAGGCTTGTTTGATCTTTGTGAAATTGGGAGCCTCGTGAAGTAGGGTTCTTTACGAAGGTGTTTCCAAAGTGAGTTGCCCAGTGTTCCGGGGAAAAGGGGTATTCATCAGTGGATGAAATCTGGACTTCAATAGAGTATCTACATACAGTTGAGGATTCATGCATTCATGAAAATGAAGAGACCTACAGTTCTATAAACTGTGAGTGAATCCCTTCCAAGTGTAGTGAGAAAAGGAAGATAAAGAATGTAATCCTTTCTACTGGTAGTGAGCCAGTGAAAGAGAAACAGGGAGTGACCATTGGGAAAGTAGTGTGCTGACCCTAAACTTTGTAAAGGCAGTGAGCCTGAGAATAAAAGTGATATATCCTGAACATTGTAAACAGCAGTGTGCTTTTAGTGGACTAGGTACATCAGCACATCGTCGGTGTATGCTCCTTGGGCGTATCCCAGTGAGGGTGAACCAAGTAAAAAATTGATGTGTCTTGTGCATGTTTTAGTTTTTCTTTATACTTTGCTGCATGAAAGAGAGATAATAGAGTCTTTCTTAAGAGCGAGACAAGATCAATAGGGGCAGTTGTTTTAATCTGTCATTCCTTGACTCGCCCCCCCTATCAGAGTATCTATCCTAGTGGACCTAACAATTGGCATCAAAGGGAAAAGTTTAATATCAATGTTTCTCTCTCAAATGGAGGTCACTAATCATAAAGGGATTCTGATCTTCGACAGAAAAAATTTCCAGATATGGATGAATCAGATGCAACACTACTTCTAATCATTAGGAATAGATGTGTTCATAGTAGCAATGCATGGCATAACAGCTGATATTAATAGTGGTGCATTATCAGAAGCTAAGCATAGAGAGTTGGATGCGGATGCCAAAGCAATCGATGCCTTAGGGGGAGCCCTATCCAATCCTATATATACAAAGGTGATGTCTTGAAAAACATCACATGCCATGTGGGAAAAGTTATTGAATATAGATGAAGGGGATAAAAAGGCCAGAGAGGCAAAGATTCAAGTGTTGTGGAATAAGTATGAAGATTTGAGAATGAACCTGAATGAGTCTATTGATGCTTTCTTCGATAGGGTAAATGTTGTAGTGGAAGAAATGCGAGGTCTTGGAGAATTTATTGAAGACATAAAAAATTTTGAAGCGCATCTTGAGGAAACTTCCACCTCAGTTCAATCCAAAAGTTTCGGTTTTGGAAGATAAAGACCCAAAATAGATGACATTGGATAACCTGCACAGCACCCTTGTTGCATATGAAATGAGAAGTGATGATAACGATGTTGTGGAAAAGAGGAAATCCAAAGAGGTGGCATTCAAGGCCCTGAAAAAGCCCACCATTGAAGACTCCCAGGAAGAAGAAGAGACATATGAGGTGATGTCATTTCTCTCCTCAAACCTTCAAAGAGGAAAAGGAAAGTTTAAAGGGAAGCTTCCACTTGCTTGTTTTCGATGTGGAAATGTTGGACATATTGTGGCAAGGTTCCCCAAAAATTTTCAAGAGGGTGATGATGTCAATGAAATCGAAATTCCTAATAAGAAGTCTCCAGCCTATAGGAAAGGAAATAAATAGTTCAAGAGAAATTTCTGTAAGAAGAAGAACCTTATTTCAAAATAATATGACAGTTTAGATGAGTCTGAGGTTGAGGAGGTTGAAGAGATAAAGAACTATAGAGATCTCGGAGAAAATGCTATGGTGGCAGTTGTCAGTAGTTCTCGAAATAAGAATGAAACTGAAGCTGATGAAGGAGAAGAAGAAGTTGGTGGAAGAGTCGATATGCAAGCTGAGTTAGAGGTTGCTCTTGAGGAGATATATGTTTGGAGAGCTAAAACAAAGAAAGCCAACAAAGTTGTTCTTCATGCCAAACTCTATATGCTGCATCAGGAAGAAGAGAAGTCTGAGTTGATGGAAGAAATTGAGAAACTCAAGTCATCAACACCATAGGACTCAAAATAAGTTGGTGAGTATAAAATAAAAGTTGAAGAACAGAAAAGTTATATCGATAGCTTGAATAACACAAGGAAAGATAAAATCAAGCGTATTGAAGAACTTGAAGGAGAAGTTGTCAGGTTCCGAAAAAAGGTTAAAGATCAAGAAAAACTCTTGAATCTTATTGGGTCATCAGGAAAGTAGATCACTCAGAAAACTGAGAAGCTGAAAGTGGAGAATAGTGGTTCAGTAAAAAAAGCATCAACTATGTTCAGATACTAAGACCGATGGGGGCTTGACCGAAAACAAAAAGCTTTGAAAATTGAGGTCAAACCACAAGAACCCACTCTGAGATTAAATGTTGATTTAGGAACAAGATAGAATCAGAATATTCAGAGATCCCAAGGGGAAACTCGTAGTGCAGAAGTCACTCAAAGGAATACACCTCATATCAGGTGTTATTGTTTTGGAAAGATGGGACATTCACAGTATGTGTGTTCCATAGCCAAGAGATATCAAAGGGCACAAGAACAAAGGTGACATCCAAATAGAGAACGGTTCTCCAGAACATATTTCTAAGGACACGATTTTTAGTGTGGATGATTTGGGAACATGGATAGGTATTGTACTTCGACCATATAGAGGGATGTGCCAAAGGAGAATCAAAATGTTCATAGGTAGAAGATCAATAAACCAACAGGTGAGTTGAAAATGAAAAATAGATTTGTAGCTTTGAAAGATGAAGCTGGTCCATCATAATCTGAGAAAGATCAAAAGTCTCAATCCATGCTGAGCGTGAAGGAAAAAATATGGACCAAGAAAAATATGGATGAGAAGGTCGTGGTGGAAAAAATTGACCTTAAAGCATCAGATCGCTCTGGTGTGTGGATCCTTGATAGTGGTTTCACATCTCACATGATAGGTTATAAGGATCTTTTTACATGTGTAAAATATGAAAAAGAAGGAGTTTTCAAGTTTGGAAACGAGGAAGGCCTGAAGATTATTGGCTCAGGAAAGGCCAAGTTTTTGGGCAAAGAGATTATACATGCTGATTTCTTAGTAGTAGAATGCCTCAGTCACAAATTTCTCACATTCAGTCAACTATGTGACTCAGGAAATTCTATAAGGTTTACTAATAAGGTGTGTATCTCAAAGGAAGATACGAGGCAGTGGTTCTAAATAGAAAAATGACAAATTGAAATATCTACTTGGTAAGTGGAGAAGAAGATATGTGCCTTCTTTCTAGAGAGGAAGAAAACAAGTTGTGGCATAAATGACTAGGTCATCTATGCCAACCATCCCTAGATGATCTGGTAAAGTGTGATGCAGAAAGAGACCTCCCTAATCTATCACGTGATCTTACTCACACATTCGATGCATGCCAACAAGGGAATCTCATCAGAAAGACGTATAAAGCAAAGGAAAAGAAGTCAAAAAGAGTGCTCGAATTGGTGCATACTGATGTTTGTTGTACTATCACACCAAGAGAATTTGATAGAAAGAGGTAATATGTTATTTTCATTGATGACTTTAGCAGAATGGCATGAGTATTTGTCATTGACCTTAAGTAAGATGTGTTCATCTGCTTAAAACAGTACCAGAGGGAGTGCGAAAGGATGCTTGGACAGAAAATTCTGAAGTTTCGTACTGATAACGGTACGGAATTCACAAATAGTCAAGTGGAAGACTATATCTAGAAACATGGGATAATACATCAAGTTTCCTCAGTGAGAAGTACAAAATATAATGGAGTGGTTGAAAGGAGAAATCGGAAAATCAACAACATGTCCAGAACAATGCTTATAGAAAAAGTCTTGCCAGAGAAGTTTTGGAAGGAAGCAGTATTGACATCAGTCTACATTTATAACAGGGATCTGTTATGTCTGAATAAAGGAAAGACTCCATATGAAATGTGGTATGGAAAGAATCCAATAGTGAAATACTTTCAAATATTTGGAAGTAAGTGCTTCATTCTCAACAAAGAAAAGCATAGGAAGTTTGAATTATGTGGAGATGAGGGAATATTTCTGGGCAACTTAGGGAAAAGAAAAGCATACAAATGCTTTAATAAGAGGCTGGGAAATGTACTTGAGAGTAATGATGTCACTATTGTGGAAAATGAAGAGAATATTCAATAGCATAGTGAACAGTTTCTTGATGAAAGTGATGAAGAGGAAATTAACAAAGGAGGACCATAAGTTTCAGATGCTGACTCAGAAGAAGATAGTGATGATGAACAAGAAAGTGTTAAGTCTGCGTCTACAAGGAAGCCAAAGTGTCAAGCTAAAATTGATAGGAATAATATCATTAGTGAACAGACACCTCTAGTTCAGACAACAAGAATGAAGTCACTAAAGAAGACATCTTTCCTATCTTAGGTAGAGCATAAATGCTTTGCTGATGTAGCTAAAGATGAAAACTAGGTTCAGGCTATGAATGAAGAGTTTGATCAGATTGAGAAGAACCAGACGTGGGATATTTTTTCGAGACCAGAAGATAATAATTTCATCGTGACTAAATGGGTCTACCGCAATAAGATGAATGAAGATGGCACAGTGGTTCGAAACAAAGCACGACTAATGTGAAAAGGATACTCCCAGATAGAGGGAATAGATGTTGATGAGACATTTGCACCAGTTTCAAGGCTAGAGACAATCCGATTATTCCTAGTCATTGCATTGCAATGGAAGTTCAAAGTGTTCCATATGGATGTCAAATTCGTATTCTTGAATGGGGTTCTGGAGGAGGAAGTGTATATTGAGCATCCATATGGTTTCCCATTCATGAGGATGAGAACAAGGTTTTCAGGTTGAAGAAGGCGTTGTATGGGCTGAAACAAGCACCAAGAGCATGGTACTCAAGGCATGATAATTACTTGAAGAAGCTTGGTTTCCATCATGGGGGAGTTGATTACAATCTCTATTTCAGCAACGACAGTAATCAAAGGATGATGGTTTTGGTTTATGTCGATGACATAATATTTGGTGGATCAAATGAAGCTCAGTGCATACAATTTTCCTAATTCATGAAAAGTGAGTTCGAAATGTCAATGATTGGAGAGCTAACATTTTTCCTTGGTCTACAGGTGACACAATGAAGGAATGGAACATTCATTTCACAATACAAATATGCCAAGCAAGTTTTTAAAAGATTTAGAATGGACAATTCCAAGGAGATGAAGACTTCGGCAGCTACACGGAAGAAATTTTCCAAAGATGAGGATGATAAGGCAGTTAATATCACAGAATATAGGCAAATCATTGGAAGTTTTCTATACTTGACTGCAACAAGTCCTGACATTATATTCACCACATGACAAGTAGTGAGATATTAGAGTAATCCCAAATAAATTCACATGCTTTCAGTGAAAATAATAGTTCAGTATATCAAGGGAATAGTGGATTTCAGCTTGATGTATGATGGAAAATCTCAGACAGAGTTATTAGGATATAATGATGCAGATTGGGCTGGTTCAGCAGATGACAAGAAATCAACATCAGGAGGTTCATTCTATCTTGGTGGGCTATGTATTTCTTGTCTAAGAAATAAAACAAGATTGCATCTCATTAAGCACTGCAGAAGCTGAGTATATTGCAGCCACTCAAGCATGCACCCAATTATTGTGGATGAAGCAGTAGCTTGATGATATGGGAGTTGAAGTGTAGTCTCCGATCGGAATCTAGTGCGATAAATCAAGAGCTATAAATCTAATCAAAAATCCAGTCCATCACTCAAGGAAAAAGAACATTAAGATAAAGTATCATTTTATCAAAGAGAAAGTTGAGTAGGGAAATGTGAAGATGGAGTATGTGCCAACAGAACTACAGGTTGCAGACATTATGACGAAGGCCTTACCCAAGGAAGCTTTTGAGAGGCATCGACTGGATCTGGGAGTCTAGTTGACTTCCCTCACCTGAAAAAGTGTGGATGTGGGACCCCCTCTCCCCGAGGTATGATGTGTTTTTCCCTAATGTTCTAATATGTGTTTTTACCCTGTTACAGACCGAAAAGGAGTGCCCTTTGGGTTCGTTGACAAAGAGGGATAAAACAGTAACTGTTCAAGGGGGAGACAGTGTGGCGATTTGAGAAATCGTGAATGATATGGGGAGAAGCTGACAGGTGGAGTAGCAAGATAGGGGAGAGCATTGAGATATGGGGAGCATTTTCGAATCTGACAATGCTAGAAGTGATCTATCAATGAATAGATATCACGATAGTTGAGGATCGTGATAAAAGCAGAACATGATGTTGGAATGTTGAGAGAATATTTCCAGCTATCACCAATTTGTATCAGTGTGGTTCAACAATTGGTATCAATTTATCAATTGGTATTAGTTTGGAATTGACAATTGGTGTCTGACATGAAGTGATTCATTGATGAACTTTTCATATTACTCTTGTTTCTCACGCCGAGCATTGCTCATGTGGGCTAAGAGTATGTGTTAAGTGAATCCTTGAACGCTATCAGAATCACAAGAGGCGAATGGTGGTAGGGGCAGGAAGGAGCTTCAGAGAGGTATCAAAGTGCAGAAAATCATTCTGAGAAGAGTTGTCAACAAACCCAAAGGGAGATATTGTTGGGAAAAAATCCCTCAAGGTAACATTGTAGTATTTTTGGGTTGATTTTGTTTGTTGACAAATCAGGTTTCCATGGGTAATTTTCAAGTTCTAGAGAATTTGTTTACAATCCATGTTCACAGCACCAATGCATGTCATAACAGCTGATATTAATAGTGGTTCATTATCAGAAGCTGAGCATAGATATTTGGATGCTGATGCCAAAGCAGTCAATGCCATAGGGGGAGCCCTATCCAATCCTATATATACAAAGGTGATGTCTTGAAACATGTCACATTCCATTGGGAAATGTTATTGAATATATATGAAGGGGATACAAAGGTCAGAGAGGAAAATCTGCAAGAGTTGTGGAACAAGTATGAAGATCTAATAATGAACCCGAATGAGTCTGTTGATGCATTCTTCGACAGGGTAAATGTTGTAGTGGAAGACATGTGAGTTCTTGGAGAAGTTATTGAAGACATAAAAATTGTGAAGCGCATCTTGAGGAAACTTCCACCTCAGTTCATTCTGAAAGTTTCGGTTTTGGAAGATAAAGACCTGAAAGAGCTTACATTGGATAACCTGCACATCGCCCTTGTTGCATATGAAATGAGAAATGATGATAACTATGTTGTGGAAAAGGGGAAATCCAAAGAGGTGGCATTCAAGGCCATGAAAAAGCTCACCATTGAAGACTCCCAAGAATAAGAAGAGATAGATGAGGTGATTTTATTCTTCTTCTCAAACCTTCAATGAATAAAAGGAAAGTTTAAAGTGAAGCTTCCACTTGATTGTTTTCGATGTGGAAAGGTTGGACATCTTGCGGAAAGGTTCCCCAAAAAGTTTCAAGATGATGATGATGTTGATGAAATCAAAATTCCCAAGAAGGAGTCTCCAGCCGATGGGAAAGGCAAGAAACAGTTCAAGAGAAATTTATTTAAAAAGAAGAACCTTCTTTCAAAAGAATATGACAGTTCGGTTGAGTCTGAGGTTGAGGAGGTTGAAGAGATAGAAAACTACAGAGATCATGGAGAAAATGCTATGGTGGTAGTTGTCGGTAGTTCTCAAATTAAGAATGAAACTGAAGCTGATGAAGGAAAAGAAGAAGTTGGGGGAAGAGTCGATATTCAAGCTGAGTTAGAGGCTACTCTTGGGAAGATAGATGTTTGGAGATCCAAAACAACGAAATCCAACAAAGTTGTTTGTGATTCCAAACTCTAAATGCAGCATCAGGAAGAAGAGAAGTCTGAGTTGATGGAAGAAATTGAGAAACTCAAGTCATCAACACCATATGACTCAAAATTAGTTGGTGAGTATAAAATAAAAGTCGAAGAATAGAAAAGGGAGTTTGATAGCTTGAATGACACAAGGAAATATCAAATCAAGCATATTGAAGAACTTTAAGGAGAATTTTTCGGGTTGTGGAAAAAGGTTAAAGATCAAGAAAAACTCTTGACTCTTGATGGGTCATTGGGAAAGCAGATCACTCAGAAAACAGAGAAGATGAAAGTGGATAATAGTGGTTCAGAAGAAAATAAGCATCAACTATGTTCAGATGCTAAGATGGATGGGGTGATTGACCGAAAAAAAAAGCTTTGAAAATTGAGGTCAGACTGAAATCACCCACTCTGAGATTAAAGTTTGATTTAGGCACAAGGAAGAATCATAATATTCAAAGATCTCAAGGGGAAACTCATAGTTTAGAAGTCACTCAAAGGAATGCACCTCATATCAGGTGTTATTGTTGTGGAAATATGGTACATTCACATTATGTGTGTTTCATAGCCAGGAGATATTAAAGGGCACAAGAACAAAGGTGGCATCCAAACAGAGAATGGTTCTCCAGAACATATTTTGAAGGAAACTATTTTTGGTGCGGAGGATTTGGGCACATAGCTAGTTATTGTACTTTGAACATACAGTGGGATGTTCCAAAGGAGAATCAAAATGTTTGCAGGCAGCAGATCAATGAACCAACAGGTGAGTTGAAAATGAAAAATAAATATGCAGATTTTCAAGATAAAGCTGGTCCATCATACTCTGAGAAAGATCAGAAGTCTCAATCCATGCCAAGTATGAAGGAAGAAATATGGACCAAGAAGAAGAAGGATGAGAAGGCCGTGGTGGCAGAAATTTCCCTTAAAGCATCAGATCACTTTAGTGTTTGGATCCTTGATAGTGGTTTCATATCTCACATCACAGGTAATAAGTATCTCGTTACAGGCATAAAATATGACAAAGAAGGAGTTTTCCAGTTTGGAAATGATGAAGGCCTGAAGATTATTGGCTCAGGAAAGGCCAAGTTCAAGTTTGGGGGGAAAGAGATGAGACATGCTGATGTCTTAGTAGTAGAAGGCCTCAGTCACAATTTGCTCAGCATCAGTCAACTATGTGACTCAGGACATTCTATAAGGTTTACTAAGAAGGTGTGTATCGTCAAAGGTAGAGACAGGGCAGTGGTTCTATAGGAAAAAAGGACAAAGGTAAATCTCTACCTGGTAAGTGGAGAATAAGATATGTGCCTTCTATCTAGAGAGGAAGAAAACAAGTTGTGGAATAAACGACTAGGTCATCTATGCCAACCATCCCCGGAAGATCTGGTAAAGTGTGATGCAGCAAGAGACCTCCCTAAGCTATCACGTGATTGTACTCACACGTGCGATGCATTCCAACAAGGGAAGCTCATCAGAAAGACATATAAAGAAAATTAAAATAAGTCAACATGAGTGCTCGAATTGGTGCATGCTAATGTTTGTGGTCCTATCACACCAAGAGAATTTGATATAAAGATGTACTATGTTCTTTTCATTGATGACTATAGTAGAATGGCATGGGTATTTGTCATTTCCCATAAGTCTGACGTGTTCATCTTCTTAAAACAGTACCGGAGGGAGTGCGAAAGGATGCTTGGATAGAAAATTCTGATGTTTCGTACTGATAATGGTACGGAATTCGTTGTGTCCTGTGCATTCTTTATTTTTTGTTTATACTTTTCTGTAGGAAATAGATAGAAGAGAGTCTTTCTTAACATCTAGACAAGATCAATAGGGGCAGTTGTTTTAATCTATCATACCGTAATTCACCCCCCCCCCCCTCTCAGGGTATCTAACCTAGTAGACCTAAAAATGATATTGATGTTTATTTGGATTCATTGATTAAGGATTTGAAATTACTGTGGGATTCAGGTGTTACGTTGTATGATGCTTATAGAAATGATGATTTCATATTGAGATCCACGTTGTATGGGATGATAAATGACTTTCCTACTTATGGAAATTTATCAGGATATTGTAGTAAAGAATCTCAAGGGTGTCCTATTTAAAAAAATGGTACACAATCAATTAGGTTAAAACATTCATCGAAAACATTTTTTTCTAGGACATCATAGATTTCTACCCCAATGGAATATGTACCGATATTGGACTCCATCATTCAATGGAATTTCAGAAGAAAGTATATCACCATATCCACTAATAGGTGATCAACTATTTGAGAAAGTAAAAGTTGTGGACACTGGTATTGGAAAACTGTTTCCAAAAAACCTTATGAAAACTGTTTCGAAAAAGAGATCAGTTTTTTTTAATTACCATATTGGATTTTTCTATATGTAAAGAATTTGTTTGATGTTATGGATGTTGAAAAAAATGTATGTGATGGTGTCATTGGCACGTTGCTAAATGCACCTAGTAAAATAAAGTATGGAATTAAGGCTAGGATGGATATAGTTAACATGGGAATATGAGAATATTTGGTGCCAACAAAGGGTGAAAATGAACTTTTCTTCTTCCAACTGCTTTCACTCTTTTTAGGTAGGAGAGATATTGGTTTTTTAACTTCTTGAATTAAGTAAAGGTTCTAGAGGGGAATTCATCACATGTTAAGAATATTGTTTCAATGAATGATTTAATGATAAAGGGTCTAAAATCAAATGACTATCATGTTTTGATGCAAGATATAATTTATATAGCTTTATATTTCAATTTTACAAGAATTTTTGTCATATATTAACCAATCTATATTTCTTCTTCAAATCTATATGCAACAAATTTATAGACCCGAAGAAATTGACAACTATGGAAAGAGTAATTTCCATTATATTATATGAATTAAAAATGTTTTTTCTACCAGAATTCTTTGATATGATGGTTCACTTGGTGAGGAATATTCAACTATGTGATCATGTACAATATATATGGATGTACCCCATTGAATGGTATATGAATATTTTGAAAGGATATGTCAAAAATTTAAGTCGGTTAGAAGATTTTATTCTAAATTGATATATTAATGAGGAATTCAATGAATTATATACCGAATACCTGTCCAGTGTGGAAAGAATTGGTTTATTAAAATATCATCACACTGGGTGGCTTACGGGTGAAGGAATTTCTTGAAGAGATGTTGTCACAATCAACATTACAGATCGGGAGTAGGCCCACCTTTATATTTTTCATAACATTTTGGTGGTTTCCCCATATGTTGAAACCCAAAAAGAACTTATTAGTCATTTGAATCCATCAAGGACTGAAATATGGATATAAAATACACTTAATAAATAGTTTATAGGATGGTTTTGAGACCATATTTTTAAGGAGTTAGATGAAAATATGAATTCAATTTCAGAATGAATTTGATGTCTATCCAAAGTATCAAATGTGTATGTATTATATTACAATGATTATGTAATTAATTATTATTCATTCTATACAAATTAATATGATGAATCCATTACCATGAAAACTAGTGGAATTACACTTGTGATCGAAGTGATTCATGTTTCTAGTACTAAGGATAGAAATCCAATATATGTGAATATGACGAACTTTGGCATCATTAAAAAATTATGGGATTTGGATTATACAACATTCTATGTTACAATTTATCAATGAAAGTGGGTTGATAACATGGGTGATATTAAAATAGATGAATTGAGATTCATGAAATTCTATTTAATTAAGGAATGGTACAAAGACGAATCATTTCTAATGACATCATAGATAGTACAAGTATTTTATGTTCAAGATCCATCAATCCAAATGTGATCAATTATTTTGTTATCAACCAGAACTACTGAAGGGTCAGATGAAAATTCAACTGAGGATGACTCTTTCATTGGGACATCATAATCATTTCATAGTGTTCTCATTGTAAAAGGTGTTTTATATGACATAGGATACCACAATTAAGGGATTTGGATAGTCAATAAAGGTTTTAAATCCCTTCAACCTTTAAAAAAAACAGTGCAATAACCAAGATATATATTTTTTGTAATATACATTGTGTTACCTCATGTTATTATCTATTCGTTGCTTCATTTTGGTAATGTATGTTAAATGTTAAACCAATTTTGTAGATAATGACTTCTTTACATGTTGGTGCTCCCAATCTTGAGGAACAATAGGTCTCTCAACCTTCTACTGCTCATAGTGCAGAGGAATAATCACATTCTTCACATGTTAGTGCTCCCAATCCTAAGGAACAAAAGGTTTCTCAACCTATTGTTTATCTCAGTACAGAGGTACAATTATCATCTACACATTCCTATGCTACCTCTACAGAGGAAAAACATAATTATGATGTTGAAACTAAGTAAATTATAAGAGACGAAGGGCCTATGATCTAGAAATAAAAGAAGTTTCATAGTTTGACGGTGTTAGTAAAAATCATTAAGGAAAAAATAAAAGGCATCAAATACGAGGTTGGGTAGAATGTGTGGGGATAGAATGTTAAACCCAATAAGGCCATGTTCAGTAGTTACATTGGAATCATCACTTGGATACATGTTCCAATTGATATAGATTCAAGGCACCATGTTGTGCCCGCACTTAAGACACTAATGTGGGAACTGATTACGATAACATTATGATATCATTTATTTATTTTACAAAAACATAAAATAATGAAAAATTGACTTACTCTCCATAATCCCATGCAGAGTGAATTTATAATAGATGAATCCCATAATAAATATGTATTAATTATTGCTGGAAGGGTTCACATTGGCTTTCACACAATTCTAATGAGACATCATCTTAAATATGTTGAAGGGAAAATAAACCTCCACCCACCACTTATCTATGAACAACTGATAACCTAAGAAGCGTGGGATGTGTTTACTGGCCATTGTGTGGATGTGTCTTTTTAGGTAAATTTTTTCTAGTAATACGTTGTTTGAAAATATTTATATTCATCACTTCGATTGACAATTTTTTATTTATGAAATAGCAACTGAGTGCTGAAAATAAGGTATAGGCAACAAAACCAATGTACCTCTACTGTAAATTAAGGATGGGGTACGCTTCTCTTGAAAAAAAAAATTGGTATTTATTTTAAATATACCGTAATAATTTTATGTTAAATGAAACAATAGAATAATTATATTCCTCTGTTTATATGAATATTGATGGATCTAAATCCAAATCCACTCCCATCCCACACCATGTTCCATATAAAGAAGCACATGTAAATAAATATGGGATAATAATAGATTAAAACACACAAAAAGTTTTGGAAACATGTGTAAGTATGACATAAAAAATTCTTTAAATTGCTATTACATAAAAATTATTAATTATTTTCCTCTATTTTCTATCTGACTTAGTCATAGGAATCATCAACACCAGTATCGAATAAACACCTACTATCGGTGGCCTTTAAGTGGCCAGAACAGTATGGTCATGTCAGAGGTTCGGCTTTTTGGGTGACACCTCAATCATATTATGAGAAAAAAACAAGAGGAGTATAAAGATAATGAAAAAAACATATGAAAGAAATACTAGCTACCCTGTAAGAACAATTCCAATAGAAGAGGGGTTACTATAAACATTTATAGGGGAAGAAAATTAAAGAAACAACTCAAGAACAAACATTTTGTGAAGATCTCACCCCACCCCCGCCATCTTTGAGGTGATTCATTCCCCTCAAATAGTTGTCTAAGTAGTGATATCCAATATTCTAATAATTTTTTCTATGAAATGTGAATCAGAATGACACTGATACCTTACCTTTACTAATATTCTATAGGGTAAAAATGATTTTGATTTATATCAATCAACACTGACCCATCGCCTTGTAGCTAGGGCTACAATGTTCAATACCCAAGATGACATTATACATAGAAAACCGCTTCCAATAGGTCAAGTGACAGTGGTGATTAGCATAGCTCATGAGCCGAGCATCAAGATACTTATTCCACTTGTTGACGAAAATATACATATGGTTGGTGGAGATGTTGGAACATTTGTCTCATGGTTGTGACATCTTTTAAAAAGAAACATGTTGACAAGGTGGTATTTATTTCCAATTTATTTTTCTAGCTAAATCTTTAAAAATTAATGAAAAAATGAATGAACTTATGAATGTTATTACAGATGGATAAATGGAAGGGGTGAAATGGAAGACTGAATCAAAACCAACTAAAGGATCAACCAATAGATCCAAAAGATCTTCTAAAAGAACCTTTACCACACTCGTTCCATATTCACATTTACTATAATTGAAGGTTCATGTGGATACAAAATTAAAAAATGGCAGTAGTTTCTTAGTTGATTTTGAATAAAATATGTATGGGGTGGAAGGTGAATACTACATTGGTGTTGAGAATGTAAATTAAATCCTCAACTATGATTGGCTAATAACCTTAGTTGTAAATGTAAACATGAGGTATTTTTTCTTGATTTTATTTTCCAAAAGACGTTACACTATGTTAATTATGACTAAATATATTTCATATTTTTGGAAGGTGTATATATCAAAAAAATTGGGCTCATTAGTCCCCATACCACCTCTGTAGAACAAAAAAAAATAGAATCCATAAAAAGGATGAAATAATGGCAGACCTAGTCAAATTGATTGAAAGAAAACTTTCAGATGACAAAATCTTCTTTATAACAACATTGTAGGGGTAAAAATATACAATTTAATTATATCAAATATATTTTTATTTATTTCATTTATTTCTTTACTTATTCCTTTTTGTAATTTTTGGAAACATTGGATGCTCATTGTGGTCAATTTGGATACTCCAAATATTTATTTCCTGGATTCACTACATGGGTACCCAACCACACATGATGGTGTTTTTCAATTTTTAATACATTACCTCCAATGATTTAGAACTAAAATTTATGTTATATAATTTATGTTATCTTTTAATAAGGATTCTTTTATGATAGGGAGGGGCCTCAATATCGTGGAAAACAATGAATGAGGCTAGGGTCTAAGCACAAGGACCTAGAAAAGTACTACAACTGGACAAGTATCATGGTATATATAATAAGATTTCAATATCTGAATACATATCAAAACAAATTACTTATTATCCTCAATGTTTTTGAATTGTTTGAAATAAAAAAATGGAAAATATTGTGGTTATTATAATTGAAAATTTATGAGAGAGATCATATTCCATGAACAAACTAGCATCCCTGAAGAGGTATTTTCAAATATAATAATTATTTCATTTAAAATATTTATTAATCATTTTTTTATTTATAATTTTCCAGTACTACTATAACTATTGAAAAGACTCATATCCAAAAACAAATGGGTAGTATACCTTATGGAAGAATGTAAAAAAATATCATGAAGATGTGAATTCCATAGAAGTAATGGATTGTTTCATATTTATGTTTATTTTATTTCTTTTTAGTATTACTCACATAAGATTTTTTCCCTTCTATAGGTGGATTCCTTTGTTCAAGTTGGGGAGGAATTTTTGAAGCTACTCCTACTCATTAGAGATAGGGATTTGAGGATACAACTGAGATAATGACAAAAAAATAAATGGGTCAAGAATGTATACAACCATCATGAAAAAGTGAATTCATACAATTTATTTAAAATTGAAATTATTTTTTTTAAATGAACAAGTGGATTACTGAAAACTGAGGAAACGTATTCATATTGTCTTGATACATTAAGAGAAAAATCCATATGTTATTTATAACATGAAGGATTCAACCGAACCTCAATCAGACACACAATATTTCTATTATATCTCTAAGTGTGTCTATTTATTTAAAACTAACATTAATTTTAGTAAAAATAAAAAGTGACACACTAAAAACCAAGAAAACACATTCGTATTTTTATTGATACTTTAGGAAGATGATCCGTAAGTAATTTGTGACTTGTAGGAATAAACTGCACCTTGATATGATCCATGATGTGACCAGTATAATTCCAAGTGTGTCTATTTATTTAAAATTGACATTAATTTTAGAAAAAAGAAAAAGTGAAATGCTAAAAACTGAGAAAACATGTTCATATTGTTTTGATACTATAAGAAACTGATCCATAATTCATTTACGACATGTATGAATCAACCTCACCACAATATGGCCAATGGTGCGACCGCTACCACTTTAAGTGTTTCTTTTTATTTAAAATTGTCATTAATTTTAGTAAAAAGTACATTTGAAATATAGAAAACTGATCAAACCCATTCATATTGTTTTGATACTTTAATAAAATGGTCAATAAGTCATTTTTGACATTTTGGAATCAACTGCACCACAATATGATGCATGGTGTGGCCAGTATAACTCAAACTGTCTCTTTTTATTTAAAAATGAAATTATTTTTTGTAAAAAGAACAAGTGAAATACTGAAAACCAATAAAACACATTCGGATTATTTTGATAATTTATTATAATGATCCATGAGTCATTTGTGACATGTAGGAGTCAACTAAACCTTAATTTGATGCACGGTGTGACCGCTATGACTCCAAGTGTGTATTTTTATTTCATTATTACACATATGCCCTTTAACAGCACACAAATCATCTTTTAACAGTGCTAAAATGAATTGTTAATTGTATCAATGATATAGGGTGGGTCCCCATTATGAGCTCAAAAAAAGCACTGTTAATGGTGGCCCTTTATCCATACTAAAAAATGGATGATAAAGGGGCCCTTTATCAATGTTATTTTTAGCGTTGATAAAGGCTACCCTATATCAGTGCTTAAAATAGAACTGATAAAGGCTTAGCTTCCTACAATATGTTTTTAATATAACAGCACACCCAGAAGAAAAAACCTACAATTTCAAATGATATATACAACTTGTAATTTCAAATAGTGCTATAATTTCAAATAATTATATATACATTTAATTTACATCATGAATACAAAAATCTCCACCCATAGTATATACAAAAAAAACACTGCTATTTACATTTCAAACAAATTTTTTTATATAATTACATTTAATCTTATCCAAAAAACATTCTAAAATATTAATATTTCATCTTTTGATGTTCGTGATCACCTCTAAAAAATGTCTTCCCATGGTATCAGCTTATAAACAAATAATCTCAACCCGAAAAAAGATTCTTCCCATTTAAGAAAAAAATATTATGTGAGTAATACAATAAAGAAATAAATTAAACATTAATAAGAAAGAATACATTAATAAAATGTAAATATTTAATAAAAATGAAATATTTGGAGTTATACCGGTCACACTGTGAGTCCTATTAAGGTGGAGTTTATTCTTACATGTCACAAATGAGTTATGGATCATTATCATGAAATATCAAAAGAATATGAATGTGTTTGTTTGGTTTTGAGTATGTCACTTGTTCTTTTACTGAAATTAATGTTAATTTTAAATAATGTGACATTTGGAGTTATACTGGTCACAAAATGTGTCAGATTGAGGTGAAGATGATTCCTACCTGTCAAAAATTACTGAGGGATATTTTTCCTAAAGTATCAAAACAATCTGAATGTGTTTTATCAGTTTTTAGTAAGTCAATTGTGTTTTTTTACCAAAATGTCATTTCAAACTAGAAACACGCATTATGTGTTATACTGGTCACATAATGAATTGGTTTGATGCAAGACTTCTTTATAAACATCACAAATGACTTATGAATCATTTTCTTAAATTATCAAGATAATTATAGTGTGTTTTCTTACTTTTCAGTGACTGACACACTTTGAACTAAAATATCAATTTTAAACTGTGAATAGAAAATTTCAATCATACCAGTCAAAATGTGTGTCTTATTGAGGTGTGGTTGACTTCTAAATGTCATAAATGACTCATGGATAATTTTTTTAAAGTTTCAAAACAATACAAAAGTTTTTTCTCTGTTTTTAGTATGTCACTTATAATTTTTACTCAAATTGATGTCAATTTAAAATAAAAATAGGCACTTTGAGTTGTACTAGCCACACCGTATGTAGTTTTGAGATGCGTCTTATTCCTAAACATCACAAATGTTGTATATATAATTTTCCTAAAATATCAAAACTATATGAATGTGTTTGTATCTTTTACTTAAATTAATTTCAATTTTAAAAATAAATAGACACTTTGATTTATTCTAGCCACACTGTTCATCGTATTAAGGTGAGGATAATTCCTACATGTCAAAAATGACTAATTGATTTTTTTCCAAAAATATCAAAACAATCGGAATGCATTAGCTTGATTTTTGGTATGCCACTTGTTGTTTTTACTTAAATTAATGAAAATTTCAAATAAAAAGAGACACTCTGAGTTATACCGGCCACACTATACATTGTATTGAAATGAGGATAATTTATACATGTCAAAAATGACTAATAAATTGTTTTCCTAAAATATAAAAACAATCTGAATGTGTTTGTTTGGTTTTTAGTATGTCACTTGTAGTTTTTACTAAAATTAATGTCAATTTGAAATAAAAAATACACTTTGAGTTATATCAGCCACATCATGAGACATATTGAGGTGTGTATGATTCTTATACATAAAAAATTATTAATATATCGTTTTACTAAAATATCAAAACAATCCAAATAATTTCTCTCAGTTTTCAGTACGCCAGTTGTGTTTTTTTACTGAAATTTCATTTCACACTGGAATCGTGAATTTTGAGTCATATCAGTCATAGTGTGCATAAAATTAACGTTTTTTTATTCCTATAGGTCAATAATGACTCATTGATAGTTTTCCAAAATTATTAAAAAAATATAAATTCATTTTCTCAGTTTTCAACATGTCACTTTCTTTTTTACTTAAATTACTATCAATTTTAAATAAAAAAACTCTTTGAGTGATACCATTCAGACTGTGCATCTTATTTAGCTGAGGATGATTCCTAAAAATCAAAAATTACATATATATCATTTTCCTAAAATATCAAAACAATTTGAATGTTTTTTCTCAGTTTTCAGTATAATGCTTGTTGGTTTTACTTAAATTGATGTCAAATTTAAATAAAAAGAGACACTTGGAGTTATACTGACCACACTGTTTATCATATTGAGATGAAGATGATTCCTACATATAAAAAATGACGTATATATCTTTTCATTAAATTATCAAAACAATCTGAATGAGTTTTATTGGTTTTTAGTATGCCACTTGTTGTTTTTACTTAAAGTAATGTCAATTTAAAACAAAAAGAGACACTTTGAATTATACCATCCACACTAAGCGTCGTATTGATGTGAGGTTGATTCCTAAACATAAAAAATTATGTATATATCATTTTCTAGAAATATCAAAAAAAAATATGAATGTGTTTTCTCGGTTTACAATATGTCACTTATTGTTTTTACTTAAATTGATGTCCATTTTAAATAAAAAAAGACACTTTGAATTATATTGACCACATTGTGAGTCGTATTGAGGTATGGATGATTCCTACATGACAAAAATAACTTATAGATTGTTTTCATAAAGTGTCAAAATAATACGAATGTTTTTTCTTGGTTTTCAGTATGTCACTTACTGTTTTTACTTATATTATTGTCAATTTTAATTAAAAAGAGACACTTCGAGTTATACCAGCTACATTGTGTGTTGTATTGAGGTGTGTCTAATTCTTAAACATAAAAAATTACTAATATATCATTTTCCTAAAACATAAAAACAATATGAATTTTTTTTAATTTCAGTATGCCACTTATTGTTTTTACTTAAATTAATGTCAATTTGAAATAAAAAGAGACGCTTTGGATTATACCGGCCACATCGTGTGTCTTATTGAGGTAAATATAATTCCAACATTTCAAAAATGACTAATAGATTGTTTTTATAAAATATCAAAACAATATGAATGTGTTTTCTCAGTTATCAGTTTGTCAGTTGTGTTTTCTTACTAAAATGTCATTTCAAACTCGAAACATGCATTCTGTGTCATACATGTCACATTTTGTGTGGTTGACATGTCACATTTTGTGTCGGATTGAGGTGTGGTTTTCTCAATTTTTAGTATTTCACTTGTTGTTTTTACTTGAATTAATATCAATTTTAAATAAAAAGAGACACTTTGAGTGATACCAGTCACAATATGTGTCTTATTTAGGTGTGGATGATTCATACATGTCAAAAATTATGTATATATATCATTTTCCTAAAATGTAAAAAATATTTGAATGCATTTTCCCAATTTTTAGTATGTCACTTATTGTGTTTACTTAAATTGATGTCAATTTTAAATAAAAAGAGACACTTGGAGTTATACCAGTCACACAGTTCATTAGATTGAAATTCGGTTGACTCCTACACATCAAAAATGACTCACAGATCTTTTTCCTAAAGTACCAAAACAATTTGAATGTTCTTTCTCAGTTTTCAGTATGTCACTTGTTCTTTTTACATAAATTAATGTCAATTTTAAGTAAAAAGATGCTTTGAGTTATACCGGCCACACCATGCATCGTATTGAGGTTTTTCTGATTCCTAAATGTCAAAAAATGACATATATATTGTTTTCATAAAATATCAAAACTATCTGATTGCGATTGATCAGTTTTTGGTATGTCACTTGTTGTTTTTACTTAAATTCGTTTCAATTTTAAATAAAAAGGACACTTTGAGTTATAATGGCCCCACCGTACATCGTATTGAGGTGTGTATGATTATTACATGTAAAAAATGACTAATATATCATTTTAATAAAGTATCAAAACAATCCAAATTCTTTTAATCATATTTCAGTATTTCACTTTTTGTTTTTACTTAAATTAATATCAATTTTAAATAAAAAGAGACACTTTGAGTTATACTATCCACACTGTGAATCATATTGAGGTATGGCTGATCTCTACATTTCAAAAATTATGTATATATCATTTTCCTTAAATATCATAACAATATGAATGTATTTTTTCAGTTTACAGTATGTCACTTGTTTTTTTACTTAAATTGATGTCAATTTAAAATAAAAATAGACACTTTGAGTAATACCAACCACACCGTGTGTTGTATTGATGTTTGGATGATTCCTACACATCACAAATGGATTATAGATCTTTTTTCTTAAGTATCAAAATAGTATGTATGTGTTTTCTTGGATTTCATTATGTCACTTGTTAGTTTTACTAAAATTTATGTCAATTTAAAATAAAAATGGACACTTTGAGTGATACCGGACACTTGTTTTTTTACTCGATTTTGAGTAGGTTAGTTGCTCTAATATCAACTATATTGACCCAAAAAAATCATAAATAGTTATCACATTTTAGTAGATTAATATTCCTTACATAACATAATGATACATGCCATAATAGTTTAAGTCTAGTGCTTTTGGAAACATGGAAACATAAAGAACTAGTTCATAAGAGTCTCTCATTAAGTTATTCTATTCTAGAAACCTTTTTAGATGTATCATTTCTAAAACCATTCTTAAAAACATAAGGATATTATACATAAGAAAGGGTGATCATATATGCTCAATAACTTTAAACAAGGGAGATATCAATTATCATATAAGGAAATTAACTTACAAATAGTAGATAAAATTATGAAAAAAATATAATTACATAAAAAATACGTACTTTGATTCATATCGGACACATAATTCATTACCATTCTTTCCATTTTCTTTATTTTTCAAAAAGGAAACACTACATTGTCGACATTTATCACTTTCCTAAAAGTTCCCTCCACTGCCTTAGAAGGAAAGTGATAAATGTCGACAGTGTTGGGGTAACAAGGTTTTGAGGAAGAGTAAGTATAGAATAAGTTTTTTGTATGAGTAGTCAAACATTTAATTTAGATTATGTTAATGTAGTAGAGAACAAATAATATTATGGTGAAAAACATGGTATATTAAAAAAAATTAACATCACATTAAATTATGAGTTGCAGCCTCGAAGTCCAATCTCTCGCGCGCATGATTAGTTTCGAACAACCCACCCCAACTCAAACAAAGAATCCACCTGTATAAGAAAACAATTCTTATATGAGTAATACTAAAAATAAGTAAAATAAACCTAAATATGAAATAATCCACTACTTCTATGAAAGTCACATCTACGTGTTATTTGTGTACATCCTTCCATCTGGTATGTTGCCCATTCATTTCATAGCACACCTATATCATCTTGTGAATATGAGTTTTTTTCAATAGTCATAGTAGTATTGGAAAAATATAAATACACAAGGGATTAATAAACATTTTAAATGAAATAGTAATTATCTTCTACAATACCTCTTTATGGATGCTAGTTTTTTCATTGAATATGATCTCTCTCATAAATTTACAATCATAATAACCACAATTTTTTCCATTGGTTTATTTCAGACAGTACAAAACAATTGATTAGAATAAGTAATTTGTTTTGATATGTGTTTGGATAGTGAAATATTATTATATATACCCTGATACTTATTTAGTCGTAGAACTATTCTTCCTCCTTATGCTTATCCCTTAGCGTCATTCCTTATTTTTTACTATAGTGATACACTGCCCTATCATAACAGAATCCTCATTAAAAGATAATATAAATTATATAACATGATGTTTATTTCAAAAACATTGGATGTAGTATATTAGGAATTGAAAAAATACATCATGTGTGGATGGTTTTTTGGATATCCATGCATTGAATCCTAGAAATAAGTCTTTGGAGTATCCTAATTTAAAGCATTGAGAATCAAATTCTGCCTAAAAACATAATAATGAAGAAATAATAAAAGAAATGAAAATATATTTTATATGATTAAATTTTAGAGTTTTACCCCAGCATAGTTGGAATTAAATAGAGTCTATCTTTCGAAATTTTATTTAAAACGATTTGATCAGACCTGTCACTATTTCGTCCTTTTTTTGCTATCTATTTATTTTTGTTCTGTAGATGATATGTGGGGATTAATGAGTCCGAATTTTTTTCATGGGAAAATCCATTCAATTGTTTTTCATATATACACCTTCCAAAAATATGGAATGTATTTAGTCATAATTTACATATTATATCAGCTTTTGGAAAAAGAAATCATGAAAACATGACTCATGTATACATTTACAACTGATCCACCTAGATAATCATAGTCAAGGATTTCACATACACTCTCAACACCAATGAAGTCTTGATATTTCTCTACATACATATTTTCTTCAAAATCAACTATGTGATTACCATGTTTTAACCTTGTATCCACATGAACCATCAATGATAGTAAATAAAGATACAGAACAGATGGGGTAATGGTACTTTCTGTATATATATTCAATCGATTGGTTGGTCCTTTAGATGGTTTTGAAGTGATATTTTGTTTCATCCCCTTCCCTTTTTCCATCTGTAATAACATTTATTGGTTCATACCTTTTTTCATTAATTTTTAGAGGTTAATCTTGAAATGTAAATTGGAAATGAATATTTCCTTATCAACATGTTTCTTTACAAAATGGGACAGCCATGCAATGAATGTTCTAATTGATTTTTTTGATTATGTGAATATCTTCCTCATTAATTGGAACAGGTAGCTCTGTTCTCGTCTAATGGGCTATGCTAATTGACACTCACACATGACCTATTGGAAGTGGTCTGTTGTGTAGCATGTCTTGTTGAATATTTAACACCATATCCCTCACTACATGGCGATGGGTGGGTGTTTCTAGATATAAATCACATTCATTATCACCCTATAGAATATCAGTACCAAAAATGTATCAGTGTTAGTTTGATTCACATTTAACAGAAACATTTATTAGAACATTGATTCCCTCGACTAAGACATCCCTTTGAGGGTAATGTCTATCTTCATAGCGGGTGGGGTGGGGCAGGATCTCCACTCGGTGGTTATTCTTGAGTTTCTTCTTCTCTTTACCTCCACCCCCCCCCCATTAAAGTTTCCATCATCTCTCTATTCCATTGAAATTATTCTTCAAGATTAGATATTATTTTTCTCATCTGTTTTATTAATTCACTTTGATAATCATCTTGTTCTTTTCTCAAAATATGATCGGGGTGTCACCCCAAAACCAACACCTCTAATGCGGCTATACTGTTTCGGCCGATTCAAGGCCACTGATAGTATTTTTTCATCTGGTATAGGTGTTATTGATTCATGTGACCATTTCAAATAAAAAATAATGGAAAATAAGGGACCATTGTTATGTAATATTGGTTTAAAGAAAAAAAAATATTATTTATTACTTACACATGTTTCCCACACTTTTTGTGTGTTTTCATCTATTAGTATCCCATATTTATTTACATGTGTCTGCTTCCATATCACATGGCATGGGATGGAAGTGAATTTGGATTTGGGTTCATCAATATTCATATAAATAGAGGAATATAATTATGGGGTTGTTTCATGTCACATAAAATTATTGTGGTATATTTAAAATATGGACCAATTATTTTCAAGTGAAATGTACCCCATCCTTACTTTACTATAGGGGTATTCTAGTTTTGTTACTCGTTCCTCATTTCCAGCACTCAGTTATTGTTTCATAAATAAAAAATTATCAATCTAATTGATGAATACATGTATCATCAAACAACGTATTATTATCCAAAGTGTACCTAAAAAGACACATTTTCATGATATCCAGTAAACACATCCCACGCTTCTTGGGTTATCGGGTGTGCATAGATAAGTAGTGGGTGTGGATTTATTTTCCCTTTATCATCTTTAAGATGGTCTCTTATTAGAATTATGTGAAATATTCTGTGAATCCTTCCTATAGGAATTAATACATATTTATTTTGGATTCCATCTACTAAAAATGAACTATGAAATGGATAATAAATATTAATTCAATATTTTATTATTTTATTTTTTACTAAAATAAATAAATGATATAATAATGTTACCATGATATCTTCCCACATCAGTGTTGTAAGCCTGGGAAAAAATGGTGCCATGAATCTACTATAATCGGCTTGTATTTCTGAGTGACGATTCCAATATAGCTACTAAACATTTCCTTGTTAGGGTTAACATTCTATCTCCATGAATTCCATCTAACCTCATATTTTATGACTTTGGATTTCTCCTTGGTGATTTTTTCTAGCCCCATCAAACTATGGCGCTCCTTTTTTTCTATGTCACTAGTCCTTCATCGCCTACCAATTCACCATAATCAAAAATGTCAATATGTTTCTCAATAAAGGTATCATCAGCATCTGCAGATAGTCATTGTACCTATGCACTGGGAGAAGCAGATGGTTGAGAAACATGTTGTTACTTGGAAATGGGAGCACCATTCATCCAACGGCCCGAAGGCCTTAAAATTTTTATTTTATTTTAATTAGAAAAGACCTTTTAAAGAATGAAGGGGGAATCCGAATAGACTTCAAGGACATAGGACAATCACGACCCGAAGGTCTAGAGATACAACCCAACCTGACAACATGGAGTTATCCCTCCCTAGCATTTGACCGTGAAAATCCCTCCACCATTGCACGGTTGTACAGCAATCCAATGTCTTGTGTCAAAGCACATGCTATATTCAATGGCTGACGCCATACCCTCTCAACTTCCAAATCATTAAAGCACCGTAAAGATGAAATACTAGCTCTGAAACCTCCTCTGGGACTTTCTACATGAGATCAAGCTCGAGTACATCTCCAATCCAATGGACCACGTAAAGAACCATTGCAGATAAAACATCTTCAAAAGTGAAATGAGAAACACAATGATGGAATCAACACCATAGAAGCTCACCGATATATGGGCACCTCCGACACCACACGCAAAAATCCAATGAGGAAGACAAACCAAGAACGTGAATCCAAGTCTTCATCACCTAGGACTGGAAGACCCAAAAGAAAATTAATGATATGTCTCCGTTGAGGGGTTCTGGGCCAATTAGAACCAGCAGTGCCTCTCTGAGCATGAAGTCGGTCATCTCTGAGCACGAGCACCATCACTTGCAAAAGGTCATGCCACTGCACTACGAGAAACAATAGGTTGAGAGACTTATTGTTCCTTGGGATTGAGAGCACCATCACATACAACAGTCATTGTCTGCAGAAGTGGTTTTACAATTAATTTAGAGTATATAAATGCAGAAAAAAAATAGATAATAACATGAGGTAACATGATGTCTATTACAAACAAAACGTAACATGATTATTGAACTCTATTTTCTTTTTTTAAATACTAAAGGGATTTGACCCCTCAATCGATGATCCAAAACCCATAATTGTGGTCTCCTATAACATAAAAAACACCATCTATATTGGAACCACTACAAACTGATTGTGTTGACCCAATAAAAGGGTCATCCTCAGTTAGATTTTCATCTGACCCTTCAGTGGTTTTGGTCGATAACCAAACAATTAACTACTTTTAGTTTGTATGATCTGGAATATAAAATACTTTTACTTCCTATGATGCCATTATAAATAGTTCTTATTTATACCCCTCATTACTAAAATCAACATTAACAAATCTTAATTCATCTATTTTAATAGAACTTATGTTATTAACCCACTTGTATTGAAAAATCATCACTTGAAATTTTGTATAATCCAAATCTCGTATTTGTTTGATGATGCTAAAGTATGACATATTAACATAAATTGGATATATGTCTTTAGTACCAGAAACATGCATCACTTAATCCATGAGTGTAACTCCACTATTTTTCATGGTACTATCTTCATCATGATCATTTGTATAAAACATATAATCATTAATTACATAACCATTGTAAGACAATATATACACAGTTGGTCCTCTGGATAGCCATCGAAGTCGTTCTGAAATTGAATCTGGATTTTCATCTGACACCTTTAAAATATGGTCTTGAAACCATCCTATAAATAATTGATTATGTGTATTTGATATCCATATTTCATCCATTGATGGATTCAAATTCCTAATAATTTCTTTTTGGGTTTCAACATCTGGGGAAAACTCTAAACTATTATATAAAACGTAAAGGTGGGACTGCTCTCAATATATAATATTGATGGTGAAAACATCTATTATAGAAATTATTTCAGCCACAAGTCACCCAATGTGATGAGATTTAGGTAGACCAATGCTTTCCACACTGCACAGGTATTCGGTACCGAATTCAAAAGCTTTATAAATAATATATCTCTCTACAATACAACCCCCTGGCTGAATTTTATTTTTGACATACCCTTTCAATATATTCATATACTATTTAATGGGGTACATCTATCTATAGTGTATAGGACCACATATTTGAATCTCTTTTAGCATGTGAACCATTAAATTAACCATCATATTAAAGAATTTTGGTGGTAAGAACATTTCTAATTCACATAATATAATGGAAATTTATCTTTCCATAGTTGGAAATTTCACTGTGTATTTAAATTTGCTTCCTATAGCTTTGAATAAGAAACAAATCTTGGTTAATGTATGAAAAAAAATTCTTGGGAAAAATGAAATGTAATGAAATAGGCATTAGATCTTGAATCAAAATATGGCAGTCATGTGATTACTGACCCTTTAACTTTAAATATGTCATTGACATGATGTTATTGATATTTGATGATTACCCCTCCAAAACCTATACATCATTAAAGAAGTTGTAAAATTTATATCTCTCTTTCTTGGAAAGAGTGTAAGATCTCAGAGGAAGAAAATTTCATTTTTCACCCTTAACTAGCACCAACTCTTCTCAAATTCTCATGTCAACCATGTCCAACCTAGCCTTAATTACATCCTTTGTTTTTTCAGGAGAATTTAGAAATTTCCTAATGACACTATCACATACATTTTTTTCAACATGGATAACATCAAGAAAATGTTTGACGTATATACTTTTTCAGTATGGTAATTCAAAAAAATGATCTCTTTTTTCAAACATTTTTCATAAAAAAATTTAAAACAGTTTTCTAAAACCATTTTCCACATCTTTTACTTTATCAAATAGTTGATCACCTATTAGTGGATATGGTTTTGTAAATTCTTATAAAATTCCATCCAATGATGTCATTCAAGATCAGTACTTATGTCATTAGGGTAGAAATCTATGATGTCCAAGAAACATAATTTTTTATGAATGTTTCGGCCTAATGGACTGTGTACCTTATTCGCAGATGGGACACCCTTGAGTTCCTTTAATTATATATCCTAAGAAATCCCATAAGTAGGGAAGTCATTTATCATCCCATACAATGTGGATCTCAACATGAAATATTAATTTCTGTAATCACCATACAACATAACACCTGAATCCCATAATAATTTAAAATCCTTGATCAATGGAGCCAAATAAGCATCAATGTCATTACCCAGTTGTTTTGGTCTAGATATAAGCATATATAACATGATGTATTTTTGTTTCATGCATAACCACATTGGAAAGTTATAATTTACCAACATAACTAGCCATGTACTGTGAGTGCTACTTGGAAAACCGAAAGGATTCACTACATCTATATATAATGCTAAAAAAGGTTTCCCAGCATGTTTCCAAATTCAGGATACTCATGATCAATTCTCTTCCACTGAGGAGAGCCTACAAGGTGAAGTTGTTTCTCATCTTTAATTCTTGTGTCTATGTGCCACATCAATCACCCTACAGTATCTTCACTTTAATATAGGTTCCTAAACCTTGGAATGATTGGAAAGTAATATACAACTTTCATAGGATTGGATTAATTTTTCTTGTATAGAGAAGCACCACACATTGGGCATTCTATAAGTGCTTTTTGGTCCTATCGAAACAGAATATAGTCATTCAAGCATGTATGTATTCTTTCATAGATCATACCCATCGATTGTAGCATTCGTTTTCCATATTATTCGGCTTAGGAGCTCATTATCTGTTGGGACTATGTCATTCAAGAGAGAAAGCAATTCCTAAAAACTAGAATCACTCCATATGTTGTCTGCATTCAAATTATATAGCTTTAGTATGATTTAGAATGCTGTATAATAAGTGAAATTACTATATAATGGTGTCTTTTCACAACCCTTTAACTTCTCAAACAATTTTGGGAAAACATGAAGTTCGTCTTCAATTATCCTTGTCATTTCCTCAATATGATCTTCATCATCATTCACATCTATAATGACATCCTCTATATAATCTTATTCATTTTCTACACTAGTAATCATATCAGATGATCCATAAAACACAATGTTATCCTATCCACTAGCTACATTCATTTTTTCCCCATGGTTATTCTAGAAATTATAACTTCAATCTATTCTATGACTAATCAAGTGTTCTTCCAACTCCTCTGGACTAATTTTTCTTGAATAACAACAGTGTAAACAATGATAAAGGATTTGATAAGTGTCATATGCATGATATTTTACAAACTTGGTGAACTCTTTTATTCCATATTCATACTCTTTTGTCATACGATTGGCATTCATCCATTCTTTATTCATATCCATCCTATTTGAATCGGTAATATTGGTATTTAACATAATAAATACATAAAAAGTTGATATAAAAATTGACCAAGGTTAAAAAAAAAAGGTATCGACTTTAAGTATCCTTCAATATTTATCCCCAATATCCACTTTCCAAAACCAAGGTCCTTCATTGGGTATCTTTTAGATAAATAAATCTTCATCTCTTTCATTATTTCCTTAATTGTTCCAACTAAGAGAAATTCATCCACATAAAAAAATAAAATGACAAAACTCCCATCATAATACACCTTTATGAAAGCATTGAAATTCCATTTACACTATCTTGGTTCCTACTTAAGCCCAAAAAAACTCCATTTTGAGACTGGAATTGAACCTTTTATTCCATTTAGCATGAAACTTCTAGTTTATCTATGTAGATCACTTCCTCTGAATCTCCATAAAGGAATATAATCATGACATCCATTTGTTTTAGAAATAAACCTTCAATGGAAACCAAGCTAAGAAACATCTAAATTATTATATACTTTACATCAGGAGAGAAAATCTAACTGAAAACTAATCCTTCTAATTATTTAAATACATTTACCCTTTTCATGGTGTTATTATTGATCTACTTGTCTTGCCTACATAATGTAATGGGCTTCCTAATTCTATAAAAATATTAACTTAAAATATTATGGAAAACTAAATTAAAAATTTCCTTTGAAATCTATTTATAAAATCATAGTTGAAATCCCATTAAAAAAACCAACCATTTACACAAATTCTTCTTTAAAGTAACACACCATTTTTAAATTAAACCAATGTTTTAAACACTCTTTCACAAAACCCCGATTCATTTTTTAAAGCATTCAAGGCAACTTCATGACCCAAAAATCTTAATCATTTAAAATGAGCGACAACCCTCTATATTTTACAAATTTTCATTTAAAACATCACACACCCCTTGTTAAAATGAAACCATCATTACATACACTTTCAAAAAATTCACATCCCTTTATGAAAGCCCATCAGGTGAGTTGGAAAATAATTGGCATGCAACCTAAGTCCATTTCAAGTGTTTAAATCATTTTAAATCTATTTAAAACCCAAAAAGGGTATGTTGAACACGTATAATTTTTTAAAAAACATTTCCAAATTCTTTATTTTTCACTCACACTACAATGAGTCCAAATGTTGGCCTATGTTGAATCCTAAAAAAATATAAAATCCACCTATCTTTCCCACAAATTCCACATTAGGGACACTCCTATAGACTAAGAAAACCATACAACTAGGAGAAATTATCTAGTGTGTGAGATAACTAGTGTAGTATACATCTAGACCTATTTCATAATTCATAGGGTTCAAATTCATCCAAATAAGTGGAAGTGATAAACAAAAAACCAATGATCATCACATGAATAAATATAATGTATCGGTTTTCCTAATTCTATAAAAAACTAAACTTTAAATATTATGGAAAACTACATTTCATATTTCCTTTGAAAACTATTTATAAAATCACATTTGAAATCCTCTTAAAAACAAACCATTTACACAAATTCCTTTTTAAAATAACACACCCATTTTAAAATAAATCAATCAATTCCAAGCACTCTTTCACAAAATCACAATTCCTTTTTTTAAGAATTCAAGGGAACTTCATGATCAAACAGTCTTAATCCTTTAAATTGAATGAAAACCCTCTATATTTTACAAATTTTTATTTAAAACTTCACACACCCCTTATAAAAATGAAACCAGCATTGAATATGCTTTGAAAACATTCACATCCCTTTATTAAAACCAATCAGGTGAGTTGACAAACAGTTGGAATGCAACCTAAGTCCATGTCAAGTGTTTAAATCATTTTAAAACTATTTAAAACCAACTAAGTGTATGTTGAACACATATAATTTTTTTAAAAACATTTCAAAACTCTTAATTTGTTTTAAAAGAGGCGCTTAGGAATTTTCATAAAGACATAAATCCCAAGAGAGCCACTTTATAAAATATAAAGGTGACATAGTGGAGTCCTGAGCGCTTGAAACACAATTATGTTGGGTATCGACATTTATTTTGTAATTATGAATCGATCGAGTGATCATACATCAGGGATTATGGGAAAAATATTTTGTTTTCTTCTTATTATTTTATTTATTGAGATGTTAATAGTGATTGTATACAATAGATTCTTGAGGGATAAAGTGTGGGATGATTCGAATGACTGCACAATCTGATCATGAGGAGAATCCAAGTCCAATGGAGGAGACACACAAGAGGGTGGGACCTAATGAACCTGGTTAGTAGAACTCTATATCTAAATATAGGAATTAGATTGCTACCATAAAAAGATATGTATCAATTGAAATTTGTCTAAATCACGGGAAATAGATCCTAAGAATAGGGGAATTGCATTTTAACAAGAGAATCTGGATCCAAGAGGGAAGAAGGCCATGTCTCAATGATGTTGAGCATTAACGGTGGATGTGCAGTAGAGGGAGGGATCAAGGAGTATGATATATGAATAGACGAAGGAGGCAACACCTTTGAAATATGGTCTATATCTGGATAGTGGATTTTTTTTCATTAAAAAAAATTCCAAACGCATTCTAAACGACTGCATGCAAATGTTGAATCTATCAAAAACATAATCATTCCAACTTAGATCACACCCACCTACTCAAAGCACATCCCTAGCCAGGATTCACATTCTCTTGGGATACACTAGTCAGGGTGTGAGTTTGTAAAAGTGTAGAATAAATCTATGGTCTCTCATATAGCTACCAAGGTTTTCCATGACCAATCAAAGAGGTGAGTGAGATATCAAGTAAAAAAGGATCACAACATGGATCCACCATGAAATCAATGTGAACAATCATATTTCTGAAATTGACATTATTTGTGATGTGTAGGAGTCAACTACACCTCAATCAGACGCACGGTGTGACCGCTATGACTCCAAGTGTACCTTTTTATTTGAAATTGACATTAATTTAAGTAAAAAAGAATATGTGACATACTGAAACTGAAGAAATTAAATTTTATTATTTTGATATATTAGGACAATAATCCATCAACATTTGTGGCGTGTAAGAATCAACCACACCTAAATCTGATGCATGGTGTAATCGGTATAATTTGAAGTTCCCATAAACAGTTTAAAATTGATATTTTAGTTCAAAATGTATCACACACTAGAAACCAAGAAAATGCGCTCTAATTATATTGATAATTTAGGATGATGATTCATAAGTCATTTGTGGCATGTATGAAGTATTCTCATGTCAAATTGACACATGATGCCACTAGTATGACTCAAAATGCGTGTTTCAAGCTTGAAATTATATTTTAGTAAAAAAACACAACTGACATACTAAAAATAGAGAAAATGCATTCAGATTATTATGATACATTGGGACAATGATCCATCAATAATTTGTGACAGGTAGGAATCAATCACAGCTCAATTCGACACACAGTGTGATCGGTATAACTCCAAATGTTACATGATTTAAAATTGATATTAATTTTAGTAAAAAAACAAGTGATATACTCAAAACCGAGAAAACACATTCAGATTATTTTTATATTTTTGGACAATGATCCATAACTCATTTTTGATATGAAGGAATCAACCACATCTGAATACGACGCGCGGTGTGACTGGTATAACTCCAAATGTGTCTTTTTTATTAATATATTCTTTCAAATTAATGTTTCATTTATTTCATTATAGTATTACTAACATAATGTTTTTTTATATATAGGTGAAATTTTTTGCTCGGGTTGAGATGACTTGTTTAACAATTGAAATAACGGGTGGACATTTTTGAGAGGGGATCACGGGTGTCAAAAATCAAACATTAATGTTTTTAAATGTTTATTGGATAATTGTGAATATAATTATATAAAATATTGTTTGAAATGTATATAGTAGTGTGTTTTTTGTATTCATGATGTCAAATTTATTTCAATTAAATGATATTTTTTGTGTTGATAGATTATAGTTTTTTGCTGGGTGTGTTGTTATATTAACACCGCGTTGTAGCAAGCTAGGCATTTATCAACGCTATTTCAAGCGTTGATAAAAGCCCCATTTATCAACACAATTTAAAGCGTTGATAAAGTGGGACCTTTATCAGCATTGGGATTAACAGTGCTTTTTAGCGTTGTTAAAAGTCCTTTTGCGCATTGTAAAAGGGAATATATGTAGTAGTGTTAAAAGTGGGGTTTAAGATGATTAAATGTGGATGATGCAAGCGTTATGATTTGTTGTGCTAGTACCTGAAGATTCCTACGGCGATGTTTGAAGATCTGTGGAATACATGTTGATCATTGCTAGATAGAATTTGCTTTGATTCCTACAATGCAACGACGAAACAATGTAGATCTATTTTCAGATTCATCAATGAAGAAATAATTTCATCAAGGTAATTCTTTATTTAATTAAATAAATTATAAATAATTTGTGATCATCCTCTTTCTTGGTTATGACGTTCTATCTTTTTTCCACATTCTTTCATTCAATTTTTTAGATCATGACGTTTATTGTTGAACAAATCTCGAATTGATTATCGGTCATGCCTAAAAAGCAATGTTGTTTTCAACAGTAACACTTGTGTTAATAGTGGAAAAAATGTCACTAAGGTGACCGCACATTTCGACACTTTAAAATGGGGATTTTTTTTACGTTTTTAAGAAAAAAAAATTTCCAGAAAACGCTTAGGGAAAAAATATTTTTTAAAATGCACCTCAAAGGCGGCATCCCAGATGCCGCCTTTGCATTTCGGGGGCAAGGCGGCATCCGCGATGCCACCTTTCCCCTAAATTTTTTTTAAAATTTTAATTTTAATTTTTGTTTTGTTTTGTTTTGTTTTGTTTTGTTTATATATATATAAACAAAACAAAAAAATTCAGCATAATTTCTCTGCAATTAAAGATCCAGCGCTACAGCCATTACAACAGTCTGGATTCTGACAGAAACTCTTACCCATGCCTCCCTTTTATAAGAGGGATTGCCCTGAAAATCATTTTGTACTTTCGATGTGGGATTCAGGTTCTCCCTTTCCTGCGCAGTACATTCTGCATTTCCGATGTGGGATTCTCTTTCAAGTACGTGACTTTGAAATACAATAAAATATAAAGTATAAGGCCAATGTAAATGAAATTTTAGACATTGATTAAACATATAATAAATAGTTGAAAATAAAAATAATTTCCTCAAAAATGTTGATTAAAAATAATCTATAACCTCTCAAAACCACCTACTTGAAACTTAAAAATGTTTCAAGTACCTGAATTTGAAAGACTATAAAATATAAACTATAAAACGAAGATAATTGAAACTCTAAACATTGATTAAACATATAATAAATAGTTGAAAACAAAAGGAATTTCCAAAAAAATGTTGATGAAAAGTAATTTATAAGCTTTCAAAACCGCCTACTTGAAACTTAAAATTTTTCAAGTACGTGAATTGGAAAGACCATAAAACATAAAATAGAAGACCAATATAAATGAAATGTTAAAAATTGATTAAAAATATAAGAAATAGTTTAAAACAAAAGTAATTTCCAAAAAAATGTTAATGAAAAATAATTTATAAGCTTTCAAAACTGCCTACTTGAAACTTAAAATTTTTTCAAGTACGTGACTTTGAAAGATTGTAATTATATTACTAATTAACTAATTAATTATTATATAATTTATAGTTATATTAATAATTGACTAAATAATTATTATATACGTAATAATTAATGATTAATAATTAATAATTAATAATTTAATGAATAATTATAATTAATATTTATATTACTAATTAACTAATTAATAATTACTAATTACTAATTAACTATTATATAATTAATAATTATATTACTAATTAACTAATTAATTATTATATAATAATTTTTAATAAATACTAACTAACAATTATAATGAATAATTATAATTTATAATTATATTACTAATTAACTAATTATAAAAAAAGTCTCAACTCTATCTTTCTCAAAAAGTAATAATAGTATTTTGATTTCAGTACACATAAAACATGTAAACAATAATGTACAATCAATGCATATGTCTGTGGCGAGGAGATTTCGTCCCACATGGTGGTCTGCGAATAGGACGTCCACGTCGAGTGCACAATGGAGTCTGATGACCTGGAGAATGCTGATCCTCAGGCACTGAAACGTCGATTGTCGCATCCTCTATCTTTGTGTCAGTGAGAGGAGCTGTCAACTACATCTCGTACTGCCATTCGGATCCTTCTCCCACTATGGTGGTAGAAGGACCTTCCTCCATCATAGAGGGGAACGAAGCCTGTGATGGAGTTATACCCCAAGATGACGACGGCTCTAGAATCCAAGGTTGTGAAGGATCTGGAACCCAAGATGGAGAGAACTGCAGATATCCTGTCAGGAAAGACGGATCCCATGCCACCTGAGGCACATCTTGAATAGGCTGATCCTGGACTACTAGAGGCCCGACCTCTACCTGTGGAACAGGCGAGGCCTCACGTGTAGCACGACGCTATCTACGTCGTCGTGGTCATGGCTCCCCAGCACCAGCAGCTGCTGCAGGATGTTCTTCAGGGGCAAGAACCTCCTCTCTCTGAGCCAGACGCGCGAAGATGCTCCCGGAAAGCGCATGAAAAGATGCCCTCGCCTCCAGCGTTGTAGCATGGACGGATGCCCGGCTAAATACCCCCTCCTCCTCTTCATCACTCATGGGAACAAGTTGCTCTGTGTGACTTCCCTGTAAATAGATTCAAATGGAATTAGAAAATAATTCAATAAAAAAACTAATAGAAATTTATTGACTTACCATCCTCTGCATCTCTATGCCAGGTTGGGTAAGATACATTATAGACTTCAGTCTATACCATGGCGCATAGTCAACCTTCTCTGAAAGAGAGAATCGATTTGTAGGAACACCCTGAATACGTAACTCTTCACGTTTGTGCCAGTAGTCGATAAAACTCGCATGTACTTGGGAACAGTCATCATCCTTCCTCCCTGTCAGCTTCATCCCATGAAGCTAGTCTGTCTGTCTCGATGGTAATGGAATCGGCTGAGTACGGAAAAATTGGCGCATGACCTCGTCAGGATGCTGCCACTAAATAATATGAAAGTGAATGAGGGGCACTACAGCCATAGCATCCTCAATCCCAACGGTGCAGTGTGCTGGAAAATGGTCCATAATACTCCAGTATGGAAGCCATGAAATATGAAATGACAAGTTATTTTGTCAAAAAAACACCCAACTAAAAACCAAAATTGATGTTATTATTAAATATGTTAGACAGTGATAGATTGTATATACATACCTGATCAGGTAAGAGACAGCCCAACTGTAGCCGATATACGCCCAAATGTTGTCTCGGAACCACGTCAAAATTGTGTCGCTGACACCACCTGTAAAATACAACGATAATGACAAATAATGAGAAATTATAGTCAATAACTCATAGTAGAATCAGAAACCAATAGAAATGACTTATCGTACCAGCGTCCACGTGGAGCGTCATGCAACACCTCCATCTCGACCGGTGGACCAGCAAGGTCAGGGCGGAATGCTGGGATGCGCTCCCATTCCCACATCTGAATAAGGATGACACATCCTCCGAGACCTGTATGGTCCCTATGGGATAGTTTGCATAATGATCTGTACGTGTATGCCAAGAAGGCTGATCCCCAACTGTATGTCCCATCCCGATCAAAGTCCTCTAGTAGGGGTAGATACATCATATGCACGTGCATCCCCGAGTGATCAGTACACATGGTCCCACCAATGAGTCGTAAGATATATGCACGGGCGTAATGCATGACGGTCTGCTCATCATCATCATCCTGTAAATGTGGAATCTGCGACTCCAACCAACGCATAGATATGGATGATCCATTTGTATCCCTACGGTCGGACAAAATATCAATGCCTAACAAGTGTTGAGAAAGGTCTGGCCAAGCTACACGAGTGAGTCCAATAACGATTCTCCCCTGGATAGGCAGACCGAGAAGCACTGCGACATCCTCGAGGGTGATGGTCATCTCTCCATCAGGCAAGTGGAATGTGTGTGTCTCTGGTCTCCATCTCTCAACTAGGTCAGCAAGTAGGTAATGATCTACAAATGTGAAATCTGATACGGCAAGGCCATAGAAGCTAGCACGGCGCAAGTAAGGTCTAATGGCATGTGGAGGCTCCATCTGATGAAAATGGTGTACTCGACGCACCTTCACAAATAGATCTGGATGACCCTCTAACGTAGCCTGTGAAATATAGGTAGGATGCTAAGTGAGTAGTATGGTATCATCCATCTGCATATAAACAAATAAAATGAGTCGTAAGTGTAAAATGTAAATATAACATTATGATGTTTCTAGAATTTATCTAATTGTATGTATTCAATATCTTATGCTAATTATTATGATACTATAAATTTTTTATAGAACAGTTTTCTAAAATATCCTGCTTGTTTACATTGGGGTTTAGGTTTGAGGGTTTAGGGTTAAAATTTTTAATATTAACGTCCAGGAAACATGTTAATGGGTTAACTGACATTTACTTTTCAATATGGGTTAAGTGTTCCGCTTTCGGAGTTTTGAAATAAATTCTATTATCTCATATTTAAAGTTATTTCTTGAAAGCATGAATATTAATATGAAATAAGTTATATTATCTAAAATATTGAGTCTTGAATTTGGTTACACATATTTTGGGGGAGCTTTATGATTAACTACTTATGGATTGGATTAAGATAAACCATGTCAATTAGTAATGATGTTTTTAGAATTTATCTAATTGTATGTATTCAATATCTTATGCTAATTATTATGATACTATAAATTCGTTATAGAACATTTTGCTAAAATATCCTGTATGTTTGCATTGGGGTTTAGGTTGGAGGGTTTAGGGTTAAAATTTTTAATATTAACGTTCAGGAAACATGTTAATGGGTTAACTGACATTTACTTTTCAATATGGGTTAAGTGTTCCGCTTTTGGAGTTTTGAAATAAATTCTATTATCTCATATTTAATTTTATTTCTTGAAAGCATGAATATTAATATGAAATAAGTTATATTATCTAAAATATTGAGTCTTGAATTTGGTTACACATATTTTGGGGGAGCTTTATGATTAACTACATATGGATTGGATTAAGATAAACTATGTCAATTAGTAATGATGTTTTTAGAATTTATCTAATTGTATGTATTCAATATCTTATGCTAATTATTATGATACTATAAATTTGTTATAGAACAGTTTGCTAAAATATCCTGCATGTTTGCATTGGGGTTTAGGTTGGAGGGTTTAGGGTTAAAATTTTTAATATTAACATCCAGGAAACATGTTAATGGGTTAACTGACATTTACTTTTCAATATGGGTTAAGTGTTCCGCTTTCGGAGTTTTGAAATAAATTCTATTATCTCATATTTAATGTTATTTCTTGAAAACATGAATATTAATATGAAATAAGTTATATTATCTAAAATATTGAGTCTTGAATTTGGTTACACATATTTTGGGGGAGCTTTATGATTAACTACTTATGGATTGGATTAAGATAAACCATGTCAATTAGTAATGATGTTTTTAGAATTTATATAATTGTATGTATTCAATATCTTATGCTAATTATTATGATACTATAAATTTGTTATAGAACAGTTTGCTAAAATATCTTTCATGTTTGCATTGGGGTTTAAGTTGGAGGGTTTAGGGTTAAATTTTTTAATATTAACGTCCAGGAAACATGTTAATGGGTTAACTGACATTTACTTTTCAATATGGGTTAAGTGTTCCACTTTAGGAGTTTTAAAATAAATTCTATTATCTCATATTTAAAGTTATTTCTTGAAAGCATGACTATTAATATGAAAACTTATCTCAGGTGTTTGGGGTTTAGAAAACCGAGGAATAAAGAAGAGATAACAACATTTAGTTTACAATATGGGAATGTCACAATGAAGACAATACATCATTATGAATGAGACTGTGAAGTCGACCCAACAACGTTAGGGCATCGTTTCTGGTTATGACCTTCTTTATGACATATTGTGCATCGAAAACTCTATCCTTTTTCTTGAGGCCAGTCCATCTCATTACGCATCCTACTCGCCTTTAGTCTCCCATGAGGACGTAACCGATTCATGTTAGGTATCACTATCGGCTGGCCTTCAGGAATTGGGAAATAACGATACTCCCCAATAGGTGTCCATGGTGCAGCATAACAGTTAGCAATGATATCCATCTGGTACACTGGATCAACATATGCTTCCCATGAGATGTTCACAGAGGCACATGCTGCGATGGCGTGTGTACATGGAAACCGTAAGGCCTGAATGTTTCCACATTGGCATTGCCTTGTTTCCAGTAATACCACCATTTTTTCACCAACACGATTTTTGATGGGGTCTGAATGCTCTTGATCTTCAAATCGGAAGTCTTCTATTTGAAAGAGACAGACGTGATAACCAGAAGCTTCTTCAATATTTTTTTCAATCTCTCGTTGAAAGTGTCTTCCATATCTTAGCCCTTGATGTATTCCGTCTGATGCTAGTTTTTGTCTATCCACAAAGTACTTCACGCATCAATATAATGTCTCCTGAACTAAGGCGGTTATAGGTAGCTTGCGAAGTCCTTTGAAGATACCATTGATGCACTCCACAATGTTTTTCATCATGTTTCTGTACCTCTTCCCCCCGTCGTATGCCAATGTCCATTTCTCTTTTGGAATCCGCATCATATAATCATAAACTTCTTGATTAGCCTGACGAATTTGTTCAAAATATTCTTCCAATCGCCGTTGGTTCGACTCATATGCTACAAAACATAGATGATATTTCACATAAATTTATTTTATCTTTATATTGAAACAGTAAAACAGAACGAATAAAATATGTACCAAGTCTCATGATTGCCTTCTTCATCGGTTCGTTGTGGAATTTTTTATGCACATCGCTAGCAATGTGTCTAATGCAGAACCGATGATGTGCATTTGGGTATCTCCATGTATCAGGATCTGCATTAATTGCCTCATTAATTGCTCGATGTCGATCAGATATCAAACAAACTCCCTGAATGTTGGTGAAATGGTTGCTGATACATGCCAGAAACCAACTCCACGATTCATAGTTTTCTTTCTCTACAATGGAAAAGGCAAGCGGAATAGGTGAACGGTTTCCATCTTGGGTTGCCGCAATCAACAATATGCCCTTGTATTTTCCATACAGAAATGTTCCATCAATCTGAATAAACTGTTTGCAAAAACGAAATGCGGAGATACAAGGAAGGAATGCCCAGAACAACCGATGAAATTGAACACGAGATGGATCAAGTCGATTATCACGAGACACATGTTCATTTGTATCCAGATGGAAGACAACTTGGTTATGATGCCTTAGTATGGCTAGAAATTGCGGCAATACTCGATATGAGTCATCCCAATCACCATATACCTTCACAATTGCCTTCTGTTTCACCATCCATGCCTTATTATAGGAAATCTTATAACCGAATGTCTGTAGAATCCTCTCTTGCACAAGGGATATTGGAACATCTTGACATGTCCTAATCATCTCAACAACAATAGATGACACAAATTCTGCATCCAACGAAGTATGATCTTGTGTGAGACTTGGCTGAAGGCAAGTATGAGCCGCCTCAATCCTTGAGATTCTCCAACCTCCAAATGTAATGTCTGGAATAGCCCTTAAGCGAAATCTACAATCATCCCCATACTTCACGCACAGTATAACATATTTACAACAGCATGATTCGTGAACTACATAGTTGAAGTGCCTCTCAATATGAAATCTCTTTAACGTGCTTTTTAAGGCATCTTTACTAGGAAAATTCCTTCCAATATATAAGGTTTTGTTCACCTCACTAAACCTATCTGGAACAACTCCAGGGAACTCAGTTGTCGGTGTGAGAACAGTATTATCGAATTCAGGCACGCGTGTCATTGATTCTGACCAAGATGAAAAGAGTGGTGGATGATTTATTGACCGAGGTTGATGTACAACAATTGCATTTCTCAAAACCTCATCTCTATCTTCTGTTGGTCCCTCTTCATCAGCACTATTGTCTCCATCTGATCCATCATTACGAAACTCCTCATCAGAAGTCGGATTGACATGTATATTCGGGAGATCATCTAGGTTGTCCTCTTCTGCTGCATCATTTGGAATAGGCTCAATTTCATGGGGTAGACTGTCTTCAACCACTCTTGTATTTCTACGTTTTTGTACAAGTGGACGTTGTTGTTGTACAGTAGCAACAACAACATATAACTCCATCATGGTATCATCTAACCGTTGAGAAAATAAATAATTGCTTGGACCCACTGTGCATCAGCAACCAATGGACAAGCTATATGCCACAGTGTTGTTGGAAATTGCAAATGTCTATAGCTCATAGACATGATCTCTTGATCGGGTCCCAGATTTAAGAAACACGAATTCTCTCTTGAAGGTCACTTATGGTAACACAATCAACGGTACTAACCACCGTAATTGGTTGTGTACTGTAAGAAGCTTCTTGCTCAGTTTGAATAATCTCCCCCTAACAGTACACACAGGCAAACATGGCTCTCTACGTCAAAAATGTTTCTTTCATCAAAATTATGATAGTGTAACAAATATTAACAATTATGTTTCACCATATGATGTTTTTTAGAATGTAATTTTAGAGCGCCTTTCTATACCATAAACTAAGCTACTGATGTTTGACCATATGATATTTATTAGAATGTAATTTTAGAGCGCCTTTTTATTTACTTTGTTTGTTCTTCTTCATTTCACTTTATATGTTCATCAATATCGTTAGCTAATCATTATATGGATCTATGTTTTAATCCTATGTTATTTATTAATTATTCTAAAATTAACTAATAATAACTAATCGTTAATTATTCTATTATTCTATAATTAACTAATAATAACTTTAATTTTTTAATTCTTATGTCCTTATTTGATTCTATAACATTATATTTATCATTTATCATTGATTAATATACTGATTTGTTTTTTCTTTTCTTAGAAATTTTAGTAATTTATAAAGAAAATATGAACCATCTTAAGCATATTCCTTGGGAGTGTCAAACCAGGATGCAACAAGACCCGTTATCGTGCACCAGTTCTCGTTCGAGTCTAACTCAAAGCGGTGTTTTCGGGTTTTACCCCTATGTACATCTGTGCCAGAGCCACATCCACTTGTTTGTATCCAGACAGGAATTTAATTGCGTAGATAACCACATAATCTTTAAGCTACCAAAATTTCTAAATACTTAATCTTAAGTTAACCTATACTTAATCTATATTACCTAACAATAATTATTTAAATCTATATATAAGTAATTACAGAAACTAAATAACCAAATATTAAGAACTACCTAAACTACTTAACAAATGAAAGATTTAAAACTAAAAAAAATTAAATAAATTAAATAAAAATATTAAATTAAATAAAGAAACATACCTCTAAATGAAGCTTCGTAAAAACTTGCACAGCAAAGAAATTTTTCAGAGAGAGAGAGAAATTCGGAGAGATGAAGTGAGGAGAGAGAGGAAAGCAATGATCAAGTGAGGAGAGGGGAGGGGGGGGCGCCCTTTTATAGGGAGTTCAGGCCAAGGCGGCATCGCGGAAGCCGCCTTTCGCCTCTGCGTATGGCCAAAGACGGCATCGCAGAAGCCGCCTTTCGCCTTACCCTGAGGCGAAAGGTGGCCTCCCCCGGCCGCCTTTGTCATGTCATCGATCCGGGTCAAAGGCGGCGCGGGGGAGCAAAGGCGACATCTCAGATGCCGCCTTTGTGCACTAATACAAAGGTGGCATCTACGATGCCGCCTTTAAGGTGTATTTTTAAAAAAAAAATTGACCCAAGCAGTTTTTCAAATTTTTTTTTTAAACGTATTTAAAAAAACAACTCTTAAAATGGTTTTTTTCGGTTGGTACCATTTCATCAAATTTAGTTTAGTTCTAGTAAAATACATACATATAATTTTCATTTTCAAAAGTTCGATTTTACTAACATTTTGACGTGGGTGGAGTTAGAAAATATATAAATTTCAGTATCAAAAACCAGATTTTGGGTATTGATTCACGTGTGTGTGTTAGGTGTGCAAAGAACTCCGTCGGATCCGGGATCCAAACCCCAGGAAACCTCCATACGCGCTTCCGTAATATTCCATTGGTTGAGTTTGGGCTGTCCACATTTCCAGTGGGCGGTGGAGGTTCTTAGCAGTGCCATATAATTTGTTTGCCAATTATTATAAAAACTATATAATCCCCCACCACCGACCTTCAGCTGGCCGCCTCTTGCTGCTATAAATACATGGCCTTCTTCATCGTCGCATTGCAGAGCGGCGGC